>JAHXMU010000826.1:3783550-3935838 GCA_019455685.1 Philornis downsi
AATTTAATTTAATTTAATTTAATTTAATTTAATTTAATTTAATTTAATTTAATTTAATTTAATTTAATTTAATTTAATTTAATTTAATTTAATTTAATTTAATTTATTTTATTTTATTTTTTTTCTCAGCCCCTATTCCTAGATAGTCCAAGTTAACTTGTCTATCCCAGGGTGACGCTGGCAATCGCATTGTAATATGCCCAGTGTGATAACCACACTGTGGTAATTCGCAAATCTTGCTAGAAAAAATTAAAAAAAATGTCCTGCAACATTCTTTCTGATTATTTAGTGAGCGTCTCAATACAATAGGTAACTGTAATTCAATTTTTGTTTGCTTGTTTTTAGCTCTGATTAGGAAAAATTAAGCTTTAAAGTCAGTTGTTGTCAACAGGTGCATTCAGATTTTAAAGAGAAGCGTATTATTTGTATGACTTTGTTCTATGATTAACAAGCCTGCGGTGATTTTATTGTCATAATTTTTTTTTTTTTTTATTTTACTATTAAGCTTTTTTTCAAGAAAATATATTACCATTTTCATTTAAATATTTTCATTGTAAGTATTAAAAAACTTTTTTTTGTGAGAAGTTCAGAAAGTGCAAAAAATAAAATATTTCCTTTTTTCAAGTAGAGTTAAAGCTATTTATTCCGGATAGTTCCGGTATAAATTCATATTTTGGTTAATCTTTCAAGTATTCGCTTTAAGGTAAATCAAAAACATCTCGCGCATTTTTGCGACTGCCATACATTTTTTTTTTCTCTTTTCCAGTATGACTCTTTCGAGAAAGGACATTTTTAAAGAATGAATAAAAAAAATGGATAAAAACTCCCAAAATACAACGCAAAGACGCCTTATTGACATTAATAATGGTTAGATATGGTCTTCAAGATATACCAGAAGACGTGAAATGAAATCTTAAGACAAACATAAATATTATTTGTTTTAAGCTAGCCGAAAAATGGATAAAAAGTGGAAGACATCGTGACCGTTTCTTAACATCAAATTCAATTTGGCTTGATGAACCGTATATATTGCTTAAAACTGTACAACCGAAAAGTTGTGAAAAAAAGTTAGAGGACCAGAAAAGAGTTCAGAAATCATTGGTGTCAATAAGGAGTTAATTGAACGGTTTCATATTATTTTGGAAACTTTAGGTAGTGGTTATCCTATTGATGAAGATGCTTTTGAAAGTTTTATTACTGTCACACGAAATTTATACTTAAACGAATAGCCATGTTATATTATGTCAGTTAGCGTCCATAAAATCCTTATTCATGGAAAAGATATTATAAGGTCTTGCATTCTTCCTATGGGACAGCTGTCAGAAGAAGCTCAAGAAGCAAGAAATAAGGATACGAGGAAATTTGGAGAGTTGTTTACAAGAAAAACATTGAGAACAGTCACAAGTTTGTCGCAAGTTTGCGTCACACTCCCTTTCGAGTTCGAAGTTCTTTCATTATTATCTGTTGATGCTTTCGAGGAAGAAGAATCTTTTAACGACGCATATGAAATTGACTAAATTAAAATCTCTGTGTGTATTTATGTGCTTTATCTGTATTATTAGTGCAATAAAGCAAAAACAAGTGAATAGAACAATTACAATTAAATATTTATTAAAAATATTAAAATTATTTTAATACTAAAATTGACATCCGACTCTACATAAAAACTCACCTAATAATTTTATTATATGATTAATTAGTTGTATGCAACGTAAATATTAGTATATATATACCTATAGGTATAACTACAAACAATCTCAGAACATGTATTTAGGAAACCAATCTTTTATCTCAAAAATATATTTTTTGTTGACAGTGTGAACTATTCACTTTTTGCGTCATTTTACTAAAAAAAAAATTTTTTTTTTTAAAAAAGTTGTTTTTTTACAATCATTTATAAATTTGAACTCATTTTTTGTTTAATACATAAGTGAGAAGTGAACCCTACGCAATTTATTAATTTTGTCTAGTTAGATTTGTGATCTACCACACTGTGCGTGGGGAAGGCCTTCACGGCGAGACTGACGTTAAACCCCCGTGGACTCTGGATAGATCAATTCCGTGTTTAATTCTGGAGTTTGTTTTATCTTGGCAACTTACAAATTTGTAACCTAAAATATGTAATACGCAATTTAAGTGTTAGAAGCGGATTGGAAAAGAGAAATTAATAAGGTTTCGAAATATGTATACATGTACACTGTTTGATTTATTACAAAAAAAAAATTGTAACCTTTTTCTAGTTTAAGGCTGGAATTGATTTCGAACGGAATTACTTTTTACATACAAAATTCATGCAAATTCTATTCTCAAATCTTAAATGTTTTGATTAGACACCTACTATCGACCTAACACAGAATTAATGTTTTAACATTTGATGCATCACAAATAAATTGTGATTGAGCAAAATCATTAAAACAACAATAAATTTAGAGAATTAAATGATATTTTTATTATTCAATTTACTCGAAGATTACAAGTTAAAAGTATATTTCCAGAAAAGAAAAATGTATAGCTTAACGGACGTGACTTTAATGGAAAAATTTAAACATATTTTGTTTTATTATTTGTATAAGTTTTTTTTTACTTTTTATTTTTACTTTATTACTACTTTTTATAAATGTTACAGTATCAGATTAACGCATTCAGTTTCCAAATCATTATGTCAATATGCATCACATGAAGCTGCATTCCATACTGAAGATTAATATCCGATAAAAACAGGTTTTCTTCGATAACTGCGAAAACATAATTGGTAACTGTGTTACAATAGCCCATCATGCCCAATTTAAGTTTCGTTGATTCCTTTTCGTTAATTTTGATGTCAAAAATGCGCCACACCCTAGAAAGCGAAAATATCGATAGAATGACAGAAACCGTCAAATCCAACCATCATCTAAGCTTTGTTTCGATTACACAGAAGTGAAGAATCACTGGAGTTGCTCCTGGATACTCATTTCCTGGTAATTCCCGAGATGGAATTGTCGCAGACAATACTGCGTCAAATTAACCGTCGCCTATTGCCAGGGAAATTGTAATCAAACCCAAAATAGCGTGGGCGATTAAGAGCTTTGAACCCTTCTAGTCACCCGGACCGGACATGATTTCACCGGATGAACTACAAGCGGTGGCTGATATGCTGATTTCATGGCTTGAGGAGCTCTATATCGGCTGTATCGACCTAACTTATATCCCTGCTATGTGGAGGAAGACCAAGACGGTCTATATTCCCAAAGCCAGGAAAACTTCCCATACGGGACCAAAAGATTTTAGACCTATTAGCCTGTCATCGTTCTTCTCAAAACACTAGAGAGACTCATTGGCAGCTACCTTAGGACAAATATAGACCGGAAGCTGCTGTCGGATAAACAACATGCTTACTGCAAGGGTAAGGCCACTGAGACTGCCCTGCATGACTTGGTCGGATTCGTCGAAAGTTCACCCGCGGTCAAGGCGTATACTTTGGTAGCCTTTCTGGACATAGAAAGGGCCTTTAGTAACATTTCTCCCGATACGATACGAATCCTGGGAGTAGACGACAATATTAGAAGGGTAGTGTACGGCCTTTTTACAAAGAGACATATAATCGGACCAAAGCAGATTTGTCAGTAGAGAAACACCCCGGGTGGTGTTCTATCCCCCATACTATTTAACCTCGCTCTGAACAGCATTCTGTTCTCTTGAGAGGAGGCTGGTACACAAGTTATCGCTAACGCAGACGATGTAGCAGTAGCAGTTAGGGGGAAGTTTTCGAGAACACTAAGAGACATCCTTCAAATGGCCTTTCTCACTGTAACGAAGTGGGCGAGGGAAAACGGTCTCAGAATAAATCCAAACAAGACCGAAGTTGTTGCTATCTCCCTGGGAGGTACTGAAATTCCTTTTGTGGACTGTGGAAAATACCTTGGTGTAATATTGGACAAGAAACTTAATTCCAAACTCAACATTCTGGAGTCTGCGAAAAAGTCCACAGTGGCGCTATATTTGTGCAAGAAGGCAGTAGGGAAGCAATGGGGATTAAAGCCTCGCATTATTTACTGATTGTATACTACAGTAGTGAGACCTATATATTGTATATATATATGTATATATATGTGTATATATATATATATAAATATATATATTGTATATTGTATGGAGTTATCATCTAGTGGAAGGTTCTTGGGAAGTCCACGTACTGTAAGATACTGGAGGGCTTCGCACCACTCCATCCGATGCACTAAATGCAATGCAACGAGGTCATATAGATATATAATCGAATTACCTTTAAAATGGCAACTAATTATCGAAGAAAATGTACATATTCGAATCATTCTGATTATGATAAATAACACCTTCAATGTCATGCAAAAAAAATGAATTTCTTTTTATTATACATTATACCAAAAATTAATCATTTTCGCAGTAAAATCAAAAAGCCAATATATTATCAGCAATGAGTCAGCGGTACACCGTCTTGAACATTATTCGACATGAACTTCTGGAAAAACCGATATTTTCAATATTTCTTCAACAGTGTTTAAATTTATTTTTCTCATATACTTTTGAACGGACTGGACTGGCCTATTTTTTGATTCTTATTGAAATCCGCTATTTGCTACATTGTCTTTTATGCTGTAGTCGGTACTAAATCTAATTTCTAAAAACTGACATTTTTCTGGCATGTTTACCATTTATTCGTCAATGAAAATCAATATACGGTAGTAATTCGTAGATACGGGAACTATGACCATTTCACAGGAAAAATAAGATAACTCAATAAATTACGCAAGATAAAAAGTTTTTTTATGCGTTCGGCCCGTGTGGTTCGTTTGGTGTCCCAAGTTATATTCTTTTTTATTCTTATATTTGTCTCCAGATCGCAGCGAACTCAATTTACGGAAAATAGACTCTAAAGGGAATTTCAAGGGACTTTTTGAAGTTGTTGAACACAAGCCAAACTCCTTGCTAAATAAATCTGACAGATTTAACCACATTTTTCAATATTTAATTTTTATAAAAGTTTTCTTCTCTTCGAAAATAACATTAAAATTTGGTAAAGATCAGTTGCAGCAACATTGCCAGAAACAATTCGACCAATCCAACGCTAGAAGCGCAGAGAAACATCACCACACCTGATATGTTAGATATCCTTAAGGGTTTTAAATGTGACCCGGATAGCTGACAATTGAATAGAAGGGCGAGAAAAACAAAGAGTTTATAGCTGTATAGCTTATTTTGAGAATAGAGGAGAAACAATGTAAAAGGTCTATTATCGTATCAAAGTAAAAGTCACTGGTCCCATGTTTTTCTGAAGACATAGGGTTGCGCTCAAGCCTGAAGTCCGTCGTAGATTTTACTCGTATAGGGATTATTCTTTCCTTTTTCAGAAAAAGAAAATCAATAAAAAATAAATAATCAAGTTTAAAATAGTATGTATGCGAAAAATAACCTCGGCCATAATGGCTTACGATAACATTTTAGCGGACGCCAAACCTTACGAGCCGCGTAATCTTGCGAAACTGTCAACTTCCAACAATTGCCCAGATCCTTGATCCTTGAAATCCAGAAACGCGGAAGAAAGAACCACCATTTTTAAGCGCCAAACCACAAATTCTTGCCCAATTTTCCAAATGGAAGATGGCAGTCTCTAGGAATTAAAAAACGTTGACTTAGAAATGTAAACAATTTAATATAACTTTTTGGAGTCAGTTTTTTTTTAACATTCTGACGTTATTTAACATAAACGCAAGTAAGTAGAATCTTCAAAAGATATCATGGAGGAATTCGTCCTTAATACCTAGAAGTGGGTAGAAATGAATTCTGTCAATAGGTGGTGTCTCGTTGAGTGGTTCATGCAGTAGTCGATAACTCACAAGTGCTGGCTGCTCCCAATTTCTACCATAGCAACTGAAAGATCCGCTTATCTCGCCGTCTAATACCCTTTATTTTGTTGTCGTCTGCATGATTTTCAGCGTAATTAACGAAAGGCCCTAATCGTGGTATCTTAAGTACTAAAGAAGAACTTACGTTCCAGCGTCTTCCGACCAGCAGCCGTTATTTTCTATGCGGTCAGGACCACTCATCTTAATTGAATGCAACTTTTTACTATGGGTTTCTATTTCCATTTATAATAACCATTGTCTGGCACGCGATCTCATTGGAATATCCTTGTTGACGTTATTGTTCGGATTTACCCGCCCCTTGTACCGCCTTTCTTAGAGCTGCATTCAAGAGAGGAATGCTCGTAAAAACAAATGCAGTGATGTAGTTACTAAGGAATTCTGTTGACAACCCGTCTATGTATTCGATAACCCTGTAAGTCCGAAGTGCTTCTTTGAAGCCGATGCTAAGTACCGGAGAGATTTTCTTACGTAGGACGAATGCAGAATACACAATCTCCCATTCCCTTACAATTCCCATCCATCCGTTTTGGTTTCAATTTGTTCGGAGAAGCATTCGAAGTCAGATTGCTCACCCATACTTAAAGATAATCATTCTAGATAATGCTAATAATAAAAGAAAGCTTTAATACGCAATCATGTCGTTCACAGATGAAGTGAGTTAATACAACCACCTCCTTCCATCGAGATGGAGGAGAAGATGAAGTATTGTAGATTTTCGAGTTGTTATCTGATTCTAAACATTTGTAGCGGCCAACTAATGCATACAAAATTACGATCCAATTGGTAAAGTACAAGTACAAGTATTTTTTCGCATTTGTATTTTATTTTTGTCCACTCATTTTGTAGGCGAATCAATATAAAACCATCAGAAGAAAACGAAGCAAATAATGTACCGGTTTTCGATAAAGGTTTTAGATTACTTTCTGCAAAATCGATTGACGCTACAAGTGTCTAATCTAATCAAATATTTACTTAAATTTGAAGGAGCCGGTGTAAATATACATGTATGTTCAAGTACATAATTGCAATCGAACTGCATATTGGAATGAAGCAATTCGAATGAAATGCTGTTATACTTGCAACCAGATGAATATTTGTAAAATGTATGTATTTGCAACAGTTGCATCCAGAGCCCAGAGTCGAAAACCTATTTACGTATACACAAATGTATTGAAAATCCATCCAACAGACGTTGAAGTTATGAACAATTTTTCGGACCACAAACTGTGAATGCAATTTGGTTTATTTATATTCCGTTTCTTCACATGTTTTGTTAATTTATTGAATTTATTTGTCTGGGACAGTGAGTGTGAGTGTGCATATACATATGTGTGAGTGTTTTGTGTTTCCTCAAAAAGTCCATCAATGGATGTACTTAATTTATTATTAATGCGCCCACAATGGAACCTTCATTCATCCAAATGGCCACAAAAGTTCCATCCAGTCAGTTTACGTTTACGTATGTGCAGACGAGGAGGACCTAAAGCTGGCAACTAATCCATCCATCGATCGATAGGTCGACCTAACATCTGAACTGAACTTTAATTTGGTTAACATTCGTTAGTAACCCAAACTCAAAATGGACGAGTATAATTAGTTTAGCATTGGTTATGTGGCGCATTGGGGTGAAATCTCATGAGAACTTCAATTAAGTCCCCGCGAAGTTGTGATGTGATAGTCATTGTAGCCACAACAATGTGGAATGACACAATGGAAAATACATCTCACTGTTCGACAAAATGTGATCCATATTTGTAGTAATTGTTTCAAAGGGTGTTATCAGAAAAGTTTGCTTTTCGAGATGCCAGTAGTTTTTTTTTACTTTTATAACAAAAATTCCAAGTCAGGGGACAATAACAGAACTGTTCCCTTGGTGGCTGTGTGTTTTATATCATTAATGAAAGAAATACCAAATTGAAAAAATTAATTCATTCACACAATCTGAAATATTAATTCCTTAACCTCCTGAAACAACACATTTTCTCTGAATTGTGATTTCGATGTAAAATTCTCCATTTCTAATGTTATGGCTAAACTAAGTGCACCTAATCCTGGACTTACCCGATAGAAGATACGTTCCCGAGATAATTGTATGAACCAAAAATGAGAATTTTTGTAATTAAATTGCGTTGTAAACTGTGCATATAAATTAAAAAACATCAGGCAGTGAAAATACCAACGAAATTATAACGATAAATTATCATTTAATTTACTACGCTAAATGTACATAATTCATCAAAGTAGCTATTACGTTGTGTACTCGTATGTCTGAAATATATTTAATTAACTAATATTATTTCATAAAATGAAACAAGCACAATTCATATAACAATTATACAATTCATAACATTAATACCTATTTAGAGATGCTTTTGAAATTTGTTTAATTCCATTCCACTTTTAATTCATTGTTCATCGCTGGATATCAGATCGTTGGAGTTAATTTGGAGTTCATAGTTGTGTTAATTTGTGGTCTAAATCTTTGTATATACATATTAATATTCTTTATATTGGTCTTCTGCGCCTCTTCTTCAATTCGTCACACCAAGTTTCAACAGTATTTTAAAACGAATTTCTGAGCGGTCGTTTTGCGCGGTCCACTGAGTTCGTTGTCGAAAATTTTCCGTGCTGTAGCATTTAAACCCGAACCAAGAATTCTGCGCCAAACCATCGTATGATGCAATCGGATTTTTGTTTGTCGAGAGAGGCCTTATCATTGAATCATTGACTTGGCCCTTAGTAACATCTGTTCGCAAAGCAATGCTCTATTCTTAATCCCCTTGCTGACATCTTCAATTTTATTCACAGCGGAGCCAAGGTAAATGAATTCGTCCACTACTCCAATGTTCACACAACGTCTGAAGATTCGTTCTTCGAAACAAAAACCTCGTTTACCACCAATCTCATTTTTGCTGATTTATTCCAAATGATAGAGAAAATTATTCATTGCGGCCTGAACGGTTGAAGTCGAGATCGCCTCAAATATTGTCTTAACAGACTGCCGGGTAAATGTTAAAGAAACTAAATTAATTATTTATTACTCACTCTCTCTCTCTCTCTCTCTCTCTCTCTCTCTCTCTCTCTCTCTTTCTCTCTCGAGCCTTTCTGCTTCTCCACCCTGTCACTCGCATCTCCCTATGCGATTCCGATGATATCAGCCATACATTTGTCGAGAAAATAATATTGTCTGATAGAGACAGCTTCTTTGCAAAGACACCGAACATTACAGCTGGTTATGCCCAAATAATGGTAACGTTTTGGCGTCGCCAACGTAACGTTTTGGTCAGCTGTGTTTCATTATTTCATTTACATATTTAAGTGTTGATGGGTGGCAACCCCATGGTTTAACAGCTGATATTAGCCACATTCCACGAAGGCATCACGAAACAACTCTTAAGTTTGTGAGTTGATTTGAGATCTAACTTGATCCTAGAAAATACTGCTGGTTTTGGCACCTATAAAATAGTTTTGGGTTTCACTGTATTGTTGTGCTACAGTAACATTGGATTTGGAGTGAAGTCTTATTGAAACAATTCTGAGAATTGAATTTTGAATTCGTAGATATTTCCTCTCCAACTTTGCAGCTGAAAATCTGCGATTTTTGAACGAATTAGCCTCTATAGAATACAAATTATAAAGATGCTAGTACAATTCTCTCTGTTTCATAAATTAGAAATTCAGATATAGGTTCTATAGGAATATAGAAATAGGTTGTACCCTCGGCCGTAGGCATTGGAATATATCATTTGATACGAGAGAATGTGTACGGTGTTAAAGGAGGTGAGTTAGTCCCTATATTAAAACGAAATTCGTGACAAGGCTTTCGAAGACGATTGAACCATGTCTGTCAACCAATCTGAGTGGCTGGCTGGATGCTGGTGGATACGACACTCGGATGGTAACATTTTCTTAAGTTGCGGTTTGGTATTGAAAATGGGAAATATCGACGTTTTCAATATTCGACACGGACATTCCATACCAAATGACAGACCACTTTTACCCGAGTTATTTAAAATTGGTACACTGGGTTTATGTATTTTGTATCGATATCGACATAGTATTTTGTATCGATTAATGTAACATGTCATTTGTGGACGACTTAACAAGATTGATTGATTGGTCGTAATGTTTTATATATCTTAACACTACTAGAGATAGTGCAATAATCGGCACCATCTCTTCACGTGTCCCCAATACAAATTAACTAAATTTTAAACTACCTCCACCCGAAGGAGTGAAAACTTAAACTAGTCATCGTCAAACACATTGACAACCGCTGCCTTCCTTCTCTTCCTTTAATTGTTCCCTCCAGTAGGTTGAATTATTTCCCGTCGTATTGATTCGCAGTGCTTGATAAAATTTGAAAAGATCGACGTGTTAACAATGCCTCTTCTGCTACCTCTTATACAAACGACCCATTTAACCCGAGTACTCTTAACTTCAAATCTTTCAAGCACTTGTACTGAATTCAGCCAAATCAGCACATATCATCATGTTTATCAAGTTAGTTCCGCGAATAAATTTGAATCGCATTGCCCAACCAAGTTTCCAAGTTTTTCTCTGCAATTTCTAATTATTAGGTAGCAGCAACATAGATTTTTTTTATATAAATTTTGATTTATAATTTTCTGTAAAACTCGGACTCAAATGACTCATTTAGCCCATGTTCATATATTCTGAAAGGTAGAGATGAATTCAGTTGAATTTGGCACAAATCATGTATTTGGTAAACTGTGTTTTGAGAAAGAAAATGGATGGTATCGCCACACTCCTTACGGTATATCTCATACAAAGTATTCGATTAACGAAATTTAATTTTCTGTAGTTACTTAAATGCCTTTTAGTTGCACACCTTTATAGAGCTTGATACACTTTTGAGAAATTTGGAACCGCTGGTAGAATCCTACCATTCAGTTACACTAAATTTAGAAAACTTACTTCTGAGAATGAACTATATTGCCACGCCTCCTAAGATGCCACATATACAATTTGGCCAAGTTACTAAAAACCTGTAGAATTTCCATTATTTTTGTAAGCGAAGAACCTTCAGAGCATTTTTATGGAAACCCACGGTTGGCCATGCTTCTCTGGCAGCTTCACGCACAACCCAAAAGGACGTTCGGTGAAGAAACTCACCTGACTGAAATTTTTGTACCGGTTCATATATTATTTAAAAGAAATCACAGAAATCAGAGTCTGCATTAACTTCTCTGATATTTTGCGACGTTGTCAGGTCGATGTTGTCAGAACTCTGCCAAAATATATTTTGGCTTCACATCATCAAAGTTGTCTATTTGTGTTATTTATATCCACTTTGCCCTAAAGATGTGACAAGTTCCCATTTTGAAAGTGGTGTTAGATTATGTGGAAGCAACTCGAGCTTATGGATTATTTGCTGAATAGTGTGAATCATCATATTTTGAATGTGTATTTTAGCTAGTACATGTATTATATTACCTCACAAGAAAGTAGCATTGATTATTTTTTGCCATATATCCGGGAAATCCCAAACTTTGATTTGTATATAATATAGTGTCAACTTTATACCATTATCTGACCGGATTGATGTCCGGGTTTCAGGAGTCATGAGCTTACTATAAGTAGACTTGACCGACATAATTTTCTTTACATTTTATATTTTATTATCGTCAAAATTAAATGTCACAAGTTCGGAATTAAAATTGACCTCAACAAACAATGTTTATTTGGAATTCTTTAAAATAATAAAAATAAATAAAACATGATTTTCTTTCCTATAATTTTTCAATCGCCTCGTCTGCTGTAAAATATTTCTAAACTACCGAAAACAGCACTTTTTATAGACATTTACATCCATTTTTTTGAGTTTTTCAAAATAAAAGTTTTGATTACTAAAAAATTAAATATTGTTTAAGACGTAAAATAAAAAAATTGTTGGTACTCATTACATTCATTGAGATTGAAAAGTAGTAATTATGATAAAAATTAGCCATTTTGGAAGCTTGAACAAACGATCACCACTGTAGGGTAAAGTACGAATTCGCAAGATGTTCATCAAAATAAATTAAAATATCATAAAAAGCGAAACTAAATTCTTTTAATTATCTCACAAGTAACTCGGCCTTAACATTGTTAAATAGGGACATGTACCGTGTCCAATCAAGCGCCAGACCGAGGGACAGACATAGCGAAATATATACATACAGTTATGGAGATCTGGTTGTCGATTCACCTCGTTCTTTAATAAAACAAAATGAATTGTTCATTATTGAATTGAGCAGAGAAAAAGGCATAAATATTTAAATGTGTGATTTACGGCAATAACCCCACAGGGGTTCTGTCCCAGTTCGTGAACGACCACTGTCGAAGCTGACTAATGTGTGGGATATTGGGAAATAATCCTAATTACAGTAGTCTAAAACAGCTCGGCAAAGTGGGGGTTTCGCCACTCATTTTCCGATCATATGCATTTGCGCATGACTTTTACAGAATACCAGCAAATAATTGATAAACTGCCTCCACTATACACGAAAATTTGAACGATATCCACGTATAGGAAAACTTTATATTTGTAAGGAATGAACTCGAATAATAATAGTATAGAAAGTGTACACAGGGGCATTATGTGAAAACGATAAAGAACATCTCGATAACATCTACGGAACAATTTGTTAATTTTGACCGGGGCTGCAAACCATGTGAAATTTTGCGCCGGTTTGGCGCAGTGATTTACCCAGTAGTTCAGTTAATAAAAAAAGTTTTAAGGCCCCTATATAGGTTAGGTTGGGTCAGTTTTTCAGTCTGAATAGACAGACTCACTTTGACAGCACAGTCAATTGTGATATCACGGAAACTAGAGATATTGATGACCCTAGTTTCCCACGTTGAACCATTCTGGACGCCCCAAGAAGATTTCATATCGAACAACATCTATATCGTTCAGATCTCCTAGGTCCCTGAACAAATAAGAGCCCAGTGTTGATCTCCGCCTGTTCGCCATGGCGAGGCAGTTGCAGAGAAGGTGTTCTTTAGACTCCTCCTCTTCTTATTCTCCTCTGATGTTGAGTTCAGGAAGATAGAATCCAGGGATCTAATGGCAGCTTAACTATCAGAGAATATGTTAATCCCCACCGTGGAGAGGATATTATATCTCAGCCATTCTGCCACTTCCTTAATGGCCAAAATCTCAGCCTGATAAACACTACGGTGATCAGGTAGTCTTCTTGCTATACTTAGTCTCAGGTCTTTGGAGTAAACCCCGAAACCTACCTGATTATTTAATTTTGATTCGTCAGTGTAGAAGTCGACATAAACTTTTGTACCAGGAGTTCTACATTTCCATGTACCTCTATCTGATATAAGCATATGGTACTTCTCGTTGAACAGTGACTCAGTCAGAGTGTAGTCTATAGTGCGTTATATCAGGCACCATGTTAAGAATCACACTGTGACCATAACCACTGTGACAGCTCTCTTAGTCTTACTGCCGTAGCTGCGGCAATCTGCATATAACGCCACCTGTCCAGAATGTTGAGTTTGAAATTCAGCTTCTTGTCCAATGATACATCAAGGTATTTTTTACACAATGCAAATTTCAGTACCTCCCAGGGAGTTAGGATCCACAGGTGAAATCTTGTACCTCCTGGTGAACAGAACCACTTCGATCTTGTTTAGATTTACTCCGAGACCGTTTTCCCCGCCCACTTCTTTAGAGTGAGAAGGGCTCTTTAAAGAATGTCTCTGAGCGTTCCCTAAAACTTCCTCCTAACTGCTATTGCCACATCGCCTGCGTATGCCAACCTTGATACCAGTCTCCTCTAAAGAGAACAGAATACTGTTCAGAGCGAAGTTCCATAGTAGTGGGGATAGAACACCACCCTGGGCTGTTCCCCTACTGACAAATCTGTTCAGATCCGACAACCCCAATTTAGCCCTGATACGTCTTTTTGTAAGAAGATCGTACACTATCCTCCTAATACTGACGTCTACTCCCAGCTTTGACAGTGCTGCGACTACCGCATCGGGAAAAACGTTATTAAACGCCCCTTCTGTATATAGAAAGGCTACCAAAGTATACTCCTTGACGGAGAGTGAACCTTCGATGAGTAATGCGGAATGTCTATTCGGCAGCAGCTTCCGGCCTATGCTCGTCCTAAGGTAGCTGTCAATGTGTCTCTAGTGTTTTGGGGAGAAAGGATGACAGGTCTAAAATCATTTGGTCCCATATCGGAAGTTTTCCTGGCTTTGGGAATAAATACTACCTTGGTCTCCCTCCACATAGCAGGGATATAAGTTAGGTCGATACGGCCGATTTCGAGCTACTGAAACGATGGAATCAGCATATCAACCACCACTTGTAGTTCACCCGGTGAAATCATGTCCGGTTCGGGTGACTTGAAGGGTTCAAGGCTTCTGATTGCCCCCGCTATTTTGAGTTTGGTTACGATTTCCCTGGCAACAGAAAACGGTGGATTTGACGTAGTGTTGTCCGCGACAGTTCCGTTTCGGAAATTATCAGAAAAATGAATATCCAAGAGTGATTCTTCACTGGATGTTGTCCAATCATCCTGCGGTTCCCTGAGATAACCTAGCGTGCACAATGTAATGGCCAGTATTTTCCTTAGCCTTGCGGTTTCGGAAGTGTCTTTAATTTTGTTGCAGAACCTAAAACCTCTTCTTAGGCTTCCTTAAGTTTCTCTTTGTAGTTGTCCCAGTCCTGTGATGCTCTAGTGGACTTAGCCCTGTTAAAGAACTTCCTACAGCATTTTCTGACATCTACAAGTTCCAACTAACACCGTCGCGGTCGTTTCTTACCTCTTTCTTTACCCTTGGTACATGAGGCCTGAGAAACTATTGAGTGATCACTGATTTTCTCTATTGTTCCAAATTTAACAAAAATGTAAGTAGCTGCAATCCACGAACAGGCATTGCAGTGGAAAATATGACGGGTGAATTTATTGATTTTTTTTTTTAATTATATCAGGCATTATATGAAAATACAACGGAGAAAAATGTTAATTACTGCAGTTAGCAGTTACTAGAAAAAATTAATTTCATAAAATCAGTCAACTTTTGGTCCAAGCTTTCAATTTTGCAAGTAGAAATTTAACAAAAATTTACGACAGTTAAAGTGCCTACCAACCGTCTGGCGATTCAATCAGCCAGACAGACGGACATCGCTCAATTGGCTTAAAAGGTTATAAAACATATTTGTCAGAAAATACTTGGTACTTTAAAACACTCATTCTTGTTTTTGCACATTTGTCATATTAAACGATACATGCCTTCATTACTTCAGGTGAAGGTATAGAAATGATTTATATCAAATGTGCAAATACGACTGTAAACATTAGTGAAATATTGATATTTGTTCGAAACTATGAGAGAATCTTTCATTAAAATATTAAAACCTTCTTTTTATAACCTGTAGCATAATGAGAGACCAGTAACCAAACTTGATGGATTTAATATGAAAAATCTAAAGAAAATATTACTTACGCGAATGTCCCCTCGGTTTCAAACCAGTTCAACGTCCACCAAATGATCCATTACCAGTCATTCCCAGTGCTACGAGCGTTAAGTCC
This sequence comes from Philornis downsi, assembly GCA_019455685.1. Classification (NCBI taxonomy): domain Eukaryota; kingdom Metazoa; phylum Arthropoda; class Insecta; order Diptera; family Muscidae; genus Philornis; species Philornis downsi. Next base: position 3,798,996 of record JAHXMU010000826.1, read on the forward strand.
GAGCGTTAGTCGGGACAAAAGTAGTAATCTACTTGTATATAGAGCAGCTTAAAAAGGCTGCATATTTTGAAAAGAAACACTGTATTCTATACTGTACTGATGTTGATGGTTCATTTCAAAAAATGAGCCAGCCATATGACAAAACTGAATGGATATTATTTATTGATGGCTCTAAGTAGAGTTTAAAGGCTCTTCTTTTGCATAATGGGAATGAAAAACCATCCATACCAATTGCTCATGCCGTTACTACAAAGGAAAATTACGAATCAATGACTGATATTTTGACATTACTCAAATACAACGATAATAAATGGGAGATCTGTGGTGGCCTTAAGATATGTTATTTAAATTTCTTTGTATATATAGTATAGACGATCGTAAATAACTGTAAATTAATCTGTTTCAGGTTATTGGTTTGTTGACTGGTACGCAAGGAGGTTTCCCAAAATGTTGTTGTTTCTTTTATCTATGGGATAGTCGCGCTACATGTCATCATTACGTCAGAACAGAGTAGCCAAAAAGAACTGAATATTCACCAGAAAAACAAAGTATTTCAAATAAACCATTAATTGATCCAATTGATATTCTCCTTCCGCCGCTGCACATAAAATTGGGCCTTTTTAAGAACTTTGTCAAGGCTCTGAACAAAGATGGTGCAGCATTTAAATATTTGTTAACGGGTTTTCCTAAAATTCCATATGCTACAATCAAAGAAGGCATATTTGTTGGCCCTCAAATCAGGAAGCTATTGAATGATGACAATTTTTCACAATGTTTATTGGAGAAAGAATATGCAGTCGGTAAATCTTTCAAGAGCATCGTGAATAGTTTTCTTGGAAACAGTAACAGTGAAAACTACAGACAAATTGTTGCTGAATTATTGAAAAATTTTCACGAATTAGGTGCACGAATTTCACTCGAAATACATTTTCTTCATTCTCATTTAGATTGTTTTCCACAAAATCTAGGTGCGGTGAGCGGCAAACAAGCGAGCGTGTTCACCTAGATTTAATGAAAATTGAAAGAAATTATCAAGGATTTTGGGACAAAAGTTTGCTGGAAGACTATTGCTGGACTCTAATACGTGAAACCGAAACAACAAAATACAAAATGCGTTCAAATAACCCCATTCACTTTTGAAAATTCATTGATTTTTAAATAAACCATTGATTTTTTATGTAAAAAACGAATAAAAACATTTGGAATTCAGCCCACCAAATATCCCTAGGAAAGATATTTGGTTGCTCCGGTCCAAAACCTTGTTGGCTAGTGTATTTGCAAAAAACTCGCAAAGAGTCAATGTATTGTCATGGCGCAAAAACCAAGAGAGGAAATAATCGAAGAAAACTAACTGCATAATCTTGATTATCGTTAGCCTTTGGCGCGACCTTTTTGGTCATGATCCACCTTTGACACAACATTCACTCGATTGGTTAGTTGTTTTCAAATCATAAGCATAGATAAAAGTCTTATCGCTGGCAATAATGCTTTTTATAAAATGATGGTAATCAGAAACAATTTTTTCACGGATTTTGACGGTCTTTTTGAAGAAAATTTAATATTTTTGGTACCGATCAAAAATTGATATGTTCGAGAAACAAAGTAGCTTTTAAAAAGGATTAACTGATCCTTTTGAAATACCAACATACCAATTTTTTTCAGCACCAATTTCGCAGTTTTTTCTAACAAAGTCTGTCCAACTAACACCTTCTGAAATGATCTAAGCGCTTCCGCAACAGAAACTTCATTTCATAAACAAAATGTAATGAACTTCTTTGTCCAATAAAATCACATGTGGTAAAAAACACCGAAATCACTTTTTGCGTCGTTCGTAAATAATCGATGTTCAACGTTAATTAAATTTATGATGAGAATTTTGGCAAAAATATCTGTCACAGTGCTAATAATTTAGGAAAAAATATTTCTGAGATTCGATAGACACGGATAATTGAAAAAAGTGGTAGCTATTTTGACAATTTTGATAACGGTTGATTTCAGCATATTTGACAGTAAATGAACTAAACTCTACACTGGCAGTAAGATAGTAAAAGCTTCTCAGAAATATGGCAGGGTTTCTGTAGTAGTTATAATTATCGAGATATCAGGCAATGAATTATTAAATGTATTAAAATACGACAATATTTGAGAATTAATATGAGAATAATAAAAATTCCCATTTAGTAGAATATTTTGAAAAGTTTTTCCTTTATGTACAAGAACCTAGCATTTCAATTTTAACATTTAGTTTGGGCCAAAATGTGTCTTCAACACAGCTCTACATTCGTTTGCCAAATGTTATATTGCTTTTTCATTCCCAATTGACGTATTGAACTAAAGAAGAATGTCGTAAAACAACATCCATGCCCACTTTCAACAGAAGTTTTTTCTCTCAAATGTGATGCCTTTCTTAATTCAGCTCCGCAGAAAGAGTGATTTCAAATTAAAGTGATTTTAATTCAAGCGTGGTGATGCTTAATCTGGAAAGAGCTTTCAAGTTCCACAAATGATTTCAAAAATGATTTTGTAGTGGTATGGAATGGCATGGGGAAGCAATAGTATGAGACTATTTTTGACATCAATTTGGAGCCATCGTAACATTGAATACACAATTTAAAAAGCAAATTCCTATGCAAGAAGATTTTCGGATTTCAATAGTGTCATCAATTGTTCTGGGTATATCCTTGTTATAAACATATCTCCTAAACGAACATCAGAAATTTTACAAAAATGTATAACAATAATTTAGCAAAGTTTTATTAAGATACTTCCGAAGCAATATGGGTAGGCATTTTCGTATAGCTAAATCTGAATGAGTCCTAAATGCGGTCCTGTTCCCCAATTTCTAATAAAGGGTGATTTTTTAATCGTTGTTTTTTTTAGAAATCGAATAAAGCACTCAAATTTGCAGCATATATTTACATTTTTATTGGAATCGATAAATTGGTCTTTGCCATTTAATTTTTAAAGATAATTTCATGTAAATGTTGTCGTCGGCTCCGTCTCAAAATGTCCATTCGGAAAGTCCAATTTTTCGTCACATTTTCGAGCATTTCGCTCTATATTGCACGAATAACGCGTGTTATGTTATACCGTAAGGCTTCAATAGTGTTGGGCTTGTCCACATAGACTAACGACTTGACATAACTCCACAAGAAATAATCAAGAGGCGTTAAATAGCAAGATCTTGGGGGCCAAATCGAGAGATAAGCTGCTCGCCAAATTCATCCCACAACGTATCCATTGTTTCACGAGCAGTGTGGCATGTTGCACCGTCCGGACGAAACCACATGCCAACCAAGTTCAACTCAACCAATTGAGGCAAAAAAATCGCATATCATGGCTCTAACCCAAATCGACGTGTAAAATTTTCCTTGTAGTTGAGTAACACATGCCCAATCGCTGAGAACAGCGATGAATTGACATTTCACGATCGTCATTAACACTGGTCGCTACGGCTGAAATATTTTCTTCGGTACGCACTCTACGCATGCGACTCGATGGTTTTATGTCGTATCAAACTATGCACATTTGTCACAGAGCACGAATTTTGATGATAAATTTCAGCGATTTGCAATCGTTGCTCGTTTGTTAGTCATTTCATGATGAAATGGCAGAGTATTCTGTACATTTTTCACTTTGACAGATGACATTTGGACGCCATTACCAACCAGTGCTGCCAACCAGAAAAACTTAAATCTTAAAAAATCACCTTGTATTTCAGTACATGGTATCTTGATAACTATCACTATTAGAGACACAAAACCATATTTTAGAGAACTCTTCTATATGCACCATTTACTAAGTCCAAACACTTGGCGTCATATTGAGGCTCGTAAAATATTTGCAAAAACCAAACATTTTACTTTTGAAACTTTTGAAATTTGAACACGAACACCTGTCGAAAATCGTATTCACACTCTGTCAAATGTTAAGAATAAAGTGCAGTCCATAAATTTCAGTCCATAAATTTTTGCTGGGGATGAACGCAAAATTGTTTAGCATAATTTGTATCTCGATGGTAACAGTTTCGCTTGGTGTTCCTTCCCCTTGAATCTACTTAATGAAATTCGGTTGCCCTGTGATGAGGCTTTTTATAACATGTACGACCAACTTATGAACAGGTACACAAGACACCTAAATTGGATTTGGGTGCTCCTGGCGCTTCTGGACACACGATGGCACCGACACAACAAATACACTCCCCATTACGATTATTCTCATCATTACCACCACACCAATCACCGGAACACAGCATCGTCACCACTTGCGGACGATCACTGCCGATGTTGCACAACCCAGGCGAGGGCCATAAAAACAACAACATTGTAGATGTTTGTGGGGTACCCAGAGCCCTTAATGGGATTGATGTCAATATGTAGTCTCTTTCTCTCTCTCACACACACACGTCCACACATACGCAGGACAACACATGTTGGTCGATATCGGAAGGAATTGCCGGCAGAATTGTTGAATGAGTGGCTGGCTAGCAGGCTGACTGTTTGGCAGAATGGCAGGTCTGTCTGCTCTGGTTCGAGCTGGTAGTGGGGATCTGTGTAAATTTGTTGTTTGTTAAAGCAATTATTCAGTTTGTTTTTGCACTCTTTCGGATGTCGCTTGATAAGAATTTATTACTTTTTTCAATATTTGAAATGTTGCTTTATTTATTTGCTCCTTCGTTTGTCAGTTTATACATCGCTATGTCTGTCCATTGGCCCGGCAATTTTGTTTTTAAATTTCAATAAACCCAAATTGGAATTCTGAATTTCATTTGGCTATACATTAATACATATGTTTGGAATTTTGTTTTTTTTTTTCAGACTGTTTCTTAATTACATTCCAAATTTTGAAATAAAATTCTCAATTTTCCTACATGGGAACATGGGGAAACACGATGCTGCGACTATTAATTGTTTGAACCGGCTAAGTTGTATATGTGACGATGTACACATTGGTTTGAAAGTTTAGAGATGGATGAAAATTCCATGAAATAAATTATAGGATTATAAGAACAAAAGATTATAGGAAGACGACAGTACTCTTCTTGAGAAATTAAGGTGTTTGAATACATATTAACAGGTGGGAGAGAAATAACTAATTCCAATATCACTAATATCCTTCAACGAGCAATCTGTAAAAATTAGTTTTGATTATTAGTTTTAAAGGTTTGAAAATCATTTTAGCCGGAGTCGTTGTGGGTTTTGGATTAGTTTATGAATGAGATATTTAAAGATTTAATTTATGTAAACAGAAAACACAAGTTATGTTGCAACGCTAACCTATTTTTTGTTGATTTTCAACACTGAAGTCGGAATAATGTATCGTAATATTTTCCATAATATATTTGTAAACTTGAAGATGAAAGTAGTAAACAAAGACGCATCTTAACATCTCTACAAATATATTATCAAACATATTATGATGTAAAAACATCGACCGTTCCGATTTCAGTGTTGGAAACCAAAGCCAAAAAAAAACCGGCAATACCGCTGAATTTTTTCAGGAGCTAATAATGCCTGGTGGAATCTTTTCTCATGAAAACAACATAGCACCTAGCCCCGTCTAAAAAAATTTCACAAAATTGATATACATCAAAATAGTGGTGTACAGTTGGAGTAATGGGTTAACAGATTCCCTCTGCGTCGGAATATTGGAGTCGATCATAATTAAAATTGCATAAAATTAAAAAAATAACGTCGTGTACTTTTGGTATAACATTTAGCATTGATAACAAAAAACAAAAATGTTTTTTGCAAGCAGTGTTATCTCTTTCCTATATTTTGACAATAAATGGAAATAAGAAAAGCGAACAATTTGAAGTAATAAGTGAAATTTGATCTCTTCTTACTTTAGGATACGATACAGTTTTTTGTGAAGGAAAATAAGTTTGGATAGTCCAAAGTAGAGGAAAACAAAAAGAAGATTCCCGAAACATAAAATATTTTGAGTTTGATTAAATTTTTCTGAATTTAATTCTGCTCATCGAGAAAGAAGTCTATGAAGTTGTGTACTAATTTAGTGTGTTACTAATTTAGTGCAAAATGCACTGTTTTAGTCTCTTTAAAGACTGAAATACGAGGGCGGTCTTAAAACTAGCCGACCTAATAAAGAAGACATAAAAAAGTTGTTTACAATTTTCTTTATATTTTAACATAATCTCGATACAATTTTTCCAGTGATATTCAGTAGCTTCTATACTTTGGTTGTAGTAAGAACTGTCAAACTCCTTAAAATAACCATCAACCGCATACTCCACCTCTTTATTGTTGGCAAATTTTTTACCGTCGAGCAATTTTTTCATTTTTAGAAATAGAAAATTGTCCTAGGGAGCTAAATCTAAATCACCAAAATGCTGCAATAAATTAGAATCGCCGTTGATGGTTTTTTCTTTCTGAAGATAATCAATAAAAATAATCCCATGCTCATCCCAAAAAACAGACGCCGTGATCTTGCCTGCAGATGGAACCATCTTCACCTTCTTTGGACACGATTCTCCCATTCCAGTCCACTACTTTGACTGTTCCTCAGGTGTGAAACATCGCCAAACACTCTACTGAAATATCTTCACGACGTTGTTTTCGCGCTGTTGAAAGCAATCGTTGCATCTATTTTGCGCACAACTGATGTGAAGGTTTTACATGAGTCTCGCTGTGAAAGCCTTACCCATGGTGTGCTACCACACAGGTGCTGTTTTCCATCATTTACTTTTCTTTCTTGGTTATGTGTTCTTTCTTTCTTCTAGCGACAGCAAGCGCCCCTTTGGGGTACTCTAACTAATCCCGAAGGATTAGCCAAACTACTAGAGATTGGAAGTAGGTCCCTTGGAAAAGCTTCCTCAGGTCCCACTCCCTCACTCGGCAAAAGTACCTTTGTAGCCACTTGGTATGAAGTGAGCTACCTCCCGGGTAAGAGTTGAGGTATCTAGGAAGACCTCGAATAGATATGAACAGTGTTTTCCAAGCTAATGCCTTCCTTCACCAACGCAAATGAAGCAACGCAAAAGCACTGAAAACACTTGTTCGGGCAACCACAACCAGCACGATCTTCCACCAGGGGTCCAACACCACTGACCAGCAAGGAACAATGTTCCTTGGGCACCTGGTCACCCGTGCTACCAGAAGAGAAGAACCCTCTGGTCTGGGTTTCGCAGACAAGCTACTCCACTTTTGCTTTATCATACCTCGCATGGAACTGGTAATCCAAAATCTACGGCATAGATTTTCAATGTCCGAGGAGAGAATATCACACCATGCTCGTATCATAGTTCATTAACCAGATCTCTCTGGTCATACAACTATATTTACGCAAAAGATAAATCTTCTGATACCTCCCGACGGTTTCTCTATGCCCGCACCTGTTGCCAGGATGTGTCTTGTTTAACTATGACTCTTTCCTTTACTTGGTTTTCGAAAAACGAGTTCCAAGATCAGTTTGATGTCATATTATAGGTGAATCCCAAGACATAATCCAACTTTTCCTAGGGCGCCTGGCACAAGGCCACACTACTTTGTTTTTGTACGCAAGCATCATACCCTTTGCCTGCTTAATTACAGGATCAGGTAGACAGGCATGCGTTTTAGGGGTAAGCGGTACAAAGCATCCTAGGAAACACCCGCCTACCCACAACCATTTAGCGCACAGCTTTTCCATCCTTAAATCTTCAGTCAATATACGATGTATATCACTTTTTGAAATGCCTATCATTTCAACTAGCGCGCACCTTCAGCCGACGATCATCCAATACCATTTTGTGGATTTTCTTAACCGTGGCGTGAACACCTCAAATTGTCGACCATCACGGTTTTCATCTTGGCAGCTCGTACGGCCTCGTTTAAACTACGTTGCTCAGTATTTTATAGTCGTAAACAAAGGAGCAGATTCCCCTAAAGTAGAATCTAGCTCGGCTTTAATATTTATTGGACTGGAAATATTTAATTACATAAGGGTGACCAATTTTGTCCATGTTTACAAATTCACTGAGACCGTTTACTTTTGGTGGCTCAAATAAAAATAGTGAACAACGTGGCGCCTTGAAACTTAAAACATATGTTGTGTAAGGTTGCCACTTTTCACCAAAATATATATATATTTTTTCAAACTACTGGTACCATCTATACGTCAGGTCAAATTCCATTGCATCCTACGAATGAGATATGAGAGAGCTTCTTACTTACATACAATTTACAATCATTCCAATTTTAGACTCACTCAATGGGACCTACAATTTAACGACGATTATGATTCCGTCACAGTTTGAGGAATATTTAAAAGATTTGTCGATTATTTAGACACATCGAGGTGACCGCCGCTCAAATAATGATAGATGGCTACATGGGGGGTTGAACCCGGAATCATGTGAACGATTGTCCCGTGTGCTAACTATCGCGCCACCGTCAATATAAATATGTCTGCTAAATTTTTCGGCTTCGTAAATGAGAATCAAAAAGTTACGGAGTTTGAATCAGTGTTACATAATAATTGCAAATTGCATCTCCAATTTTAAATATTGTTTTCAAAATAAGTGTCCGGTTAAAATTAGAGCCAAGATTTAAAATTGTTATGAGATGTACAGAAAATAATCAATTCACATTCGTCCAGTTATCAGCACCTGTTTGGGTGATATACGATGATATACCCTTCGCATTTACCACTATTTTCTCTGCGAATACTCTACAATAACTTTTGTTGAGGCAACCGTATTAGAAATATTATTTCGCAATATATTGATCACAATTTATAAAGTGTAAAGTTTGCTGATTTCAAATTATTTCCTATGTCAACTAAAAATTATGTCATGATAATCTCTTGCCATGTGATAACCTCAACCATGACATATTTTTTACGAACTCGACGGGACCGGACATTTTAGCTCGTTATAAGTCTAAAAATATTTCTAATGTATTTTATAACTTTTGTTTCGATTAGTAAAAAAATCCCCAAAACTGGTGATAGAAAAGAACGAGAATTTCTCAAACTGGAAAAAATCAACACAGCCTGCAAAAATTGTGGCTCGTGATATTAAAATATCATGTCCATAATACTGACCTCAAAACCTTGACATTAACTTGTATCTCCATAAGGAAGCCTCAATAAGACGGTAATACACAAATATCTGAAATTTGATTGAAGGACGACAAGTCAGCTTGGGCAGAAATCCAATATAGCCTTTAGTATGGGCCACTCCTTTTCCATCATCAAAGTTCTTAAACGTGATATACAAATAGACATTTCCAAATTCTCTAATTTCCTCTCTGTTTGAAACTTTGGTTAAGATGGTTGGTTTTTGTATGAAATTATTTCACTCAAAATGCTTTATGGTGTTCGTTATAAACATAAGAAATTGTCCCGAATTACTTCGGGGGGATCAAAAAAATTATCGCTATAGTTTGTTTAAGCGCATTGCGATCACGTCCAATTACCATTCTACACTATAGAATAGGAATGGTCATAACGTACTTTATTTAATAGGATTAGGGTTATTTATATGGGGATTATCAGAAGTGGCGGTCGAACTGTTCCCTAACCACAAAATATGCTAAACGACATTAAATATTACCACGAGCCAAACTTGAAATAAGTCAGTCTTACCAATTGTAATTTATGCTACTAGTGGTTTTCTCAAAATCATCAGAAGCACTGGGTGAAGATGCCCCAATATCACATTTTGCATTAACCAATACAAAATATTCCTTCCAGCCAAATTGTAATGAAATAAAACGCATCAATTCTAAATTAATTGTTTAGAAGTGATTTTTGTCAATTCTGTCATTTTGTATGAGAGGTACAAAAATAGAGGCGCAATTTTACCCTTTGTCAACCCCAAATTAAGATCTGAGAATATTACAATTGCCAACTTTTTGCCACGAACAAATTTCTAACTTATCTCCTTCTATGTGTTATATTTTTTTACACCAAGAAGTATAAGCTCTCTGCCCTATTGGTGAGGGTGTAGCGAGAATGGTGTGAACATTATTTGAAAATAAGAAATTTAGTTTAATAATAAAAATAATCAATTTAAAATATGAATTTTTTCTGCATACTGGAAACGCCTGAATTGAAATTGAAATAAGATTTTACCAGGGACCGGGGACTTATTGAGAAAAGTCGTTCTTTAAGAATTATTTGTGATTTTTATTATTATTTATTTTGGATTTTTTTAACATCTCTCCGAAAATAAGTATCCATTTTTTTATTTATTATCCCTATCGCTCAGAAATAACAATTATTATTGATTTATATTTTGAAATAAAAATCAGTTAATGGGCTTTTTAAAATCAAATTAAAAATGAAAATTAGCCCAAAACTTGTATTTTTTCTAATAAAATATAGAAATCACGTAAAGTCATTCGTGGATTCTCGTGGTCATAAATAAAAGTCCTATGAAAATTATTTTACGAGAAAGACAATTACGGCAGTGATTTTACTCATATTTACACAGTGCGACAGGAAATCAATTTCTTAGATTTCGCTGACCGCTTATGGTGATTCTTACAGCTTGTTAGGATAAATAAATTGGGGTCCGTACATGGATATGGAATATTTCATATTGATAATTGAAAAAAAAGTTTTTTAAGGTTATTTTCAGGAATTGCAACATGTTCATACTTTTTATGCCCTGTACATGTTGAACGGGAATTTGAATTGAACTTCGATACTCAACATATAGCTTGCTCAAGGCTTGGGTAGCGAGAAACAAAATTAAATTAAGTCAATATTTGGTATGTTTTCTGGAGTAGTTTAATTGCCATGTAAAGGTGGAAAATCTCACATTTCTTACAGCTCTTGCACAATACCGGGTTATACATTTTTTGGTTTCAAAAAGAGTCTAACGGCATCAAACCTCATGATCTTTATGGCAAATTGACGTTGCTAAAACGTGAAATTACGCTTTCTGAAAACTTCTCATGCAATAAAGCCAAAATCGGTTGTCTTGTTGAAACCACACATCGTGCAGTTCATAATCTTCAATTGCAGGCATAACGCTCTGAATTAAAATTAAGAATATTCTCCACACTTTCACTAATAGAAGCGATATTTTCGGCACGACGTACATTGCGATGATGCACATGCCTAACCACATCTGTAACGCTTCCAAATTCTTCAAATTTCTTTATAGTCTTGCCAATTCCTTGCACAGCAGGATCGATTATGACGACCATAATCACCCCGTAATGCTCGAAAAGTGCCCATGTTTGAATCACCAATTTTGTAGTAAGTTTTAACTATTTCTACGCGTTCTTCGGCTGTTAAACGATCCATATTCGTAAATGGCAAGTCTTTTTTATCAGTAACACGAGTTCGACTCGATACAGTGCGGCTATGACCCGCGTTTCTAACTTTAAGTTTACTCCTTGTATAACCTTTCAATAGTAAAGTTCTTTTTCTCATGTACTTAATCTGACTTTTATTTATACGTCGAAATCCCTACAAAGGTTATGGGCCCAGGACGCTCACGTATATTAAGTCTAGATTAGTCGGTTGAGTCAATGTCACTAAGTTTGCAAAAGTTATCGTAAATATTTATTGTAATGGCGAATTCTGCGCAAAGTGAAAAGTTGAGTGGAGACAACTATGCCAGTTGGTCGGTCCACATGAGGAGCCTGCTGATAACTCTGGACTACTGGAATGTTGTTGAGAGAATTTGTCCTATATAGATTTAAAAGCACTGGCCACTATCACCCTAAGCATTAAGGCATCGGAGCTAATACATGTCAAGAAGTGTAGATCTGCCAAAGAGGCCTGGGAAAATTTGAGCGAAATTTATGTCGCTAAAAGTCCAGCCAGAAAGGTAAATTTATTTAAGCGATTGGTCCGCTTCAAAATGCAAGATGGAATGGAATACCAACAACAAATAAATGAGTTCTGCGGTTTAGTCAATTCGCTAAAAGAAGTCGACGTCTCCGTTTCTGACGATTTCATTAGCATTTTGTTGTCGTGCAGTCTTCCAGACGATTACGAAAGTTTTGTAGTTGCCATGGAAAGTAGGGACAAGTTGCCTACTCTAGATCAATTGAAGGTCAAAATTTTGGAAGAGCATCAACGTCGGGGGGAGAGAATAACTTCTAACGGTGAACATGTTTTTGCGGCGAATTCGAGGCGTAACAAGAAATACATACAAGTCGAAGCAGAGTGATAGAGAGCGTAGATGATCAGAGATTCAAAAATTTTCGGTGTTATTCTTGTGGTAAGAGGGGACACATAAAAGCGAACTGTAACAAAAAGCGATGATAATGAGCGTAAGAGAAGCTCCCAACGTCGACGCAAATGATAGTGAATGGGTTGTTGACAGTGGAGCATCATCACATATGAGCGGTTCAAAGAGCTTGTTCTCTTCACTAAGAGAACACAGACAGAAAGTGACAATGGCATCTGGTGACTGTGTATATGCAGAAGGCATAGGTAATGTAAATCTCAAATCGGAATACACCGACATTATTCTATGCAATGTTCTCTTCGTACCAAAATTAAATGCCAATTTTTTATCTGTGAACAAAATAATTGAGCATGGAAACATGGTAAAATTTTCGAAAGAGAAGGCATCTGCAACAATAAAAAAAGGCCATATGATCTTTAAAGCTCAATCACGCAGTGGAATTTTTATGTCAAATTTCAAAATAAATGAACATGCGATGATGACAGTTGAAGAAGACAACGTACTATGGCATCGAAGGTTTGGCCATTTAAACCATACTGATATGATGAGACTACAAAATCACGAAATGGTACGAGGTTTGGAAATGAAGCTGGACAATGCGTTTTCCTGTGTGACTTGTGCCATGTGTAAGATGACTGTTCAACCATTCCCTAAATATGGTGAGCGTTTTACGAAAAACCCATTGGAGCTTGTATACACGGATATTTGTAGCCCGATGCGAGTAATAAGTGAAGGTGGATCTCGGTACTTCATATCGTTTATAGACGATTACTCACGGTTTGCCACGGTATACTTTCTAAAGCAGAAGTCGGAGGCGCTTCAAGTTTTCAAAGACTTTCAAGTCATGGCGGAAAAGCAGACCGGAAGAAAACTGAAGATAATGGCAGTGAGTATAAATCGATCGCTTTTCAATGCTATTTATCGTCCGTAGGCATTGAACATCAGACAACCGTGTGCTACACCCCCCAACAGAACGGCGTCGCCGAAAGGCTTAATAGGACTTTGATCGAAATGGTGCGGTGTATGCTGTTGGACTCTGGCCTAAAGAATTCGTTGTGGTCTGAAGCTGTCAACACGACAACTTATTTAAGAAATCGTTGTCCAACAAAAGTTTTAAAAGACAAAACACCATACGAATGCTGGTTCAATAGGAAACCTACTGTTTCTCATCTTCGATCATTTGGGTGTAATGTAGTTGCCTTGGACAAAAAGCCAGGTCATTCCAAATTAAATCCGAAAGGCAAGCAATATATATTTGTTGGATATTCACATCAAACAAAGGCCTATCTTTTATACGACAATGAAAGCAGGAGCATAACTATAGCCGGGGATGTGGTATTCTTCGAGAATGAATACGCAAATCAGAAATGCTTGAAGAAGGAAAATGGGTCCGATGGGAATGACGGTGACTGGTTTTGTATCAATATGGAAGCCCCTAAAATTGCTAATATTGTGGAAGAAACGCAGAAGCTGGTGAAAAAAGAAAGGGAGGAAGGCCTAGAATTATCAGAACAGGAAGAATAGGTCGACCGAAAAAACATCGTGTGATTGAAGCGGCAGTAACCGTAAATGAGCTGCTAGCCTTCGACAGAATCCAAGTACAGTGGAAGAGGCATTAAAGTGCGAAGAACGAATGGAGTGGAGGCGTGCCATGAAAGTGGAATTTGAAACGTTGCAGAGAAACAACACCTGGGAGTTAGTTAAGAGACCTGAAGGGAAAACTGTAATAGGCAGCAAATGGGTATACGTCAGAAAAAGAGCTCCAAGCGGAATTGTGGAAAAATATAAAGCTCGACTGGTAGCCCTATTAGTTAATCATATCGATGTAGTTGCTGCTTACCTCAATGGAGATCTTCAAGAAGATGTTTATATGGAACAACCACAGATGTTTAAAAGTGAAGAATTCCCTGATCGTGTGTGTAAACTGAAGAAATCCATATACGGGCTCAAGCAGGCTGGTAGAGATTGGTATCGTAAAATTAACCAGATTTTAACTGATCTAAAATTTGTTCGTACTAAAACGGATAATTGCCTATACGTAATGCACAAAGATGAAGAAATTATATTGTTGGCGGTATACGTCGATGACATTTTGTTGCCTTGTTCTAAAGAGTCGACAATGAGAGAAATAGTTACCAAGTTGAATCAATTCATCGATGCAGTTGACGGAGGACCTGTGAAATATTATTTGGGAATGGAAGTGGAGAGATATGGTCTGCGGGGAGCCATATCCATTCACCAAAACAAGTACACGAAAGAATTATTAGAGCAACGGAACATGGATAATTGCAAGCCATCATTCACACCTTTCGCTGCAGGCACGGTGTTGGATAAATGTACGAAGGCCAATTGCAATGGTTTCAAGATTGAAAAGTATCAATCTTTGGTCGGATCGCTGATGTACCTAGCTGTAATTTCTCGGCCAGATATAGCACATATCGTGTCCAGACTCTCACAATTTAGTTCCCATCCTGAGAAAGAGCATTTCATTGCCGCTAAACATGTTTTGAGATATCTCAAACAAAAATCAAAAGGTACGATATCTTACAATACTAATAATGGTTTGCTTTGCTATACAGATCCGGATTGGGGATCTGATGTGGTGGATCGAAAGTCGTACAGCGGATTTGTTGTTTTTCTTCCTGGTGGTCCAATAATATGGGAATCGAAAAAGCAGAAAATAGTGTCCCTCAATTCAATGGAGGCTGAATATGTGTCCATGTACCAGGGTACAAAAGAAATAATTTACCTAAGAAGCCTGTTATCAGAAATTGGACTTACGGAATATATCAATGGGCCTATCATTATAAGAAGCGATAACCAGAGTGCTCAGTTCTTGGTTCAAAATCCAGCAGCTCATAAGAGAAGTAAACATATTGATATAAGGTACCATTATATTCGAGAAAAATTTGAGTTTAAAGAGATAGACATTGAATATGTATCAACTAATAATAATGTAGCAGATATATTTACAAAATGTCTATCAAAAGAAAAACATATCAAATTCCTTAATATGTTGTTTACGAAATGTTAAAATAGTTAATCAATAAAAAGAAATAAAGTATTTGGCTTGAGGTAGGGTATGTAAGTTATATACATACATATATCATCCTGTGGTATTTCATAATCCAAATACGAGTTTGTTTTATCAGTAACACGAGTACGACTCGATACAGTGCGGCTATGACCCGCGTTTCTAGCTTTAAGTTTACTCCTTGTATAACCTTTCAATAGTAAAGTTCTTTTTCTCATGTACTTAATCTGACTTTTATTTATACGTCGAAATCCTTACAATAATAGAAATCAAAAATAATTTTTACTTTGAAGCGATATATTAAAAATCAAAAATAATCAATCAAAAACAAACATTTTTTTATTATAAAAATGTAAAAATAAACTTTTATTGCGAAATTAGATAGGTGAGGCCGCAGAGAACCAAGCCGACATATACATATTTATCGGCGGCGGCTCATTTTCGGCTCATATTGTAACAACTTAATCATATGAAATATACAGCATTTGTAATGCTATTATTATATTTATTATATATTGATTTATATATTTATTACAGTATAAGCTCGCTAATCGGAATTAATGATTGCATACCCTTATTCGGATTATCGAAATATTCGGATTACTGAATAGGCTGTTAAAATTTATAGTTTGTTTTTAATGCACTAAAACACCAGTTATAATTTGTAAACAAGTTTTATTTCAATCGAAAAAGAAAAAAAATCAACAATTGTGTAAAAAACAGAAAAATAATTCATTCGACTTAAAAGAAAAAAAAATCAACAAAATAAAAATTATATTTTTTTTAGAAAGTTTGTAATGGTTGTCTGCTTTTTCAATGCGCATCCTTCTATAGGTTTATTTTGCAATTCTTTCAGCATCAAAATATGATTTGTTTCTATGCCACGTTCCTTTGCCCAATCTATTGATGTGTTTAAAGCTTGTACGGCTTCACTATCTTTAACGTGCTTAAACAAAGTAGGCTCTGCTTCAATGTTTTCAGCGTCCGATTGTGAATCACTGCTCATAGTAATGGAAGAGTCGTTTATCCAATCAATTATTTCGTCTTGAGAAATTTGCACGTCGTTATTGGAAAGAAATAAATTTTGAATTGCGCGGACTTCTTCATTATCTTGCAGACAATCTGCAGAGTCAATCTCAAGGAATTCTTGGTGCAATAATGCCAATGGGATGTTATCCTCTGAAGTCCATCTCTGAGAATGAATTTGCTTCCAACAGGACTTTAAAGTAGAATTCGGTACCCTGTCCCACGATCGCTTAAGCAATTCACAAGCGTCCTTCATGCTGAATTTTTTTAAAAAGGCATCCGTGTTATTCGTTTCAGTATTCACCAATTCACACAAGAGGTCTTTCTTATAATATAATTCAGTAAGTCTTATCGCGTTCTGATCCATAGGCTGAATTATACTTGTACAATTTGATGGTAAAAACATTGTTTTATATTGCCCACATTCAGATATCAGTGGCTCCCCATGACATTTTGCATTGTCCAGTATCAGTAAACCTTTTTTCGGCAAATTATTGTCTGTTTGATACTTTTTTACTTGGGGTATAAAGGGTTTAAAAAACCATTGGTTAAAAATGTATGTTGTCATCCACTCATTCTTTGACGAATAATATTCAGTAATTTTTTACTTATTGAACGAACGTGGGTTTTTCGATTTTCCCACTACAGCAATGTTTATCTTGTGGCTTCCAGACTTATTAGCACAACACAGGAAAGTGATTCTCTCTTTGCTCATTTTTGTACCTGGGGCTGATTTTTCTTTAGAGTGAACTAATGTTCTGTCAGGAAACATTTTCCAGAAAAGTCCAGATTCATCTGCGTTGTAAATCTGGTCATCGCAAACATTTTCAGCCTCGACAATATCAAAGAGTTTTTGTTGAAAGTCAGGTATAATATCTGGTCTAGCAGATAACGATTCGCCGCATATTTTCAAATGTCCGTCACTAGCTTTAAATGATTGATTATGGTACATTTTTTGATAAAGAGATTTTGCTTTTTATCGCAAAATTTCGCTTGAAATTGTTTGATGCCTTGTCCGCTTCTCTTCAAACCAATCATAAAATTTTTGCTCAAACTCTTCGTATTCACCCCGTTTCAGTTGTTTCTTGCGTTGTTTTAAAAGCTTAAAAAGTAAATCTTAAAAAGTAATAAAATACATACATAAGTTTTTTTTTTCTAGGATACAATTGTTACACATGTCACCTTTTAATATTATTGGCATTTTTTTTTTAATGTCACAAATTGTTGAAGCTCCAACACCAAACTTTTCTGCTAAAATCTTTCCAGATTGCCCTCGATTAAGCCCTTCTATAATCTTAACCTTATCAGCTAAGGACAGCGTTTTATGTGCACGTTTTTTTTTGGCATATTGATTTGATTCGCGAACACTGCTATCCAATAACTAACTCTGTTGTAACAAGACACAAAACACATTCATCAAAATGCACATTACTATGATGTCCCGTTAGTTTTTAAATTCCACGCGTGTTTTTGTTAAAAAAAAATATTTTTGACATACATAGTAACAACGATAAAAAGAACACAATAATAAAGAAAACACAAATTCGGTTTAGCGACCTGCAATCAATGCGGACTATAGAATATGCAATGCCAAATATTTTCAATTCGGATTACTGGATAATTCGGATTACACACCATTCGGATTAAAGAGCTTCCACTGTATATGTTTATTTATTATACTATTAAAAGCATTTTATAACATAAAAATGTAACATTTGTTTGTATTTAACAAATGCAATGGAATGAAACACTATTGCTACCTTTTAATTTTCTTATTACCTTCAATGCAAAGTAAACGTTTTTGAAAATATATTAGATAAATAATTACAAATCAATTGGAGAATTGCGTATAGTTTTATGTATTTTCCAAAGAAAATGTACCTAAATTTATTAGTATTTGTAGTAAAACATTGGATCACTATATTGCTTCAGTACTGTGGTAAATTTGCATTATAATTTTAGTCTTTTGTGGTTACCCAGGCAGAATAAAACAAATACCAAATATGGACGCATGTATTCGGAGCTGTATTGAGGTGATATGTATGCTTAAGTCCTGTCTCAGCATTCGAATAATAATACCGTGGAGGAACTTTTTGTATTTCGTATATTTCATTTGTAATTTATAATATAATTTGTAATAACTATTTGCCGATTTTTATTACAAAAATTATTATGACTAGTTTTCAGTTTCATAAAAAAGTTAAAAATAGAATTATTAGAAATTATTATTTTTAAAAATCCAAAAATGGATAGATTTTTTTTTAAAATAAGAGTCAAAATTGATTTTTATTTGAAAATTTTCAGTTTATAAAACAATTTATTTAAATTAGAATGCTAATTTTTAAAACCCTTGAGTACTTTACAATGTTAGATTAAACATTTTATGGTTGCCATGGACAAATAACTGTTTTTTGGCTGTTGAGGAATTCAACCGACATCTTTTTTGTGTGAGGCATGATCCTGCTACTGACAATGCAATCTCGGATGACGCTGAAGTTGTTGGGACACCAAAAGATATGTTGGCAAGTTTTGCTATTCGAGGGAAAACCTGTAGATAAAATGTAGTTAAAAAATTTAATCTTTATATGTATGTTAGATATGGTTTACCTGTTTATATTCTTTCCACCAATCTAACGTTTCGGTGTTGGAAACCTTAATTTCGATATATCTTCTTATTTCTAAACTCAATAGGTCTGTTGGAGAGCACGGCTCTGATTCTTCAAGAAACTTCAACATCTGCAAGCGGGTAGTCGAAATTTTCTAAAAAGTTGAAAGTATAACATTTTGAAACTTAAAATAAAATAAAATGTTAAGATAATTAATCTATATTTATTTCAAATATCACAATAAGTACACGCTTTCGTGTATTTTTGAGCAATTTTTTTCCATAAAACACTAGTTTTCATTGAACACTAGTTAGAAATGTATCAAATAAATATTTTTGTAAACTTACTGCTCTTTTGGAGGAATTTCACCTGACAATTCGTCGAATTCTTTCGGGTCCTTTTCATCTACACCGTACTTTTTCATTTCGTGGAAAATCAATGTTTTCTTTGTGATAGGATTCTCTGCATCCTGCTCAAGTCATCGGGCTCATACTCGTTATGTATTTTCTTAACATAACTATTTAAAATGTTCCAATTTTTTGGCAAGGGTCCAAAAACGCTGCAACCAAATGCACTTTGAGAATTTTAAATCGTTGAAAGAATCGTTGTTTCGCAAAAGCATAAAGATAATTGTTCCAAATGATGAAGTTTTTTCGTTTTGCAATAATTTCTGGAATATATTTTCTGAAAAATATATGCAAGATGAAATTGTTGCGTACTGCTGCCCTTGCAAGTATGTTGTCGCCTCAGCAAAAATTCTTAAGAAATCTGCAAATTCCCTTATTAAACCTTTTTCCATCTCGTGGATCAAGAGATCTTCCCTCTCAACTTTTAATGACGTAATGTTTATGACAACAAATTTTTCGATGAACCTTTCAATCATCCTCAATATGGAATTCCATCTGGTTTCAACTGAATTTTTTAACGTTTGAGGATGTGGAGCACTTAAAGCATTTACCAATTCCTCCTCTAGATCAGCAATTGCCACATTTTCATCGCTTTCCACCAAATTATTAATCCTTTGGATTTCAACAATTATTTCGTTTAAATTTGCATTTTTTTCAGACCTTGAAAGCTTTTGATATCATCGCATCTACATGTTAGCGCGCGAAAAATTTGCTTTAGTTTTAAAATTATATTTTTTAAATCTTCAAAGGAATCGTTTCCCAAAATATCGTGGGTTATTAGTCGATAAAGAGTGTGCGCATGTGGATGCGGAAAATGCTGTTTTCAACGAAAAACACTTAATATTGAAATCTTCACTGTAATGAATTTTAATATTAACATAGGCAATTTTCCGAAATTTTTCAGACCACATATTTGGAGTTATTCAATGTTGTTTTGACCGCGGTTAAATAAACGTCATATACATCATTTAAAGCTACCCTGGCTAGAGTTGATGCTGTTGGAAATAGTACTGTGTGATCTAAATGTTTTGCGTATTTGCGGAATTCTTCACGCTCCACGATATTAAACGGTTGCAAATCTATACAGCACATTTCTGCCGATCGCAAACTTTGTGTTCTTAACATACGATGCTAAGGACGAAGCTGTTAAAGTTTTGGTCTTGTTGTAGCTGACGCTTTTTACGTCGACATCATGCGCAGACTTCAAGTGGTTGGCGTAATTGGTTGTAGAAGTTGACAAACTAAAACTTTATGAAACGGAATTTATCCATTTCCTTAACGTCCATTGCTTGTATGGGAACGTTTCGCTTATCACGAACTTGGTATACTCACCCTCCTAGAGGGCGTAAAAAACCATAAACCACTTACCCTTTCAATTTAGTGTTATTTTCACAGCACAATGTGCAAAATTTGTATTTGTGGAGGACTAGCCGGTTGCATATATTTACATTTCCAAAGTGTTTCCAACGCTCTGACCCAGTGCCTCTGCTAAGAATAATTTGGGCTGCCCCCTTCACAATTTCCTGGTTGTCGAGCATTTTTTGATAGTAACCCACGTCTTGACATAATCTTACAACTTCTCCATCCGATTCCGGTGAATCCAAATTTTCGTGAGCAGAAAAAAAACTCATCCAGCTTCCTTTGCGTCATTTCTTTCCCCACAAACAAACTTTTTAGCAATTATTTTACTTAAAAAATAATTTTAACTTACCATGAACGATTTAAATTATTTATTTTACTAATTTTATTTCAATTAGTTTAATTGATACAGCACTTTTCTAACTCACAACTTTTCCTTTGCCACTTACATATATGCCTCACGAGCCAAATTAAAATGTCGGCAAAATCGCATATGCAATAGTAACGGAACATTTTCATTTCAATTTCTCTTTGACATACTTTTCTATGCTATTTCTTTACTGAATGCCATGTTTACACATTGGTCAAATCTCACATTTTCGCTGCAAAAATAATTTCGGCGGCTTGGCGGTTGGCGACTGCTAATTGAAGTCGATAGAAGCCGGTAACAACGGCGGCGGTTTGGGTGTTGAAAATGCGATCGGCGGCGGCTAGCCGCCACTAACCTAGCGGTCGGCTTGGTTCTCTGGTGGAGCCATAAACAATGTTTTGCTGTGCTTTAAGTATTTCTAAAATATTTCTTTCATTATGATTTTTTTATTTCAAGTTTTCATCAATAACAGTTATTTTCGGTTACGATTTTAGATTTAAAGATGGTTTAAAAAAAATGGTCTAAAAGAGAACTTTCTCTTCAAAAATTAAAATTTGTGCAAAGAAAATGAAATTCTCAATTCACTTTTCTTAATACCTAATATAAAATTCAATTTTTAATTGCCGTTCTTTCAATTGTAGTAAAAAACCATAGTATCAAATTATATTTCTTAAATTCGAATGGAATATATCAATACGAATCCCTTTTTTCTCGATACCAAAAGAAAAATTCACTTTTTAACTGTTTTTATTTCCCATTATGAAATAAAACTTCTCAATTTCATTTAACATTTTCTCAGTACTAAGTGGAATTTCTCATTTTCTGTTATTTTTCTTTCAATACAACTGAGAGTAGGTTTGTCAATTTTTGTTTGGCTATCGGTATCAGAAGGAGTCGAAGGCATTGTGGACGATGGGGCAACGAAACGAATTGTTTTTGGTAATTTGTCTGATAATGTGAACTCCGCCTTTGTGAGGCCGAAACAATGAACCTGTACAGAAATTGCAGTCAACTGAATAGAATTACAAATGCCCTCACTCTATGTCCTTATATATCCATTATATAATTTTAATATCAGAGATATGTAATTAGAATTCAGGTAGATTCAAAAATATTAATAAATTGTATAAATTTGGTCGCCTTTATGCGGATTCATGTTATAGATTTAATTAAAATATTTTTAGAACTTATCTTAATAATACTACTCTTCATTTATAAGAAATGTGTATGACTTGCCTTTGCCCTGTATGTTCATAGCCGTTTGAGTAATATCTGTTCGACAAAATTCAACATTTTCTTCAACGCTTATAATAATTAATATAATTACATGTAAAGTTAAGCAAGATGTATAGATTTCGAAAGGTCTTTGCATTTCACTATAATAATTTCTTGATAGTGTAAGAAGAATACGAGTATGCACCAAGTTAATTTCTCTAGAAAAAAACGTAAAAAATTGTTCATACAATCATAAGTTACCTCGACAAAAACCGTTGCCAATTATACCAAATCCATCCTTCATTTTCATTGAAGGTTGGAGTTCAAAGAATCAAAAGCTTAATCAAAAACTGGATGATGTCTACGTTGCATACGCATAATTCACTTATAAGTAGACAACATAACATCTGAGGACGTACAAATAGCATCGATTCAGTCATAAAGGGAATCCGAGATGTGACTTCCTTCTAGATGATTTTAATTTGGCTGTTACTCCAACGAAATACCTAAAAACATTTCCAGTTTAAAAATGTTTAGCTGACTTCACAGATAACTTGGTGCATATTTTTCTGTACACTATATATATATAAATGTATATGTATTTTATACATATGAACAACGTATTCAGAAACTGTAAATAGTGGACAAATTTACTTGCTGTCGCACAGTGTGAGACTGGTTAACTGGTTAAAAAAGAAATTGATAAGTATATGGGAGAATTTCTCACATTCACCGAGGAGCAGTTCAATAAAGACTCAGCGCATCAATTTAAGAAATGTTCATTAGGATAACGAGGTGACCGTCGCTCAAAGAAGGAAATATAGTTGTGCTGACGCCAGTACTTACGATTATAAAGACGATAATCGTATAATATTCCAAAACCGCTTAAACGTCTGAAATATTGATGACTTTAGGTGACAATGAGTTGAATGGAAGGACAGTTTTTCCTGAGTTTGTTAGCTCGCCGAGCGGACTATTGTGACATAAATTCTAAAACTACACTAGGGGAAAAACGAAGTTACACATTCGGCAATCAGTGTGGACAATTGTAACACACTGAGAACATTCGTTGACAAAATATTGTTAATTCAATTATTGTTAATTCATGCTCAAAAATGGCATGTTATAGTTTTGATATCAAGGCGTTGTCAGTTTGATACTTGGCTTTACAGTTCCGTTGTTAAGCCGAAAGCAAATGTTGTCAATTCTTCCCCAAAACTACTTACATTTACGGCACGCTGATAAATTAAACACCAAAGTTATCAAAACGTAAGCGTGCCATCTTTCTCCATATGGATTTGATAATTTTTTGCTGTTTATGCAGAATTTTAATGAAAGCAAACAAAATCAATGCAATGTAAGTGAAAATGCTTTCACAAATGTTCGGATAAAATAATATCAGCAAAAAATTCTGATATTGATAAAGCTGCCACCATCGAAAATGCAGTGCATGGCGACAAAGTTTAGCTTAAAATGCTATTGGGAAGCCTAGAGATGAAAACAAAAATAATGTTTTTTTTTTATGCCTGAGAAAAATTAAAAACAGTTTAATTTAACTTTTATTTTAAACGCACATGTCACATTTCACAGCTTGCGCCTCTTAAATAAAGAAGACATAAAGAAAGCAGTGCCCCCTTTGGGACTCCTTGTGGAGACAACAGTGGTAACACTTCGTGATTCGTTGAGCTTATTAATTTTAAAATCTTAATAAAGGTATTCACGTTTTCGGTGTGAAGCCGCCAAGTAAAAATTTCTTCTGGTGACAGGTTTGCCATTTACGAACATGGATCCTTTAACAACCGAAGGACGCGTAAAAATAGTTACAACTTACTGCAAAAGTGGTGATTCAAATGTGAGCTTTCAATCGAACAAAAGTTTTTACAGCGATCAAGCTCATTTTTCACTCGTTGATTACGTCAACAAGTAAAATTGTCGCATATTGGGCTCGGAGAACTCAGAAGGCATTACAGTTTGGTGGTGTCATTGGATAGTACTTTTTCGAAAACCATCTTAAAAGAATCCACTGCTGCAACCAATCCAGGGGCCTCATTTAAATGTCATTGTATTTCGAACAAAATGACAAGATCCAAGCATTATGATGAAATAAAAGTTTCATCGAAATCTTGGCTTTATGTATCTTTTATTCAACTTTACTTGAAAACGACAAATCCAATGACAATATCGATGTAAGATTTGAATGCTTTGTTCAATGAAACACAGATGAAAATGTGACATTCAGAAGGAAGCGTCTAAGGCTTTTTAAGTCGGTTGAACGATATCAACCCACAGGCTGGCTGGCTGGTCTGCCACTTATAATACTTCCTATACAAATTGAGAGATTTTCCGAAATTCGATTTTTCCCTGTAACTGCTTACAACTCGTTGACAAGAGTGATCTGAATTTTTTCCATTTTTCTGTTTTTCTGTCACATTCTATACAATTTCATCGATTTTCCGAAATTACATTTTTTCCTGCAACTCCATTTTTTTTGTTCATTGCATTTATAGTATCTGGGAAAATCGGTAAAGTAACAACGCCTCTTCTGATACCTCCCATACATATTATAGCCCACATACGAGTATACTCGGTTTCATGTCTTTCAAGCAGTTGAATTGAATTTGGCCAAATTAGTCACACATCAAGCTATCGATAGCCTTAGTTCTGAGAATGAAATTGGATTGTAGTGTCATGCCGATTCGGATAACTTCCACACAAATTATCCGATTGGCGAAACTTAATTTCCCTCCCAATGCGTAGACTGCAGTAAATGATTTTTGTTAACAGCATCGTATTAAACAATGCTTGATACAATGTGAAAAAATCGGCCAGGTAACCTCGCCAGTTCTGGCAACTATCATACAATTTATCTAATTTTATCCATATTCGCCTGTATTCATACATACAATATTTCGTTCAATTGTGTTACATGCAATATAAGTATTGCGCATTATTTACCACTCATCTTCTGGCACTCCTCACACTTTTGCACCAATGCAAAAGGACTTTGGCGAAGGTATATATAAGTCAGTTCGCCTGACCGAAATTTCCGTTCTGTTATCAAAAATATTTTGTTATCAAGAATATTTTGATTTGCACAACAGATAAGTTAAGTTCCGTTTTCTTAATGTTCAGTCAGAGCGCCAGTTATAGTTAACCTGTAAATACGGGAAGCACACGAATCGTGGTACAAACACAATGTCAATGTGGACTGTTATTTAAATATGTTGAAGGAGTTGTTTACCCAGAACTGCGTCGAAGACGTATCGGTTTCACGTATCGGTGCATTAAAACAATCAGCCCAATTATGAATGAAAGCTCCCTGGGAAAATTTTCTCTTTTCCCAACTCTCCTATTCTCAAACAATTTCCCAGGGAGATGTTACTTTCCTCCTATTCTAAATAAACTTCGAAACTGGGAAACTCTTCCCGGGGGAAAAAGTAGCTATTACGAATGTCATAAAAAGAGGGAAAATGATGATAAATTTTGGGAATAATTCCGTCAAAAATTTGAAGAGGATTGCGCCAAAAAAATGTAAGTAATATAAATTTTCCATTAAAAATTTGATAAATATCTCAATTTGTTCATATTTTTAGGTCAAAAACAACAAATAAAAAACATATAACCATAACATATAACATATAACCATATAACCTTATTGTGTTGGGACCTTAATATCTGAAATAAATAAATAAAAACAGATAGAGATCCTTACAGACGCAATGCAGTCCCACCCAGATGTTGCCCGGGGTTGGTTTAAAGGAAGCAAAGATGACTTGAATGCAATATGGCGCAATTTACAGGCGGAATTAAACGCAGCTGGGTCACCACTTAAAAGTATTTCTGAATGGAAAAAGGTATGAATTATTAAGTGGCAATAAATTTTCCTATCAGAGCAACAAATGATAAATTTATTTTTTAGTTTTGGTGCGACCAAAAGAGAGAGATGAGGCCCAAATATGGAGCAGGGTTTTTCTGCAAATGAAGAAATTATTTACAAACTGGTTTGTATGAAAGACTCTGTGGAGGGTGTTTCTAAAATGTTGTTGGATTTCACACCCGATGATGAGCCTAAGAGCAGTGGTGTTGATAATGAAGAAACGCCTCAAAAACTACCTGTGAAAAAGTTAAAGCTGGACTCCAAAGAGGATCCTAGCGAAGTTTTGGCATTGGTACCGAGTGACACTGAAACACCATCAAAAGTGCCAGTGAATAAATTTCAGCAAAAGCCAAAACAAACATTAACTACCGATATTCTCAAAGAGGAGATTTTTATTCAAAAAGAAATGCTGGAGGTTATGAAGGAGCAGCTTCAGAGCACTAAAAAAATATATCGCTCTATTGATCAGCTTTATGCTTCAAAGAAGGCAGAGCTTGAAGAGATGAAACGGCATAACTTGGTGATGGAGAAATTGAGACTGAGAGAAATCGAGGACAAAATTGAAAAAACCCGGCGTCTTTTGGAACTAGAAGAGCTTAAGCACTGAAGGCAATTATATCAAATCAAGTACCTGTTATTTATTTCTTGCTTTAATTTAAAAAATGCATGTTATATTTATTAATTCATTTTAATTTTTTATTTATTTAGCTTTAAGTATTTTTTAGAAAAATGTGATGAACAATGAAAAAATGTGATGATTACTTTTTAAATTAACAATATTAAAAAAAGCGTTGTATTTTTTTATATTTTGAAATTTAAAAGAAAACTAAGCTCAAGTTAAAGCAAATAAAACTCACAGATTGTTTCCTATATTATTTCTAATATTTTGGGCAACGGCCAAATACTGGGAAGAGGCTAAAGGTATCACATCATTGTCTTGAACGCTGAGAGTTTCTATATTTTCTTCATCGTTAACTTCCATATTGCATTTGAAATAAATGCAAATGTTATGCAATGCACAGCAAATGTTTGTTATTTTAGCTGCCTTTTCTGGAGCATAGTATAATGCCCTAGCTCCAAGAAGGCATCGCCATCTATTTTTCAGGACACCGTTAGCGTTACGACATTTGGAATGAATTTCGCTGAATTTTATTTCAACAGACCCATCTTGCGGACATCTATGAGGGGTCATAAGCCATGGTTCTAATGGATAACCTGCGTCTCCTAGTTAAAAAATACATATCTATTAATATTTGAATATTGTTTTGTTAATATTTAAAACCTTACCAAGGAGCCAATACTTGCTACCGTTTCTGAGTTATTCTTGCTCAAGATGAGCTCTTAACTCACTGGTGTTCCAAATAAAGGAATCGTGACACGCTCCAGGATGAGAGGCATCTACGTACTGAATCCACAGCTCATGGTCACAGACCTGTAATTTTTTATTGTTTTAAAATTTGGGTTAAAATATTTTTGGCAAAATTCATTTACCAGCATTATATTCAAGCTGTAGTACCCCTTCCTGTTATAGTATAGGTGCTTATTATTAGACGGAGCAACAATTCGGACATGAGTTCCGTCAACGCATCCTATTACGCTTGGAATGCCATGCTTTATATAAAAATTTAACGCAATTTTACGCTTTTCATCCTCTGTCTTGCAAAAAGTTATCCACCTTTGACAGAGATGTTCCTCAAATATGTTTATTACTTCTGTCAAAATTTTACTGAAGGTGCTTTGTGCCACAAACACATCAGAGTCCTTCCCCACACGAGTGGGAAAACTGCAACTGACTGTCTCTTTAGTGGAATATGTGCTCTCAACATATCTAAAAGGTAAATGAAGGCTGGTTTATTTACCCTGTAATATTTTTCAAATCTAAAAAACATTACTTTATTCAATTATAGTACTTTTTAAGAAATCTACTTACAAAGTTTGCGGTAGCTCAAGTGGGTTGGTAGCATCACCTAACATTTTTCTTGCTAACCTCTGTCCATTCTTGTCCAGCACTTAACTCTCATCGTTTTCTTCATCAGCTAACATTATACTTGCCGCACTAAACATTATTTTATTTTTACCTCTTTTTTCACTCCAAACACTTTTACTTTTAAAATTTATAAAATTAAATTGGTAAATTTGCAAAAATTTTTTATAAACATTAGATAAAAGAAGTAAAACAGCTGATTTCGAATGTTTCGAATTCTCTCTCCCTTCCCAGACTGTTCAGAATTGGAGGATTTTATTTTTGGGAAAAACTTATTCTCTGGGAATTCATTTCCCTGGGAGTTTTAAGAATTGGGCTGAATAACTGAGGCGATCCCGCAATGAATAATCTTCTGATCAGGTGTCGCATATCCGTGAATTAGCATGGAAGTCATTTACTGTCTATCATCTTCAAAACCAATTAGTTATATAAAATAAGGAAATACTTTGATTAAAAAAAAGTTATCTGAATTTGAATTGTAGCACAATGTACGTATAAACAGTTTGACATCCTCTCTAAATATTATACAAATACATCAGGAATACTACTACATTTCAAGAAAAGGAAGAAAAAATTCGAGTATACTGAAAATATAGCAACAATTATTGCCGCACTAAAAACCTTCTTAAAAATAGACAGTGCAGTATATAAAAAAAGAAGAAAACTTGAAAAATGAAAAATGAGTTTCTCGGAGATTGGTAATCTTTTAGATCAATATTGATTTCGAAATTATGTACCTATCAAAAGGGCATCTTTTATGTGAAAAATGGAATATCTGCAAGGAATTACTTTCAAAGGCTGCATCGTTGATCAACAAATTGTAATTAGAAAATAAAATTTTAATTATTATATAAAATGTTAAAAAATTATTTGAATACCAATAATATTCTGTTTATTCTACAGATGCATAGGGCTAGACATAGGCCACACTCTTTAGTGGTGTATTACCATCGCCCGCAAGATTCAAAAGCAGCGCTGGCATCTAATAAAAGAGGGACCAAGGCCGATTCACTAAAGAGCTTAGTTTTGCGTTTGGTGGCAAACAATGATTACAAAAGAAAAGTCGATGCAGTAATGGACAAATATTAGCCAGCTGAATTAACTATACTCGTACAACTAGTTTTAATTGTGGAACATTTGTCTGATGTATGTGGATGTAAACGAATTATATGTCTATTTTAATAACAAATTGCTTAAGTTAAACCTATTTATTAAATGTTTGGATTCCTGACTTACAATTTTTCAAACACTATCATTAAAATATTGAGGATCTTGCTAACAGCCTTGCATTTTTATACAAAAATGTTGCTTAAAACTAAAATTACATTTGATTCAAATCGGCAAATGACGCTTTTCTTATACACAGTAATTAACAATAAATTAAAAAATATATATGTGCTTCCGGTGTCGTGAAGCAAGGTGTCTGACAAGGCAAGTTTTTAATTGTTTATTTAAAAATCGACTATTTAATATCTACAAAATTATTAAAGATCCAGTGTGTACAGAATAACTGAGGGCAAACAAAAAATAATTCAAAATATTTATAAATAATGTAATTAAAAATTATTTTTAATTGATCCTCAAAATGACTCCAAACCGGTATCAATGTGTATGGAAACAATTGTCACATATAGGTTGACATATCCACAGCACGTTTGTGAATTCGTCCACAAACTTGTCTGGTACACTTTCTTCGTTTTGTGCCAAGTTTTTCCGAAGATATATGTATATATTTTAACAAAATCGGACGCCTTTAAGGACAAAGATCAGGTATTAAATACAATTAAAAGACTTTAGCTATTTTTTTCTAAAAACCCTTCATTAAGGTGTCAAGCACGTTCTGACCGAATGTTTCATGACTTTTGAGCCTCTGATAGTTCCTATACAAGTCAACCTATTTTTCGAAATTCAGTTTTTCTTAGTTTGCAGACTGTAGTAACTTTTGATAATACCAGGTAGACTACAGCCCTTCTGGTATCACCCATTATAATGCCTAAATTATATATATCTTTTATACAGTTCAGTCAGTTTTCTCACACGCTAAGGACCTTCTAAAGTCGGGCTCGAGAATGAAAATGGACCGCATTGTCTGCCGCCAGTCATACATGTGACCGATTTAACTCATATCGTCTTAAGCTCATATCCTTGAAGCAGCTGGACTGAGTTCAGCCAAATTTATAACGCGTTATGCATTTGAAACGCTTAACTCTGACAATGAAAATGGGCATGGCAATGTAGAGCCTATTTGGTTATACCCCACATAAATTGATCGATTTATAGGAATTTTAGTTTTCCCCTTGTAAACCCTAATACTGTAACTTAAGTTTTGTCAGTTAAACGAAAAAAATGCTCAATTTGCACCCATATATTTGCAGATTCATATCTTCGTTCAATTTTACTAATTCAATATAATTTAGCAAGCATCAGGATTTTATCAAAATCAGTTCCGCTAATGAAATTAGTCAGAATTGCCGCTCTTCTTGAAAAAATCAATAGTTTCTCAATAATTTCTCTGCAGAAGGCAGTAAATTAGTAAGTTATAATAATCAAGGAGGTGACGCACTTACAAGCTGATTTGAGTTCAGTTGATTTATATCTATTTGATAAAAATGGCAAATGTTTAGCATGAAAATTTAACCAAGTAATCCACAAATAGGTTTAAATCTGCCTGATCGGTAGTATTTGTTTGCAAAAGCTTAGGGATGTACTTCGTCCCTTCCCGCAATCCACACACTTTTGTACCAAAACAAATGAACTTCGGATGAACGTTTTTGTAAGTCTGTCTGTCTGTCTGGCTGAAGTTTCTGTATTAGTTTTTATTACTGGAAGAAAATAATCTACCACGGAAAAGATCTTGACATAAATATTTGGGAGGTATACGAGTACATAATTCGGAACGAAAAAATTGTAAAGCTTTGAAACAAATAAGTTAGATCCTAGGTATCTTAAGACAAAATTAGTTTCAGGACATTTAACGACGAATATATGTCTGTCTCTCTGCTGACTGGCTGGTGGACATTACTAATCGGGCAAATCTATACTGATACAAAAGAATAATTTCAAGTGGTAATATTTTCTCAAGTCATGGTTCCCTACTATACTCCACTGCTTGCGTTCTGGTGCCGATAAAATTTGCCCAATCACAATATTTCACATCACTAAGCACAACTTGTGATAAATGGAAGAGAATCAGTCTCATATGTTCAGCCTTGTTAGCTGAAGATATAATGACGAATTTACCTCATACTCGTATATTCTTAGGTTCGTATCTTACTTTCTATTGCACTCAAGTTAGTCAAATTTAACCCAGTTTAAGTATTTAGAAAAGTTAGATCTGTGAAAGAAAATTGACTGCTTCGCCACACTTCATCCTCTATTTTACATACAAATTGAGAAATCCGAGAAGTCCGAAATCCAATCTTTATCCTATGAATTTTAATTGGTGGCAACAGAGATTTATACTTTCGTCCATTATACTTATTGTCCTACAATACTTAATAAAATTTAAAAAATGTACCGGATAGCCACGCTCTTACTGATATTTCTCATATGTTTCTAAGTTCGTATCTTTAACTCAGTTACACTATATTTTTTGTGATCAGCTTATCGGTCAGAAACTTCTACACTGTTTTTATCATAACTATTGATATGTCTTCTCAAATCCTCTAGAATTTGACACATTATAATCTTTTTCGTATTGTCTAGTCTGGGTTAGCACCTAGATAAACTAACCAAGCCCGTTCTGGTGCATCCAACACAAAATGGCGCATTTGGCCAAAATCTACTATCAGCCTACAACTTAGAAACCTAAAGCCATATTAGGCTTAATGTTTTGTGGAATGTAATGTAACATCTCCTCTGCCGAGGGTAACAATCTTGTCGCGATGCAGGGGCTTAGGTATTACCTTTCTACTATGGAATGCAATACAACCAAAGGTTACCCACAATTGCTATCAGGTCATTAAGGTGAACCAACTCCTACGGCTCACCAAAGACCTACATAGCATATATAGTTTGTCATCTCCATCCTTCTGGAGCTCCTTCTCGTGGTTTTTATGGTACATTATAGTAGTGGTTATTAGTGATGTGCAAAAAAGAGCAGACTGTTCTTTTTTCACTGTGATTGCAAAGTCACAGTTGGTCACTGTGATTGAAAATAGCAAATCACTGCGATTGCTCTTTTTTCTACTAAACCAATGCAACTCTGTTAAAAGAGCAATCTGCTTTGGTAATCTGATTGGAAAATCACAGTATTCGCAGTGAATCGCTGCGATTGCTCTTTGCACTACTTCTTATATACTGTGATTCAGTTAGATGTGTGACTGAATCACAGGGTGCGCTTTATATTGTGATTGCTCTTTTTAACAACACAGGAATGGCTATGGTAGTTGTTCGAAAATGTGTCTGTCACAGACGGCGTTGCATGTTTTTGTAGGTATATACAGTTTGAACCAAACACAGCGACAGGTTGTTCCGTTAAGTTACATGAATTATTGTTTTTGTTATTTTATTGTTTAATTGAAAAATACATGAATTGTTTTCTATTTTACTTAATATTTTTCTGTTACTTTGTTCATATTTATTTAAAAAATTGTTCGGCAAAGTCATCTACCGTAATTTTTAGTTGTTTCTGTTTGCAGTGCATTTGTTTTGTTCTCCTTCAAGGTTTGAGCGCTCTACGCTACAAATCGCAGCTTCAATCACCGTTTATAATCACTGTGGTTGACAAATCGCAATCACAGTTTTCACTGTGATTGGCAAATCACCGTTTTGCACACCTCTAGTGGTTATACTGACAACAAACTCCCCTAAGTCTCTGAGTGTTATGCGACCCATGCCCAGGGCTTTCAGGTTTGCAGTCAGGGGTTACCGACTGTATTAGAACGTGAGCCTTGCTGATATCTGGACGCCTCAGTATAGTACAAAAGTCCTTATCGCGTTAATGGGGGCTATGACGTGATGGACCTACTTACCCCCACACTTGTGGGACAGAAAATGAGGAACAACACGAACAAAAACAAAAGACCTTTAAAACAAACATAGACGACGGCAAACAACACTGGAAACGATACTAGAAACACAGAGACTACGGACAATAAGGATACTGGGCCTGTCAACAAGCTCAGTGATGCGACCTCCTCCAAGGCTGGGAATTTGTCTAGGACCTCAATCTCGGGAGGCAAACGCACCAGACCTTCGAAGAAAAGGTACTGTGATCGGCGCCTAGCTCTCAGAATTCTTGAGAGATCTGGCAAGACTGATCCGAGTACACTGACCGCAAAACAGAGGGAATCTCTGAAATGCACACGAGGCATTTCTGATAAACAGGATGTCTCGTCTGCTGTGAAGCCAGCCGAGAAGAGGCTGCGATCGCCTGATGACGTGCCGGTATCTAGTGATCAGTGGTACCACTGGTCCAAAGACCTTTGTCAAGGTTGTTAAGGACAGCCTGGTGCTGGAGGTCATCAACAGGGGAAATGTGGACGGCACCATTCCCAGGGGCAAGTGGAGTCACGTTGAAAACGCTCTGTCTTCGGTGTACTCCCAAGTCCTCAAGGAGATGCCTGGTCCAATTTCCTTTTGTAGCGGTGCAGACTGATTCCACGGTCGGGTTAAGCTCATCGCCTTTCAAACCAAGCACTCTGTTGAGTGCTATCATGCAGATCTAAAATGGGTGGGCGAGGTGTGACAAGGGGCGGCTCTGGATTTTGTCAACAAAGAGGACATCTCGACCCAACCCAGAGCACATGCATAGATCTCGACGATCCCTAAGGATGCGTAATCCATTATTCGTAGGCTCAGGGAGTGTAATCCCAACCTTCCAACTCGCAACTTGAAGGTTGGCCAATTGGATAAGGCCGATGGGGCTCGCAGGCATGCAGTATTTATTCTAAATGCCGAGTCAGTTCCGTGTCTCGTCGAATCCAAGAGCCTACTGTATTATGAATTCAGCCATATCCAGCTGAAGCTCTATAATAGCGACAAGGGATGCCAACCGACAAATATCGCATCAGATAACACTAATGCGAGCTCTGAAGTGGAGAGGAACTTATCGGCAGTGCTAGATGTGTGCCGGGAAGAGACTAGCGTCTCGTCCTTTTCTGATGCACTCGGGTGCGTGGACGGGCTCTTCATCACAAATCCGAAAATCGCAGACTCGGAAGAGGACATGGATGTAACGGTGGTGGGGGAGAAATCTGATGGTACTTCGGTACAATCACATTTCACAAATCCGAACGAGGAAATTTGTAAGGAGGAGCTGCTCGCAGACTCGGAAGAGAACATGGACGTGACGGTGGTGGTGGTGGAGAAATCTGATGGTACTTCGGTTTCTTCAGATTAACTTCCACTCTAAAGCTGCATCCGCAGCTCTGATACACCTGCTGACGCTTGGGTGAATGGCGGCAAGTTATGCAGACTCCTGAAGTTAATCTCAAGTACAGGTGAAGGTGTGCACAGCTCCTGTATACTTGTAGGGAGTAATCGTAATATTTTTTCTCTTCCTCCTCTCAGTAGTGAGGATATAACGTTTGGAAAGTTTTGGATGATCATAGCTTTTTAGATCACCGTTATAACAGTCTCTGTCTGAGTGGACTGGAAAAAAAGTCTGTTTTTCCACTCAATATCAGTAAAGCAAACATGAACAAGTATAGAGAGGCATTTAACAGGAACTTTTCGAGGATACCTGACATTAATGCCCGGGTCAGGTCACAAGGGCTCTAAATGACTTGCTGTGGGCCTCATGACCCATAGGTCAAACCAGGAGTAAGCAACGACCGCGATGGTGGTCGTTGGAACTTGTGGATCTCAGGAAGCGCTGTAGGAAGTTCTTCAACAGGGCTAAGGCCACGAGAACTTCACATAACTGAGACAACTACAAGGGGAAACTTAGAGAATATAAGGGTGCATTGAGGAAGGCTAAGAGGAAATCCTGGAGCGATTTCTGCAGCAAAGTCAAAAACACTTCCAAAGCCGCAAGGCTAAGGAAAATACTGACCTCCACACCGTGAACGGTAAGTCACCTCTGGAGGACGCAGGGTGATTGGATAACATACAGTGAAGAATCACCGAATTTACTCCTGGATATTAATTTTCCTGGTAATTCCCGAAACAGAATTGTCGCAGATAACACTGTGTCGAACCAACCGTCGGCTGCTGCCAGGGAAATCGTAACCAACCCCAGAATAGCATGGGCTATTAAAAGCTTCGAACCTTTTAAGTCACCCGGGCCGGACAGGATTTCGCCAGGTGAACTGCAGGCGGTGGCTCATACGCTGATTCCATGGCTCGAGAAGCTCTATATCGGTTGTATTGACCTAACTTATATCCCTGCTATGTGGGTGGTCTTTATTCCCAAAGTCGGGGAAACCCCCCATACGAGACCAAGAAATTTTAGACCTATCAGCCTGTCATCGTTTCTCTACAAGATACTGGAGAGACTCATTGACAGTTATCTTAGGTCGAGCATAGACCGGAAGCTGTTGTCGAATAGACAACATGCTTACTGCAAGGATAAGTCCACTAAAACTGCCCTACACGACCTGGTCAGATTCACCGAAAGTTCACTTGCCGTCAAGGAGTATACTTTGGCAGCGTTTCTGGATATAGAAGGGGCGTTCAATAACGTTTCTCCTAACACGATAGTTGCAGCGCTATCAAACCTAGGAGTGGACGTCAGTACTAAGAGTCTAGTGTACGATCTTCTTACAAAGAGACTTATCAGGGCTAGATTAGGGTCGTCGGACCTGTACAGATATGTCAGTAGGAGAACACCCGAAGGGGGTGTTCTATCCCCCTACTATGGAACCTCGCTCTGAACAATATTCTATTCTCTTTAGAGGAGGTTGGGATCAATGTTGTCGCATAGGCGGATGATGTGGCGATAGCAGTTAGGGGGGAGTTTTTGGGAACACTCAGAGACATCATTCAAAGGACCCTTCTCATTGTATCGAAGTTGGCGGGGAAAACGGTCTCGGGATAAATCCAAATCAGACCGAAGTGGTTCTGTTCACCAGGAAGTACTCTGGATCCCATCTCCCTGGGGGGTATTGAAATTCCTTTCGCGGACTGTGCAAAATACTTTGGTGTATTATTGGACAAAAAGCTGAATTTCAAACTCAATATACTAGACAGGGCGAAAAAGGCCACAGTGGCACTATATGCGTGCAAGAGGGCAATAGGGAAACAATGGGGATAATAA
This sequence comes from Philornis downsi, assembly GCA_019455685.1. Classification (NCBI taxonomy): domain Eukaryota; kingdom Metazoa; phylum Arthropoda; class Insecta; order Diptera; family Muscidae; genus Philornis; species Philornis downsi. The sequence continues at coordinate 3,835,225 of JAHXMU010000826.1, forward strand.
TGAAACAATGAGGGCGATACGGAAACAATGGAGGTTGTATACTGCAGTAGTAAGACCGATAATGTATGGTGTTATCGTCTGGTGGAAGGCTCTTGAGAAGTCCACGTACTGTTGGATACTAGACAAGGTCCAGAGGACGGTTAGTCTGGACATCACAGGTGCGCTCCACATCACCCCATCTAATGCACTAAATGTAATTTTGCATTTACTACTCCTGGACGTAATTAGTATGCAGACTGCCGCAGTTGCGGCGGTAACACTAAGAGAGCTGTCACAGTGGTCAAACAGTGGTTATGGTCACAGTGTGATCCTCAACATGGTGCCAGATGTAACAGGCACTACTGACTACACTATGGCTGAACCTCTGTTCGACAAGAAGTACAATATACTTATACCACATAGAGATACATGGAAATGTAGAACTCCTGGTATAAAACTGTACGTCGACTTCTACACTGATGGCTCAAAATTAAATGATCAGGTAGGTTTCGAGGTCTACTCCAGAAACCTGGGGCTAAACAAAGCAAGAAGGCTACGTGATCACTGTAGTGTTTATCTGGCCGAGATTTTGGCCATTAAGGAAGTGGCAGAACGGCTGAGATATAATATCCTCACCACGGTGGGGATTAACATATTCTCTGATAGTCAAGCTGCCATTAGATCCCTGGATTCTGTCTTCTTGAATTCAACATCAGTCCTGAAGGGCTGAGGCATACATGTACCAGAGAACTGCAGAGCAGACGAGCTGGCAAAACTAGGGACAACCTTACAGACTCCAGCAGAGTTGCAGTGCGTGGTCATTCCTCTAGCCACTTGCAAGCTTATACTGCGAGATGGAGCATATTTACCTGCAAATAGTAGATGGCCGTGTGTGCGGGGCTGTGATCAATGCAAACGAATGTGGCCTCGCCTAGATCTGAAGCGTTCACACACATTGCTGTGGATATCAAGACCCGACGTCTCATTGCTTGTATCTGTCATGACTGGACACTGTCTGATTGGAAGTCATGCAGTGAGATTAAAGATTATGACTAGTGACTTCTGCAGGAGTCGTAGGGATGAAGAGGAGGAGGAGTCCATAGAACATTTTCTCTGCAATTGCCCCGCCTTGACGACCAGGCGGGAATCAACTTGTTACTATTTGTTTAGGGACCTGGGATGGGGGATGGAGGAAACTAGGGGCATCCTTATCTCTAGTTTCCGTGGTATCACAATGGACTACACAGTCTAGGTGAGTCTGTCTATTCAGACTGCCACACTGACCTAACCTAAACTAATGTAACATTTGAATTTGAAGTATTTTTTGTGTACACCTTATTGGGCCCTCTTCTTACAACAAAATATAATAAGTCATATCTACTTAGGCTTTGACAAAATTGTACTTTAAATTACACAAAACTCGTTTAAAAATAAATAATGTATAGAAACCAAATAAAATAATGTAATAAATGAATATATTATATTCATATTCATTTAAACGAGTTTTGCATATATGTATAACGCTGACTTCATTTTTGACAGAATTCACCTTACAATGCTGCCACAGATCTTGTTATCGGTGTTGTAAGATTTTTTTTACTATCAAATGCATCTTCGAATACAGACAAAATATAATGAAATGGATTATACAGACAAAATATAATGGTAATAGCTGCTCAAACATAAATAAATTAGATGAAAAATCACGTTCTTTCTTGTACCTTTCATTCAAATTATCCAATTTAATCTATGTTTACCTATGGGGACAATTTAAAAAAAAAATTAAGTTACTGCAGGGATTGTGCAAGAGGGATTAAAGGAAAAAAATAAATTTCGATAAGTGTTAGTAATGCAACATTGTTTCATTATTAGACTCAAATTTATCCTGAAAGATGTGAAGCTAAGAATATAACCCACATATCGGTCATTCGCATGGGAGGTACCAGAAGGGAAATGGTTCATGATCTCTTTTCGTCAAGTTTTACCAACTATTACAAATCAATGAAAAACAAAAAAAAATATTTTATTGCATGCTACCAATTGTTTTCTGCTCTAGAGGAAAAATCGCAAAATAAGAAGATCGGAAAATATGCCAGTTTAGGTGGAAGCTATCAGAAGAGGTTGCCACACCCCTGCCCATTTTCGTTCTTGGACCTTACTTTAGTAAATGCTTAGAGTACACCAAATTTGATAGAATGTGCTATTTCTTTTTTAGAACTAAGTTTAACAAAGGCATCATGTGTGCCTAATCTTACTGAACTTTATGTAACTGACTAAATGATATTAAGCTAAAAATATGTTGATTAAATCGCTCGTTTGCCTGGGAGGTATCAGAACGGGCATTATCAATCAATATTCTTTATAATTATACTACTCGCGTAATTACTCACCCGTAGTATTTTCCAATAACATTATCAAGTTTGGACATTCTTTATGTTTATATATATATGATCTTTTTATTTGTGTACTCAATAATTATATTGACATAATTCTCATTTAGTGTACGCAAAGGATTACGAGTGGCAACGTTAATAAAGTGCATGCAAAATTATAATACCTATATATTTTATCAAAATGTGTTACAATTTGTAGGTGTAAAATACAGACTATCCAATATTATCGATACGATTTATACATTTTGTGTTGTAATTGCGTGTTCTCAGCATTTATTATAAACACTGGTACTTTGCCAAATATTAATGGATACATTTATGCCTAAGCTGGTAACTTGGTCGAGTGTGATATTAATTTTAAAACATTCCTACATGTTACGAGTATGTAGGGAGCGTTACCTTCTATGCGGACATTCGAGGAGGCTTCTTCTGCTACATTCCATAACATGACCTAAAATGACCTATTCTAAAGTGATTTTATTTTGTATTTAAATGTAAGTGTGGCTATATGTAGAGATTGAGTGAAATACAAATATTGGTCGGTAATTTGGAATTAAGTACCAAATGTAAGTATGTGTGTATCAGTAAATCTATGAAATTAGTAACAAATCATTTCTCGCTGACATTAATTATTCCATTTTAGATATTTTCGTATTTAAAATCAACACTTCCAGTGTTAGGGAAATTTAAGATAATGAATTGTATGAAAATAGAATTAATAATAGAATTAACAATGCCAGGTTGTCCAAATGTAACATCACGGCTATTTGTATCACCAACGTAAACTAGCATCGGGGAGACATTGGTCATCTATATAGATTGCAGTCACTTACATTTAGAAAAAAGGGTTCTACAAAAGTTCTTAACTGTATCAGTCATTTGGATTTGTTGAAAACTCGTTGAGTATGTAAATAAGGATATGTATGAGAGTCCGCAAGAAAAAACATATAAAGTGAAGTTTTGCCTTTATTTAGGCGCACGGACGAACGTGAAATGGAGCAGTGCCAAAATTGCCAAATAACCAAACACAAACAAAACTAACTTTCACATAGCTGCAAATCATCGAGGTAGACACAATCCTTTCCAGGGTTAATTGACACTTTTGTGTTTTCATTCAAACCGCAAAAGTACGATTTATTTAATACTCTTTATTTCAAAATACTCTTTATTTAATACTATTTATTTCGACCAAGTATTTCGTAATCGAAAGATTATCGAACTACCATCGATCCAACTATTTTATTCCGTTGTAATGACCGGTGGCATCATCACCCGATGAAGAAGACATAAATGTCACATTAATGAAGTCTGACACAAGACATTATAAACTGCCATTCTAGGAATGCGCATTATAATAATGTTTTAGGAGAACTTTGATTTGAACTGGGTGGTGATTCATACCGTACAGTTGATGAAACCAACGACTTAACGAATCAAGGAAGGATTTGGTTAGGACTTTATATTTTCGTAAGATCAAGTACAGAAAACTGCATGGTTTTTGGGAATAATTGTTGCGTATCGCACTGCATTTATAACTCACCGCCCTCCAACAAATCTTTAATTAGTACACATTAATTTTTAAAACAATTTATGCTTATTTACAATGATAGCATTGCTTGTCAACTGCAGTAAAATCTGAGGGAAAAAATGTTGCATACATGACAACGCTGCAGCTAATGCTAACATGGTGGAAGGGTGGATATAGAAACGTACAGTGATTCGAAAATTCTACAAGTAAAACTTGAGTAACGAAGACTTTGGTACAAAGTATTCACATATATGATCACGTTTGCGTGTCTACTGAATACGAGGAGCACGTGTAGGGAACATTACTGCAAATTGGTTGGCGCGAAAAACTCAAATTTCGGGGGAAATTTTAGCATTGATCGGGGATGATTTCGTATTTTTAGCCAAATTAAAATGAGATGGTAAATCAACAGCAGTGACAAAACCAAACTAAGCATTTCAACGAACAAAAAATTTTCATGTCTGTGTTGGGCTAATTTATGATTTTAATTCTGTTAAAAATTACCGGAAATTGATCAATAAAACGAAAAATATTTATTATTTATACAAGTTTATCGTATCAGTACACTTAAGCCAACGAATAATGCAATCATCAAAATAAGTAATTTGAGTTTTAGATAATATTTGTTCGTTTTTTGCCAGAAATTCGTTCATAAGACTGCCGTGTGAGATGGTGAGTTATGGTGATACAAAATCCACAAATTTGCTGCCCACAATTGTAGCCTTTTAGAAGAATTTTCTCTCTCAACAGCCGCGTAACGGCCAGATAATAAACATCAAGTTACAATGTTGTAACACTGAATGGGGTCGAAATTAACTCTTTCTAGTATGTCTTCAGCTTCGCTTCACACCCAATTTAAAATGGTACGAAAATTCAGCGACTATCTCAGACTTAAAGGCCGACAATTTCCTTCACTTTATCGATGTTAACTTCCATTGAAGACGTTGAAGGCCAACCAGAATGACCGGAATGTACGCGTTTTGTACACACGAAATTCCACTTGCAATACATAATTTGAGGTAAATGTTTTTTTCGATATTTATATCCATTGCATAAAACAAAAAACAAAACAAAAACAAATCGACCACTATAAACAAATTTAATGACAGATCGCGTTCAAACTCCACGTCACTATAGGGGACAGTTGTACGAACTTAACGACAAAAAGAATTTTGACAACCCCTTAAGCGGGCTTTTTGGCAAAATATATATCTCCGCTTTGTCCTAAATAAAACCAATAATACCAGGCTTTTTTCACTTGAATATACATTAGAAGCAAAAAATATTTGTTTAATTAAAATATTGTTTAAACTATTTTTTAGGGGTAATCCGTTATTGGATGAGGTGCAATGAATAAAATGACTTTTAACAATACAGGTCTTTGTTTAATAGAAATTTATGAAGAACATTTTAGATTTGCGTCTCTGACTTGTTTGACGTATGTATATAAATTGAAAATTATAATTCCTTGGTGCACAACTGGCACTATTCGATAGTAAAGGCATTCGTATACTAAATATAAACACCAAAACTCGTTCTTATTTTGGATCAAACTAGCAGAAGCGGTCCGGAACAATGTGTCAGAATCAACAATGCAATGCTGTCTGAATGAATATCAGCTATACGAAGAAAAATAAACCTGTTTTTATCTTACCTAAAATTATTTAACAATTGGAACTCGGCACAAATGTTCGCCAAAGTGAAGTCCCACGTGTTTTAAACTATGTATTTCGATACACAATTTCGAAGTGTGGATTTCTCATCAAATGCTGGCGGACTTGTTCTCTCATCTAAATCAAATTGGACAGATTTGGCAGGACAAACTCTAAATATTGTCTATGAGAAGCAAGATTAATGTATGAAAACAAGGTCAAAGATATAGTAAAGAGGCTTAAAATGTGTCCCACTAAAAAGTTCATTCAATAGTAAAAGTAACCATAATTTCGAAACAGGCAAAAATGAGTTTTTGTCATACATTTTCAGAGAGGTACGAAAATATTCGCAATCACACAGTTAAATTGCAATGTTCTGAAGAATGACGCGTCTCAAATATCAGACAATAAAATCATTACTGCCGCCATGTGGGAGCTGAAGCTAACGGATGGCTGTAGAGCCATCATGTACGCTCACGATCCCGCCTAACTCTACCGTCCCTTACTTGAAAACCACGGTCATTTCAATAAATACTGGAGATATCTTTTATATCTTACCTGTTAACAGCATTGTTGCAATTTATCAGCCCAATATTCAGTTTCTATCTGAGGGTAATGATAAACTAAAAATGGTAAAATGGTCAACATGGAATACGCAGCCTTTAATGGATGACTCAAACTTCATAGGGTCCCCAAGTGCATACATTTCCTATCCGTCGCTATTTACTAATACATTTCGGCATGTAGATGTCGTACTAAACTCAAATCACATCCCTATCATTGTTGAGAAGCCAACAGACTTTATGAAGTTGGATACGCGGACGTTGGCCTCCTACAAAAAAAAAAAACAACTGATATGGCATTACGAACTACCCAAAGTACCAGCATCTCTCGTCGGCACCCACTTGCGCCAAAAAAGAAGAAAGAAAACATTTAAAGAATTTCATTACCGTAAAACAAAAGATGAAGAGTGCTTTCATCTATGTTCTTCAACATTTCAGGTGATTCTGCCACCATTACAGGCTCTCTGCAGGAACGTAAATTAAAGAATGTAAGTAATTCATATAAGTGTCGCTATTTACTTCTTGAACCAAAGAGGTGGAACGGAATTGAACATATCAGCTGATAGTATTCGCATTCCAATATTCAACAATCCTAAGATTTTCGAGGTAATTTTAGACAACGACCATATATTCTCCAAACACGCCAACCGTACCAAAGGCAATGCAAGATCCCTTAATAAAAGTTTGAAAGCTCTTACGGATAACTCACCGACAGTTCTTAAAAACATAACTTCAATTTAGATTGTATTTTTCGAGTAAAGCCCCATATGCTCCACCAATATGTCTTAACACGCCACCAGCCAGTGCACCGCAACCATTGAATGAAGCGAGTTTAAAAATAAGCTCGGACTCATTTAAAAAGTCTTTAAAGCCGACATGAAAAATCACTGAAATTTCATTTCGCACCTCTTCCCTAAGTGACGGAGGTGATTTATTTTTAGGTTATGCAGTTATAGCAACAATCCTTATTAACAATTACCACAATTGTGGAAAATCGCTTTAAAGAGAAAATCTTCATTTCTTTCTCGACATAGTTCAGCAGCTATAGTTGTTTAAGACACCATCAGACTGACCGCTTGATGCTCGTTTCGTTTGAAATGTTTATTGTTTCAAGAATACCAAAATTAGGATTTTTTTTTCACACAAGTTTTCAAAAGGTATTCTCTGATAGAGTTATAAAGGGACAAAAATCAAACGAAAACTTCATACCGAATTAAACTTTTCAGCAAAAAGTGATTCGATTTTCCAATTCAAAAATTATTTTCTCAGATCTTGTGCTTTTAATTACCAAAATGTGCAATAGCGTAACGAAAAACAAATAAATAATATATAGGTAGATCAGCGGATTTTTCCCATGTATACTTTTTACCATAGAAAATACATTATCGACTTTTCTACTTAATATATTTTATTAAAAATTAAAGATAATGTTTACAATGCATCAATAATGCTCTATTTAAAAATTTGCATATATATTTTCACCGGATTTTTCTAAACGGTAACGCCAATTTCCCCCCAAATAAAATTGAGTGTCGACCAGTGGAAATTCTGTGGAAGCATTTGCGTAAAGTTTTGCGCTAGGTAATCGATCATTCAATCGATGGAAACAAAGTGTGTGAACAATTAGAAAGAAAATATATAAAAATATTGCAACATATTTTGTTGTATTATCTTCAATTAGGATTTCTTCACTTGCTACATTGGATGACAGAAAACACAATAATTTCATAGCATTACACGGTTATTTCAACGAATACGAGTAAATATAAATTTCAAATTTTTACGGCCTATTTTTGTAAAGCAAATCTCTCAATTCGTTCGTCAAAATTGTAATTCGAGTAGATTTGCCATAAAATTTATATTTTTGCGTCAACTAGAAAAACAACCATAATGTCAACATTGTTTTTGAAAACTTTGATAGTTGACGAAAACTTTATAGAAATTTTATAGAAACCCCATTTCCAATGCTTCCATCCGTGGACGATTTGTTCGTACGCCATTTTGAATGTTTTATGGAAATGGGCTATTAGATCTCCCTATAGTTTATTGTTTAACTTAATTTTATTTTCATTTTATTTCCTTTTCTTCTAACACAACAATTTTACCAACTTTTGAATTTAATATTTCCCAGATATTAGATACGTCAGAATTGTATGTGAAAAGTTAAAATTAAACAATAGCATAATTTCAGGACAAATTTTAAATTGTTCCAACAAATAAAAAAGCCCTATTGCACGACAGAATCCCTTTGGAATCATACTGCCCACCTTTAAAACATTAATAGTATCGTACATAAATTAAATTCCTACGAAACAGCTTTAACATTCAATGACCAAAAACGGAATTATAAAATTGAATTTCATGATCTTTTAATCACAACATAATCATAATTGTATTGTATTGTATATGCATTGATGTGTATTTATATAAAGTTCTTATATAAAAAGTGATTGTATTGATAACGAAAGTAACTCTAACAAAAAATGTATATAAAAAATAAATAATTAAAAAAAGATAATTTTAAAAATTTGTAAATGACTTTCGTTGGTTTTCGTTTATAGTTGAAATATGTATGTGTATGTATGTTTGTTTATTTGTTCGTATGAAAATGCTGAATGAAGATCAAGTCAACGAAGATTTCTCATTCGAGTGGTGAATGTGGTGAGTTTTGGTCGTACAGCATTAAATAAATTCATCAGTTTATTTGAATATTCATATTTAAAATTGCATTCTATCGTTTACAACTAGGTATGTTCGTTAATATTTGGTGTCATGTATTTACAGTGTATCCCTTTTTGAGTGTTATGTCTAATTACGTGACTTTAATTAAATAATAAATGTACAGTCGTCTACTTAAAAAGTACAAAAATAAAACAACAAATCAGAAATGCTTTAAACGAATAACAACGTACATAAGTAAATTAAAAGTGAGAATAAAACAAAAATTGTACTAAGCTTAAAACTGAAAACTGAATATTCACATCCATATTACTCGTTAATAATAATTATAATAATACTTATACTTTGCAGCATTATATTATTCACAACAATTCACAATGTAGCAAGGTTCACATCATTCGGTTCACAACAATTACACTCTGCATCTATCAAAAATGCCCAAATAATAAGGACCGTCCTTCGCTATGGCATCGGCTGTTTTTCGACATCTTAAACTATGGGCGAAGGTGTTAGAGCAGCGCGCGTTGATCGTGTCGGCGATTTGGAATTTTGCGTGTTGCCACTATGTAGCCGGAATAGTTCGCCTACAGTAATAGCCACTTGGACAGCACCCTTGCCTTCAAGTACATCGGCGGCACAACAAATAAGATTCTAAAAGTAATAAAATAGAAAAATATCACGATTATTTAAAACGAAATTATAAATAAACCGATAGAGTTAAAAAAGTTATTAATTTTTTTCCAGAACAAGTTTTTATACGCCGCAATTCAAGAGGTATGACGGAAACCCTGAGATCCTGACATGTGAAAAGCGCAAATTTGCATGCGGTTTAACCGTATACGCGACCGTATAACTTATACGCTTATAAGACATTTTTTTTTATTTAGTCATATGTATGTGTATTAAAGATTTATACTGAGACAAATTAAATTCGGAATTAAATTGTAAATTATATATTTTTATATACAAAGCTCTACAGATTTCAGGCACGAGGATTTCAATAGTACTTACCTCTCAGTGATTACCAAACAAATATTTTGATAGAACATCATAACAACAACAAAAATGTACCGTTACACAAATAAAGTAAATTTATGATTGACTTTATACAGGATATCCGTCGGGAAGACATACTACTTTGTTTGTTCATAATTTTTGATTAAATTAAAGAGAATGGATCTTACATTGATAAATGTTTTATTTAACGTCGGCAGTTATATATGGAATACAATATCAGATAAATGTCCGCTTCTGTTAGCCTCACAAATGCCAGCCCTTTTGAGCACATTTTTCATCACATTCTCACACATTTCACGCGGTATTTCATTAATTTCATCACGAATATTTTGTTTGAGTTGCTCAAGCGTTTCTGGTTTGTTTGCATAAACCTTGCTTTTCAGATATTCCCACAAAAAGAAGTCCGGAGCAGTCAAATCAGGCGACCGTGGGTGCCAATCAACATCACCATTTCTTGAAATAATTTGTCGTGGAAAGAGGTCTCGCAGTAATTCCATTGTAATCCTGGCTGTATGCGATGTGGCACCGTCTTGTTGACACCACATGTTAATCAAGCCCAAAGCATGCAGTTGTGGCGTTAAAAAGTTTTCAATCATGTCACGATATCGCTCCCCATTAACAGTTGCCGTTACGCCGTTTTCAGTTTCAAAGAAGTAAAGTCCAATGATTCCTCCTGACCTAATTGCACACCAGACTGTCACTTTTAATAGATACAAAGGTGACTGATGGATAATTTGAGGGTTTTCCATTGCCCAGAACCGACTATTGTTTATTCACATATCCATTCAAATGAAAATGTGCCTCGTCACTCATGATTTTTTCATGAAAATCGCGGTTGTCATGGGCGAGCTGTAACATCCTATTGGCATATGTACGGCAGCGTAAATGGGCTTGTGGAAGAAGCTCTTGTGTCAACTGAATCTTAAATGGAAACAAATGCAAATCCTTGTGCAAAATTGTGGCCAAAGTTGTTCTTTGAAGACCAAATCAAATTGAGGTTAATGGATTGTTTTGAACATTTTTTTGAGCAGCAGTAATGTTTTCAGCCGATCTTGCAGTACGTAGTGGTCCATGCTTGGCCCTATCAACTACAGACCCTCTTTCTTCGAAATCATTCACTACACGACAAATAGTGCGTCTTGTTGGCAAGTTGTTTCTCCCAAAAATTTCACGTAACTTTATCATCGTCGCAGTAATCGATGATTAATTTGGTTACATGTTTTAACGATTAAGACACGTTGGTTTATCGAATATTTTTCCATAATAAATTTGCCACGTCTCTACTTCACGACTGCCAAATATGAACTGTCAAGACTAATGTTTACCAAAATGGAGGCAAAACATAATAATACTTTTATACGTTCCCGACGGGCACCCTGTAAATATGAAAAGCACCTTATTTCTGCTGATTGCCGAATATGATTACCAAAACATTGATTTTATATTTAAATTAATCGTCACTTTTCCGACTTTTGATCGATAACGGAAAATATGTTTAATACGGTATTTTTTTTACTTGTACCAGAACAGATGACGACAGTAACCATATGCGAAACACAATGAAAATTAAAATTTTTGTTAGAAATACTGTGGTAGCGTCCCACCTTGTTTAACAATTACCTGATAGCGATCTAATCCAATTCTATTTACACGACATAACCAACCAACAGCATCAATATTGATTTAATTTCCCTCGTTTCAAAAATTAACTTTCATAAATTTCATACTTTGTTCAGAATGTTTCCTTTTTCAAACCACTTATTGCCTCTGATAATATTAGACGTGTCACAGTGCCTGGAGCTTTCGATACATCTATTATTTTTCCTCGTTATTATAGGTGAAAAGAATAGATATTTTGTTAACTACTTGATCTTAAATTTTCCCCCCAGTACCTTCATTTCAGAATAATGTATCCATTAAAACTCTGAGGTTAGATATCCTTCAGTTCTTTTATTGGCATTTTGTTAGTTGCCATAACAGCATTGACACGCTCTCCTTCTTCTACCTCCGCCACTACATAAGATACATTTGAGAGGTTTTGAACGCAATTTTTGCACCGTCTTCAGTTTTCCTTTCGGTGAAAAGGTTAGGTTTATGAGATCATAAATTGAAAATTGAAGCCCTTGCTATTCTTTTATATGTTTATAATCAATGGGATTAAACCGTCATCTAAATAAGTTGATCATTTATGATTTTACGCAATACTGGCATAAATGCATTTTAAAGGATTTAAAAGAAGGTTTAAAATGAGCTACTTAAAACCTACTTCATAAAAAATCAGTAATTCACAGTTTATGTATTTACAAAAAATTAAAAGATTCAAAAATTTAAGCAATTAGTCAGTACAATAATTCCCGACCACTTACAATCAAATTAACTTCATTACCGAAATCATGATTTTGTAATAACTTTAATTAATGGTATGTATATTTTCCGTAAGATATAAAATATGCGGGTTTTTTCGGACTGACTTTAATTTTTTACAGGTATTTAATCGTTTTTAGAGTTATGTATTAGTACTATCAAGTAAGTGCGTAAGTGTTTGCAGGCAGCCCTCTCAATATAACTCAACCCAACCAATTTTGTATTGAAATAAAACTAACATTTAAATGCATTTTATATATTTAGTATCAAAATTAGTATCGTATGTAATATATTATTCATTGGAATTTGTTAATAGAATAAATACGTTTGGTTTGAATACCGATCTATGCTACTGATCGTACAACTAGTGCGAAGTTGATTATACGAACGATAAAAATGGTTTCGTTTCCATTTGTATTTGGTGTTTTTAATTCTTCTTTATGTGTATTAAATATATTATGTATAATAGCTGATTCAGAAAAAATTATAGGGTAGGTATTTGTATAATAAATAATTTGGTAGTAGATTTTAAGAGTATTACTTTCTATAAATGTCGTAGCCATCGTATGCGTACATATAGTTATAAAAAATATGTGTCTACATATGCATCAATGCGTTCATATGTCCATATGTAACGTGCCGTGTGTTAATAACGCCTTAAATTTAAAAATTGGTTCTTTTTTAATTTCAATTTGCTTTTGTATGATTTAAATCCCTTCTTTTGCGTTCCTTATGTGAAATAAGAGGAATGTTGGATAAGTTGATATTAGCTTAAAAATAGCAATTCATATGAAATCAAATCATATTGACAATTACAATGGAATTCAAAGGTAAAGAAATTTGATTTGATAGTTCTTAAGGACTTATTTTTCATCACTCTCTAAAATGCACAGCGTGGGACGGTGACGCCAACGATTGTAAACATTACAACTCTCAATGGTAAGGCACTGTATTCGAATTGTTGTTTTTTTATTGATTTTGCGGCTAGACTTCTAATAAAATGCAATTGAATCGAAAAAATTACTTCAATATGATTTCATAAGCGATTCTTATTTCTTTTCCGGATTTGTATTCATTTCCCTTACTTTAATTTACGTAGTAAACTCTTTCCCTGCTGTGGAGTTAAACCTTCGTACGATCATTTCTTCTACTTAGTGAATGTCTTTGAATATATTATAAAGCATATGTATGTATTTAATTCTAGCGGAATCTCTTATAAGTTTCTAATGCTAAATATTAATTTCTGTCTATGCCAAATTTTCTTTTAATAAATTCACATTAGCAGTAACTCAAATTTTATGAATAACTTAAATAAAACATAAATAATATTAGAGTTAAATTGGTAAAAAAGATTATAGTAGAAAATAAATAATCCTAACAAGAATGGTGTATAACAGTTTTAGTTAACGCTAAGGGATGCAACAAAGTGCTTCCGAATATTTACGCGCGTTTTTACATTATGGTTTTAAACAAAATCTTTCAGAAATGAATTGTCTTCGATTTACATCCAATACTATAATTTGAATTCTCTGCATTTAAGGAAATGTCACAATAATGCCATTCTTTTTTGAAAGGAACTCATTACTTACAGCGATGGCATATTGAATTGTAATTCAATTTAGGCTATATTCAATATGTAGAAAGTAAATCAATGGCAATGGCAATAAATATTAAAATTCTTTGCATCGTAAAGAATGTAAACCAAGCATTCTGATACACACATACGCAGCATGTCCGTCTGTTACTAATAGATAATACTGAAAAAGGATAATATAAAACAGTTACTTCAGTTATTTTTAGAGTTTCATTTCGGAAACTTTTTAAGGAAATCCTTTACAATGGAATACAGTATTTTGTTTTCAATTCAAGTCTTTGGGAGTAGTGTTGTAAATGCATTCGTTTATCATGTGTGTTTGGTTCATTGTCTAAACTACAATTCTTTAAATACTCAAAGGGTTTATGGTAAACTATTTTCAATAAAATTCGTTCAATTCATTCAAAATTGTTCTGGTTTTTAGTAAATATATAATAGGAGTTAAGTACTTCACGTTATAAAAAATAGAAGCAGCCTCTAACTTAAAGAATCTATGTAATTCTTCACTTGGGATTATGACATATTACAATATAAAAGCATCCATATAATTCGTATGTAATGGGGGTATATAAACTAAGACGCGTATGATTGAATACGGTATATGTGATTGAAATCAAACTGTAACGGACTACAAACTTAGAGCTAATTGAAAATGGCAATGCAAGAGCAAGGTTCTATTACATATCGTAGTAGGAAACATAATATATAGACAATCGCATGGACATCTCTCAATACCCCCAGGAAATGTTAACCTTCAAATTCCGTAGGGAATATAATACGGACAATACCATGAGACAACCCAGATATAATAGTCGTTTATCCCGGTATGGGGAAGAAAACTAATAATAAAAATGTCACTATAAATACACACGATAGTATAATGGTCAACGTGTGCGAATCATGTCTAAGCAAAAATGATGATGCGACCGCTTTAGAAGAACCAGCTTCTTTTTCCTTCACCCCATTCTTGACTAGCTGCTTCTCTTCCGGCAATACAGCATCGTTGACACGGTAAATACTGTATATATTCGATTTTGGCTTAATAATACCCCCATTCGGTATGTTGGCATGTTCGAAAAACTCGATACGTTTTGACACAGAATTGGCTGATGGTATAGTTCGTTCATTGGCTGCCTTCTCCACACTAGGCAATTCCAGCAGTTGATATTTGTTAGATACCGGCGATGCCGTTAATTCATTCAAGGAACTTATGACCTTAAGTGAAAGCTCATTATTGTACTTCTCGTCGATGATCTGGTATAGATCAGAGTTTTGACCAGCTCCACAGCCACCTGATATAACATCATTATCAGTTTCGACAATTGTCTGCAGCGTTGTTGTCGCGTCCAAATCCGGATCGTCGGCCAAACAAGCATTGTTGCCATGGTGAGTAATCAGATTCAATTTTATCTTCTGAAACGTCTTCAGCTTACAGTTTCGATAGAGATTTCCAAGAGAAGTCGCGACTTGCAGCGATGACGCTTCATCATCGTGGTCATTATTATAGCTTTGGGTGTCGTTACGATAAAATGTGAACTTATGTTGGCTACCATTGTTTTTGGTTTTGAGCCCTTTATTCGAATTTTTATCGTAACGTTCGAATTTATCAATATTTGATTTTTCAAATTCCCTCATCATCTGTTCTTTGGTGCAGGTTGCAGTTGTTGATTGTTGCTCTTCTTGCTGGACTTCTGCCACTGAACGGACATCATTCGGTGACACATCCTTCACATCTTCATTCTCCTCCACTAATATGCAATGACGGTGTTTATTCCACTCTTGCTTCTTTATATGGAAGAAATCTTGGTCCCCCACCAACAATTGCTGCCTTTGTAGTTTTTGGTATTGTTGCAATTTTGACTGAAATTCCTGCTGTTGCTGCAGGTTTTTTATATTCTGATGATGCGGATTTGTATCCAAAGCTATCAGTGCAGCCACGGTTTTTAACACGGCCGCAGGATTTGGAATTTCTTTGCGATGCGTTGGTTGGAGCTTTTGTTCATCGGTCAATTCGTTGAGTTCATGGTCTTGGAAATTGTTATTATCAGGAATGCACTTGAAACGATTACCGGCGTTGTCATTTACGTCCTCTACCAGGTCATCAGCGGTATCAGAAGTGGGCAAAACGTCCGCACAGGAGCAAAGCAACTCCTGCAACCAACACCAAATAACAGATTGTATTTGTAAACTACGTATTTGCAACTTTAGTTTGTTTTTGAGGCAGGATATGTTGAAAGGAGGGAATGGGGTATACGTAATGTACATAATTTGAACATTTACATGAATAGCTTTAGTATTATAAGACTGCGAGCTTCGTTTTAGAGAAATGTGAATAAATAGGAATTCAAATTATTGGAAAATTCATAACTTTTATGTTGCCAGTCTCTATCAATACATATAACTTAGGCACATATATTTATGCAACAAACTTATCGGCATTAAAAACAATTACGCAGATAACAAATAAAAGTGAACGCTTTTAAAATTACATAACAATAATGACCAGTTTTTTATGTTCAATCATTTTCGCTAACGAAGTTATTAACTTTTATATTAGTTTGCATCTCAGTGGACAATTATCCTTACAACCCATTTCCATATATCGTTCAAAATGGTACACGAAAGATTCGTCTATGAACGAAATCTTAGTTAACAGGAAAGTTTTCGTCAACAAAGTTTTGAAAAAACAATGTTGTTCCTAATTCGGTTCTAGATTGTTTTACTATTAGCAATTATTCATGATTACTAATAGAATATAATTCAAAAACAAACGAAATTGATCATATTGAGACACATGATGGACCATCTTCAGGGCCCTTAGCTTTCTCGAACATCATCGCCTCCTTAAGAGTCTATAACTTCACAAAACAATTTAGAAGTTTACCCACTGCTACGAAAATGTTCTCAGCGAAGAGTACAAATCAAATATAATTCAATTATCGCAAGTTTTTTGTCTATGCATGAGTCCATCGTACACAAATGCATAGAAGTTGTAGCTTACATATGTTCGTTTTAGATTTCATTGTCGATGAAATTGTGAATGAAATTTTGGTTCTAATTATACATATAGGGTTTTCCATTTTTCGGTTTCAAAAGTAAAGTTAAATAAAACACACATAAAGCTTTGATTTCGATGAAAATTTTATTTCATTATAATGCTTGGGCATTGCCATTAAGTACGAAATGCAATGCCATATAAATGACCGCTTCTGGATTGGTTGCAGCAGTGTATTCTTTTAAAATTAATCCAGCGTCGTTTTCATTTTTCATTTTTGTTCTGTCAATTTTCATTTTCAGACACATTTTCCAGATGCAATGGCTTTTCCACAATCACTTCTAGGTTCTCCGAGTACTATACGAGTACGAGTATGCAAATATCCATCGCCAAAGAAAATTTTGTTCGATTGGATGACCACTTTTGTAGTAAGTTTTAGTTCTTCTGTTAATAAAAGATCCATATTCGCAAGTGGCAAACTTTTCACTAAATATGTAAATATCATTTCAGATTACAGCTGACAACTTTTCAAGACCGGCGGTTTTGAAACCACTAATTGGATAACCCCATACATATAACCAATAAATTCTAATTCAAATAAAAATAGTAGTTTTATGGCAAATCTACTTGATAACGCAAATAGTTCTTCCAGCCATCAAAATAAACGATCTCAGATAATTTGTGAACATGGAGCAAATTAGTCACCATTACGTAATTCAATACCAGATTCTACTCTAACGGATTCTGCTCCATTACGATTGTAAAACAAAGTGAGTTTCATATTTATAAGGCCACCCATAAATTTGCTTTATTCGTGTAACATTATTTGTTGTTATAATGCTCTATAAAAATACTTGTTTGGACGAAAGAACCATGCACACAAACTTTGGGATTTGTGCAGATAACGATACTTTTGTTCTTGCGATAGTGCGAAAACAGCGTAGTGAAGATGTTTCAGTGGGGTGTTTGGCGAAGTTTCACCGCAATAAAGTCGAATTTTTGATCGATTTTTATTGATTATTTTCAGAAAGAAAAACTCATTAACGGCGAATATTATGCTAATTTATTGTAGAGTTTAGGTAACGAAATTATGGAACATTATGGCGAAAAAGAAAATGTTGTTTCATCAAGACAATGCTCCAGTTCACACATCCACTTTGGTGGCCATCGCAACCAAATTTACTAAATTAAAGTTCAAATTGCTTCATTACACTCCTTATTCACTAGATTTAGCTCCCTTAGACTATTTTCTATTTACAAACTTGAAAAAATGTCTCGGTGGTAAAAGATTTGCCAACAATGAAGAAGTGTAGTCTACGGTTGATGGTTATTTTAAGGAGTTTGACAGTTCTTATTATAAACAGGGTATAGTAGGTTTTGAATTTCGCTGGAAAAAGTGTACTGAGATAAAAGGACATTATGTTGGAAAAAAAGACATTTTCCCAAAATTGTTTTGTGTCTCTTGCAGTTTTTGTAGCCGTCGTAGCGCGAAACTAATTCAAACAAGAAAATTAATTAATAAATAGCATAACGCCCAATTAATAATATTTCTGAACTTTTATCGGAACAGTTCAAGAGGGACAATATCCCCCAAAGAATGCCACATCCAAGTTGGTTTGACACTTATTTGTATCTCTGTTGTGTATATGGCACTAGTGTACAAAGAACCAGAAATGTTTTCTACGTAATATCTGTAACATACAAGTTCTACTGCTAGCTTAGACATATATGATATGCACACACATATGTCGGAAAAAGCTTTATTGAAACATTTTCTAACTGACGACATCAGCACTAAACATGATTCTAGCAAAAAAGCCTCATATTAGATCAAGAATTTACTAGTTCATGAACTGCGTACTAGTTGATAAATTGTAGAAAAAACATTCCATAGAAAATCGTACCGATGTTTCGACCTCTTTTGAACCAACCTATCCAGCATTTTACAAGCCACAAAAATGTTATAGCTGAGCGTATATAATTAGATTTTACTGCATGACAAATCTCAATATACATCTAGCTTTATGACCCCATAAATAATTATATAAGTTTTATATAAAGAGGTTGGCAATATACATTTATTTCTGTTATTTGTACTTATATTGGTGTTTGTTACTGTATGTCAGACGTTGACTTACTTAACAAAATCAAAATATATAAAACCTTATTTTTTATATATTTATTTATATATAATATTAATAAATGAGATAAGTGTTACGTTAGATCAGTGTGGCAGACTGAATAGACAGGCTCATTTAGACTGTATAGTCCATTGTGATACCACGGAAACTAGAGATATGTATGTCCCTCCTGGATGAACCATCCTGAGTGCCTCAAGAAGCTCCTAAGTTAGACAATATCTATATAGTACAGATCTTCTAGGTTCCTAAAGAAATAAAAGTCCAGTGTTGATCCCCGCCTGTTCGCCAGGGCGGGACAATTGCCCTACATCAATTCTGATAAAATGTTATCCATTTATATAAGTTTAGGTAGGGCTAAAGATCCATGACATGGATATTTAATACCATCCGACAAAAAAAGTCCAATGGGATCAAATCAAATTCTTTAAATTCTGACCACAAAAATCGGTAATAGTGGTTCTTTAGAGCTCACCGCCCCAAAAATCCATACCTGTCACTCTTTGCGGATGCAGGCAAACACCTGCGGATTTTCCTGGTATTTTCGCCGCAGCAGCCACATTGCCTCCGGTAGTTTGAGTAACGCAGCACATGCTTTTTAAATATGTTTGCAATATTTCCCGACACTCATTTCGCTCTGCGGACTGATTCAACTCGTGCGGAGATACGAGTTGCAAATGTGCCCTCTAAAAGTAAAGGGTCATTTATTTTAGAAAAGTTATCAAAATATTTCAGATTTAGTGGCCTACTTTAATGATGTTTATTCTTCAAAACAATTCTAAAAATGCGGTTTTCCCTAACTAACCTACTCGATATAATACTTGTGCTTCAATTAGATAAAATAAATATACGGAAATACTTAGACCATGCTATAACAATAATTTAAAAACGGTTTTTTTATTGATCGTAATATCTCGGAAGTTAAGAGATATTATTATCTTTTTTCCAACATCTTGTGGAAACTGTTATGAAAATGTATATGTATATGTTTTTCATCACATACAGGCTACCATTTAGAAGTGGTCTTCTTCCTCTATTGACTTTTTAACATAATTAACCATTCAGTAATGAAAGTCTTTCCATGACATCTCTGGTCCTTAATAGGTTTAAATGAATGCGCAATTAAATAAAGTTGATATTCATGGAACTTAAAATACTTTAAATAAAATGAAACGCATACAAAAGCGTGATAAAAGTTTAAAAATTTGTTACAACATATGTATTTGCGGTCATTAGTTAAATGATTGAGTGAAAGGCCAAAAAAATTGTATGACGTAACGAATATAATAATCTGGATTATCGAAAAACATTGTCGTAACAAATTTATATAAACATCTATTTAAATTTAATTATGCCTTTACATACTGTTAGCATTCTATTTAATAAATGACTTTATGACTTCGTGAGCATCAATTTTGTTTGACTACACTCTGATTTGAAATAATTAATTTAAACCATTGACAGCACGAGAAATCAAGCTAAGCTTTCTTTGGTAAAATATTATGCTATACGAGGTGTGTTAAAAAATTTGGCGAATTTTCAAATTTCGACATATCTAGTCAACATATTTTCGAGACGAGAGTGAAATTTAAAAGTTCACCTCATTTTTTGAACACACCTCGTACATAATTTGCTTGACGCAAATTACGAAAATTATAATTGATTTTATTTATCCTGGTCAAGATATTTTATTTCACACAGCCTACATTTTACAATACAATAAATACAATACAGTATTTCAATAAAAGCTACTGCGATATAAAAAAATCTCATACAATGCCGCTCACTTGAATAGCAAGCACCCCCTTTAAACATTTTTCTGAGCTCGATTTTTCCCAAAATAATAATTATAACGAACTGGTTGTGCTTTTATAAATCACATTTCACGTATATGCTGTAATCCTGTAACATAAATTTTCTTTCATTTTAATGAATTAAGTACTAAAACATTTGTTTGAGTCTGGGGAGTAAGGCGTCCAGTTCATAACCTCAACATTTTGGCTTTCAATCCATGGTTTGGAATTTCCATTCCAAGTCTCCGAAAACATTTTTAACTTTAGGAAAAGCTTTTTCCAGCACGCCTTTGTATGAAGTCGCATTCATTTTTGCAGTGAGAAACTGGAGCTCTATTATGCCATAATAAGAGATCGCACCCCATTCCATAACTCCACCTTCCCGGCTGTGTAATCGATTGAGTGAGTGTTCCTCTTTTCGAAGACCGTGGAAGTAGTAACTATATCCATCAGAACCCTCTAAATTAAATTTTTTTCATCGGAAAATATAATTATATTCCACTCTCTACTCCACGTCATAGTCGTACGACAAAAATTAATGCGAGGTTCCCTACGGAGATTGTATAGCGGTGGTTTCTCTCAGTCTCAAGCGTTGCAAGTGTGCTGCTATGAAAATAACTCTTTATACCGTTGATACACTTGCACTTACGCCAGCTTTTTCCTTGATTTTGGCAGCAGAGTCGTGTGAATTTGAGGCATATCTCAGAATAGCCCTTTTGTCAGCGGCTGTAATAGCACTTGCTGTTCGACCTTTCATATTATTTCCATAGCCTTCCGTGTCACGTAAATATGTCCATATAACTTTGCGACTTCTATTAGTTGTTCTAGGTATTTGATGAATAGAAAGTCCACACTCCTTGCAGGTTTTAATTTTGGATCTTTCCCCGACACTCAAGGATTCAGCTCGGCCCATTTTACTTCAAATCGATTGTTTTATATTTGATTATACACAATTACGATCTGCAAAGGACTTTCACACTTAAACTGATTACCACGTGAGGGGTGCTATTCAAATGGACCAAAAAAGAAGAACACATTTTTCACTCATTCAAAAGAAAAGAGCGAATGAAAATAACGGGATACTTCCATGGCTTGAAATTTTTTGTAGGTGATGTGTGGAAGTAGGAGAAGCAAGTAAGTAAAAACTGAACCGTTATGTGAAGTGTACTTTAAATAGTAGTCACTATTGTTAAATGATTAGGGGGACGCTATTCAAGTGAACGGCAGTGTATATTCAAAAGTAAATCTCATGTATATTTAGAAATAAATGCATATATTGACTTTGTAATTACATCTGTTAACTGATTATGTGTGCTAATAGGATTTACTTTTATTATGTATTTATTATGCTAGCGGCATTATCTTGGCTAAAATGGTGTTTTATATCGCTGTGTGTGCTTTAACATAATTTTGGGCACACTACTTTCAATTCCAATTTATTTCTTATCTTGCTGAGTTATCTATGACAAGAATGCGCTGTTTAAGGCCATAGAGAGATTTGACTGGTTTACGGCACATATATCCATTCCTAGGGACAACTTCACGTATGTTCATTTAAACGTCCTTCTTCAAATCACCACAGAGGAAAGCAGTCTTTACATATATTTGGTGAAACAAATAACCGTATTGTATACCTACTAATGAACATGCATTTAAATATTAATACATCATTTTTAAAAGTCGGTTAAAACCTGCAAAAAATATCGCAACGGTTGTCATAGAGTACAACTAAAGCGACCTTTGTGTGATTATCGAAATATCACACTTGGACGAAATAATGCAGGGACAGGAGTGCTGTAAGGCTGAAGTAAAAGGCGACGGACACACTCATCGTAATAGCACACATTGTTATTTTGGAAATTAAGGGATCTGTCTTGGGGGTGCACTCCGCGGACTATCAATTTGTCTGACCTTAGAAATGTACCAGTCGGACAGGCCAAAAAATGTCCATACTTTTCAATAGATTTCCAAAAAGTTTTCATATAAAATCAAATTATTATTATATTAATTGAACAGATTGATAAATTGAAAAAACAACAGTGAAAATTAGTTTAGCTTTTTCGAATATAATACAGAACATATTTTCCATTGATTTCAACATTTTAACAATAGCCTTAATGCCCAAAATATCAGCTTAGATCTCAAAAAATATAATTATTGTACTGTGGTTCCCTATTGTTCCCCTTATGGCAACCTTTTTCGTTTGCACTAATATGTGCTTACGTTCAAAGTGGCTGCTTCCCCACACTTTTCAGTAATTTTCCTCGTTGATAAGCTTATTTCTTGAAATAGGCGGAAAGATATATTACTTTGTTTTGACTTGTAACGAGTACCGGGTTTCCGCTATATTCTGCTCTTGTATTCAGGCCTTTTTCACCACATCGAGCGAATTTGTTGTTTACCTTTTGTTCGGTATCTCCATAGAGCGGATCAAACCTTGCAATGTAAAAATAAACAAAGGACATCAAAATTTTACAATAAGGGAAATGACAATTTGTATGATATTTCTACAGATAATTGGGAACCAATAATTATGTTCTTGTATGTTCAATGCTTGCCTAAAGAAAGAAACAGTCACATTGTGGGAACACACCGTCAAGGACAAAGTGGCTCTGTCTAAGTGGTAAGGTTAGAATCCAAACTCTTGACTATTCACAAAATCTTATGGTAGCGGATTCTGGCAATTCTTATGAATTGAATTAACTACTTCCAATATCTAACTTGAATTTGTCTTAAATTAATTTTTTGTAATACCATTTTCACATTGAAAAACCGCTTGATGTTACAATGTGGCTGGCATATTTCCGTACAAAGTAGCTGCTTCCCCATCTTTACTTTTCCTCGTTGGTTACCCTATTCCTTAAGGAATCCTCGTTGGTAAGAATCTCCCACTTATTTTGTATTGACTTGCTTGCATGAAATAGCAGTAGAGTAACGAGTTTGCACCAGCGAGTAACGAGTTTGCACCATACTTTTTTCCTTCTTGTTCGCTACATCGAATGAATTTATTGTTTACTTTTTGTTCGACATCGCTATAGAGCGGATCAAACCTTGCAAGGTAAAAATCAACAAAAGACATCAAAATTTTCCAATAAGGGAAAACTTCATTTTTTGTAAAATATCAAAATCTTTTGTTTTTTTTTTCATTGCTACTTTGTGTTTTCCAATTTCCACTGATACATGAACATATGAATTAGAACACGTGCTTGTTTAGTCCTTACACTGCGACTACATTTGAAAATTTGTCTTCAAAAATTGTGACGGAATCAGAACTCCTTTAATTAAGTTCAAAAATGGATCAGAGTATACACTACCTCTGACCTCTGATTATTCCTGAATAACGATATGGAAAATCTACGCACGTTAACGGTGAAACCACTGCAGGGAAATTGGAGTTTCATGTTCAGGCAACAAAAATCAATAATATGACTTTATTAAATTCGCATAATTGGCAAGATCGAATTCTACAATTGGGCAGTATGCGAGGAACCGCCCAACGATATTAGCCATCCGATTTTAAGCCATCCATACCATCATCACCTTTGCATACCTTTGTCACATCCGAGGAATCGTCGCAAAAATCATCTTGTACTGCGTCGCAACAAGTACCGACAGGCACATCTGCAATGAACCCGGTGCAAAGCATTGGTTTGAACGGATCGCCAGTACAAGTGATCACTGAAACGTCGCCGCTATGTATATGCGCAGGAGCCATGTACACACTCATCAAACGATAATATATCCCGTTCTATATACGTCAACACAGGGAATAACTTGAATTCTGTGACAGGATTTCCTTGCTACGCTATTACCGTCCACCGTCAATTAGCAACACCGAATTACGTAACATCGCAGCACAACACTTTACCTGTTACAACCGGCGGGCAAAACTTTTCGCAATCAAATATTTACGGTCAAATAATGCCGACAGCAACTACGAATGTTCGCTACATGCACCCAACAACAACCTACATTCCACAAACACAAGCACCACCGCATATTCATTTTGCAACGCAACCTCCACTATCTACGATGCAGGTGTTTTTAACACCTACTGTGGTGAAATCGCTACGGCAATGTCCGAGAGATTATTTCTCTACCGCCTGATTTAACCCATCATCCAATGAGTCCTTAAATGCGTCACAATTCATAAAACGCGTAGAGGTCACTAATGTTTGCAGTTCAACGGAAATGAAAGACCCTGCGAAATATTGGGTCGTTCATATCAAAATATTTAAAACGTACCGACATCTTGAGGAGACACCACAGGAGTACTATTTTAAGATGTTCGCTAGTGGGAAAAAGGGAGACGTAAGTGAACCAACTAACGCACGACATATTGAAAACGAGATTAATGATCGCGATTTGAAAATGAAAATTTCCAATGAACACGTGAGCTGTAACCTACTTCTCAGCGATATAAATTGCCATTGCAGTTACAACGAAATAAGAATACTAACGGTAGTACACAGGCCAAAACGAGTCACCTACGACAGTAGTCCAACAAAACTCCGAGCAACAAAGAAGGAAACTAACAATTCGTTAAGTAAAACTAAATGCTATAATTGCTCGAACTATGCTCATTATTCTGCTAAATGTCCGGAGTCGCAGAAAAATGAGCGTTGTGCAAATTGCAATCGTACATCGCACAAAACAGATGATTGCACATCATAATCAAAACAAATCGTAAACGTAAACAAAATTGATTGGTGACAACACTCCCGGACAAACTGAAAAACTCTCTAAAACAGATAAAAAATATTAACATTATCGCTTTCATGGATTCAGGCAGTGATCGTAGTCTAGTTAGAAAATCACTTTCGACGGAAATTGAAAAAACGAGAAAATGTAATATTGTTTTGAAAGGCTTTGCAGGAGGAGGATATATATGCACTGATAAAATTAACGTACGTCTTTCCATTGACAATACGCCTTTTGAAATTGAGTTGCTTGTCGTGGAAGATAACATGATACCGATAAATGTTCTTCTTAGAAGAAATTTATAGTGCCACAAAGGTAAACGTACTATCATTGAGGGAGACGAATGTTAGGTCGAAAACATAAACGCCATTGAAGTGCTATCGCCCGATGAAAGAGATCGACTCCATACCATTCTTGAAAATCGGAAATCATGTTTTGCTGAAAATTTAAACGAAATGGGAAAAGACAGTCTGGTGAAAGTGGAAATACAAGTCACAACGCCTGAGCCGATTCACACGAAGCCCTATAAAATTGCATTTCCTAAACGTACTATTGTTAACGACATCATAAAGGAACTTCTTTATAATGACATAATACGAAAATCATACTCGCCCCACGCTTTTGGAATCGTAAACGTTGAAAAGAAGAATGGAGAGCATCGTTTATGTGCCGATTATCGTCCTTTAAATAAAATAACAGAGAAAATACCCCCTGTGCCAAATCGCACTGTCCGGAAATCATTTCTTCATGGCTCTCGATCTACGTATGAGCAAATCACCAAATTTACCATCAAACGATGTTCAGCCGGCTAGTTTCGTTACGAACACAGATATAAATACCAACGATTGGATTTATACGATGCAGATTAAAGACGAAAAGCTTCAAACTCTACGTGGCGATACAAAGTCTGACCAACAGAAACAATATAAAACTGAATACGCTCTACTCTCACGTATGAAGAAATATATAGCAAAGTACATAGCAGCACGCACCGAATGCTGTTGCAATAAGACGAAGGGTGGTAAGTCTGAAGGTAACATGCATTATGGCGTACTTGAACCCTTTCCATTCCGAGAAAAACATGTAAACCATTTGGGCCCGTTTGTGAAAAATAAGCGTGGCCATACTCATCTATTTGCCATATCCGATGCGTTCACTAAATTCGCCGTAGTTAAAGCTGTACGTAACAGCCAAACAGTACTCGTTTTAACTGTTTTAAATGAAATTACTAGTTATTTCGGTTTACCACGTCGAATCATTTCTGATTGAAGAACTGCATTTACGTCCAAAAGAGTTCGAGAAATAATGAGAGAGAAATAACGTCCAACACATCAAAACCACATTGCGTACGCCCAGAGCTAATGGCCAGGTTGAACATATAAATCAAACAATATTACCATTCCTACGTACCACAACCGAAGATGCGAAAAATTGGGACTTGTCGCTACAATGGTCAATCAACTCTCAGAAAAACTCGACTTCTGGTTTCAGTCCCAACGAATTGTTATTCGATTTCAAGCCCATCGACTTGGTGCAGAACCGACTATTAGCAGCAGTGCAGGATGAAACTACTTCCGAAAATGATCTTAAAATCGAAGAGAGACGAGCATGCTGAGAACATCGAAGCCGAACGAGAACGGTAGAACGACCGGTTTGATAGTAAGCATCGCTCGCCCACGAGATACGGGAAAAGTGATTTAGTGCTTCCGGAAAACGAACGACAAGCGACCGGTGACTCTCGGAAGCTAAAACCAAAATACCGCGGTCCGTATGTTGTGTGTCGTGCCATTGGTAACGACAGATACTTAGTTGAAGACATCCCAGGTATTCAGATAAGTTCCCCCATTTTATACAACGCTGATTGTTGATCACCCGCCTCGACAATACGTGAAATACGGTGCTCAGTCGTTTTTATAAAAATCTTTATTGATTTCCTTTAAGCTCCTTCAATAAAATTGTTCTACATTATATTATACGAATATAATCTTTTTTCAATAATATACGCAAATACGTTGTGAATATTTGACGCCATACGCATCTCAACCAATTGACACTTGTGCGAATGGAAACTAGAATACTAGTTACAAACTAGTTCCGAACAGGTTTTTTAAGAACAGCTGATAGCCACATTCAAGGAAGGGCATTATAATTCAACACCAATTTCAATGTTACCTCAACACTATTAAGTACCTGCTATTCAATGACTGAGAGAATTGTGAATAAATATATATTTAACTCCTCCCTAACAACCGTAAATTGTGTAGTTTCCATAATGCATCTTTTAAATGTAAAATCAGACGCAACATTTGAACGAAATGATTAAAATACGTAAAAAGAATGGAAAGTAATGATATGCAGTAAAGGTGTAAATGATATGGTTTATCTGCAGCAATCATTTCCAAATATAGAATTATCTGCATTGATTTATATCACATAGAAAATTTTGTTCGTTGACTTGTAATCAGCTATATTATGGAAATTGCCCTTCAACAGAATTTCTATTGTCATTATGACAGAATTTATAACTATTGAGTTTTTCAGAACCTCTGAAGTATTTTTTTAGCTTCTACAAAACTTTGTGCCCTTGTTGTTCTTCCATTTAAAATAAAATATTTAGCGATTTGTGGATTGTATCTTTTTTTTTTGCACCGCTCGCTACTCATCGAGTACAAAGAGCAATAAAGAAAACATGCAAAATTTGAAGAGACAAATGTAGAAAAGTGCGAGTAATACACAACTTGTAAGTGAGATGTAGGTCATTTGAGCCAGCCGTATATTTTGATATTGGTTACTGACACATTAAACTGTATACTGCAATTAATGGCTCAACTTTCATGTATTACTTATACATACATTTTAATATTCGGACGGCATAAATATGCAAACATTTCAAATAGGACTTTAATCTTTTTTTTTTTTTGTTTTTTTTTTTTTTTGTTAGATTAGTACAATATATGTTCAACTGGCAAGTTAATCCGAACATGTAGAATCTACTACAACTATTTTTTTGGGAATTGTTGAAGTGTTGAGTAATTTCTTTTCATTGGGGTATATGACTATTTTGATCGATTGTATGTATCTGGAAATTTTCCCGGAGAACAAACCTCATCCCTCATTTTTCCCTCCATGTAATTTTTAAACTAGTTTTGTTCTCTTTTTATTTCATACCAGAATTTTGAAAAGTCATTCATTCATAAAAGTTATTAATTTCATAACTCATATGTTTATTGATGTAACAAAAATTTACCCATACCAACACATACGTATACTCTCCTATTTATCGTTAATAATGTTTAAACGATTATTTGTTAAAAACTTAAGCTTATTAACAACAAAGTATCTACATTTAGAACAAGATCTAGCGATGATATATAACACATGAATGTCGGAACTACAATATATAATATATTTCAACAATTCAATGGGGATTCACAAATGTACCGGATAATACTAAAGCCATTCAATGTAAATGCCCAAATATAAGGCTTAGTATGTTAGAATTTGTTTAGTTTTACAAAGGGGACATGTTAATAACAAAATGGATTGCGCAAACATGTTTTCATTTCGATAGATTGGACTTACCTCATCTACGCCTATTCGACGACAGGCTTCCAAAAAGTTATCCACATTTCGACGACAACGAGCCATTGTTAATTTCGACTAAAATGAGAAAAGCGTTTGAGAGAAATTAGCATTTTTTGAAAAGAAGTCAATAACGGTAACTCACTACTCCTGGTGATGGTACATGAATACTGGCAACCGAACGCGGTCGCACATAGTTGGCTAGATGACACAGTATAACGCCGTCCGTCAATGCTGATGCGATGTCTTCGGGCAGCGTCATTTTCAATCGAGTCTCAATTATCTAAAACATTATTTCAATGCATTAACTTTCGATGCAACATAAAATTTAATATGGGACATACACTACGCAATTGTGTCATCAGCTCAATTTCCTCCCTTTGGCGATCAAACTCGCGGCGCATAGTAAAGCTTAGTTTTTCAGGTGGTATGTCATGGTTCCAAGTAACAGTACTGCAATAAAAATGTTTGTTTATTTTCTTTTATCTTCACACCAAAATTGTGTCAATACGACAGATTGCAATTACATCTGCTCATCAACTTGCTTTCTTACCGATGAGCCTTTCCCGTCACTAACTTATTGGTATTTATTCCACTTGCAACCGGTGATGTGGTGAATTTGTTGTTATTTGTTAAAATACCCACCGCTACGCCAGATACTCCTCCACCACCGCTATTGACGCATCCGTTAGTACCATTCGTAGATCCATTCATTGTTTTCATGGGACTACTGGGTTTCACGTAACCAATACAATCACCATTTGTTGCTGCCACTGGAGCTGATAATACGTCATTTTTTACCAGAGACATTAGTTCGGTATTCCTTGAGGGTATAACTTTCTGTATTGGTTTCTTTGGCACGACTACGATATCTTCGCCATTTAGTGGAACATTGTTTAATCCGTTCGTATTGTTGGCACTATTTTTCATTATGGACTTTGGCACCACTGCAGCTTGCGCATTGCCGTTCAGACGGATCTCCATATCATCGCTGATGGGCGGTGTGCTGGGGCAAACTACAACACTGCCGTTTGCCTGTTGTTCATTGGAAGAGTCATATAAATGCTTTTGTTCCATAATTTTATATACCTCCTGACTGCGTTGCTGCTTCAGTGCTTCTTTGTATTCTCTAAAATAAAAAGTGAATATTATATTTTATTATATAGTATATTTCTGTCTGTTAGCGGTAAAAACGAACCTGTATGTTTGAATATTGCCTAAATTCTTATTAAATTTGTCCTCACTTTTACAATTTTGTTGTGACATTTGCTGTTGCTGATGATGGTCAATCATGCCGTCATCGAGATCAGGGGATGATCCGTTGCTGGAACTTGAGAGATTGTGCCCACTACAGTTGAGGTGCTGTTGCTTGTTTGTCATCATATTATCATCTGTCCTTTTAACGGGCGAGAGCTCCTCGGTCGATAGGCTGTCCATATTTATAGGTTTTACAACTGCCGCTGTAACATTTATCGTCTCATCAACTATTGTACTGGTACTAGATGTTAAGGATGCATCCATGAGATCCGCATTGATTAGAGACGCCTTTGGTAGCGGTGGTGTTGTTGATGTTATGTGCTTGGGTGAGTCCAGTTTCGATTTAACTGCCGGTAAAAAATTTAATTAAAAGCATTTATTAAATGTTTGTTAAAGATATTCTTACGTGGCATATCGTGCGACCATCTTTTATCGATACCATCGCATGTACTGTAACCAGAGTCCACATGATGTCTTCCTATACGATGCGTATCAATAACGTTACCCCCCGCATTATTGCGAGGCGCTCGCCTAAGGGTCGTATATCCATCGTAGTTACCGCCAGCTCGAGAACCTTTCTCATCTTTGGTAGCTTGAGTTTCGAGATATTTAAAGACATGCACCAGACCACGAACACAGAGCTGAAATCAATCAATAAAATATGTTAATAAAACTGTGCAATTGATGCAAGTTGATTGAAAAAGCTGCCTTTACGCCGGAAGAACAAAATCGCCAATATGGCCAGCCCCAAATTAATTAATGAAGGCAAAGAATTGCATTGCAATGAGACACAATTTCCTAAATTATTTTAAAAAAGTTTATTGGGGGTTCAGAAAAGTAAACATCTTAAAGAAATCGCAAGGTTGGTTAAATGTCGTCCCAACATCCAAAAGATCGGGAGTGAAGAGATGGCCATTATTCCCACATTGATTTCCATGCACATATCCAAGTATACTGTGGAAGCATGAGTGAAGTTTATTTAAATTAGAAAAATGTTTTCCTGCGCAATCTTTGGTGTCGTATAAAATATGAGGCGTCAATGAAGAAGGCACCAATGTGACTTTTAACTTTGGAGGAAGAATTGCATTCAAAATGTACAGCTTTTAACGACAAATTTAATTTCAAAACAAACATGAGACAAATAAGAGTATTACGACAAGTGAATCTCTAATTCGCCTCTAAATCAAAAGCAAAAAATGAAACAGCACTACAATGTAAATTTGTATTTTCTTTTAAATGCCATTATTGGAATGAATTTTCATGATTATTGTAAAATAAACTTAATTTTGTAGTTAACATTAATTCGAATTTACAAAGAAATTCATTTAACGTCAATCACTTTTGAGAAATGAATTTCACTTGAAATAAATACTTGAAGTTCGTTAACACATAAAACAAAAGGAGAGGGCTCCAATATTGATCCATGCGGTATAAAAGAAGAAATATTACATGGAATGGAACTGACAGTGAATTAGCTTAACTTTCTTATAACTTAACTTAAATGCTTAACTTAAAATAAAAATATAAAGATGTCCCTCTTTATTTGGTTAACAAACAATAAAAAAATACCGGTTGCGGGGTAATTAATTATATGAATTATTTTCGATTCATATAAAATGACGTTAATACAAACTATATCTGTAGAAAAATGTTGGATTTAGATGTGTTAAAAAAAAATAGAAAAAACATATTTAAACATATTACTAAAATTGCCATATATTATGCATTCGGTAAATTACTAGTTCTAAGTCCAAATACTATTTCAAATCGGTAGTTCCTTTTACTCATGAACTAATAGCTGTGTAACTAGTTTAGGTTTTCATACTTAAGATCTTCGAATATACGGGATGTTACGAGAAATTGTGCTGTTCTCAGGAGTGTCCATTACAATAAATTTTACACAACATTTCATAGTATCGTACAAAAAATGAAGCGAATTCTTACAAAAGATCCTGTTTGGCGTAATCAGCCCAAGAACCACGTTTTCACATTGACATAACTGTACAGCAACGTTTTTAAAATTGATCCCAAAATGGTGTTTCCCCATGCCTGCTTGGATTCTGTACTTTTCACAATGATGAAGTAATACGTTTCTAGACAAAATCTTAAACCAGCAAAAGTATCTGTCCGATTTCATATTCCAGAGAGCAAGTAAGTAAGCTCTTTTCTGAACACGCTATTATACAAAACAACATTCGTCCAAAGTAAGAAATGCGTCGGTTAAATAGTTCCAAAAACTAGTAAAACCATACACCGTTTTTAAAATTTCCATTCATAAGATATATAGCGAACCAAAAAATTCTTGAAATATATAAAAAAATAACTTTTTGAGATTCCTCGAATTAAATTTTTTAAAAAGATAACATTTCTTACCGTCGCTGCCTCTATAGTTAGTTATTTGCACACGTAAAAAATTTTCCAAATGCATTTCCTGCCTAATTAGAATCTTATTTGAAAAAATATAACGTGCTTAAAATTGTTGAGACAAAACCACAATATTATTTAAATACGTTCAATTTCTTCTTTAGTGTTAATAATTTCATTTTGTGGTGACACATGAACGGAATAATGTAAGCAGTTCGAATTTGCATTATTTGTAATCTTTCATTACATTTTTGGTATTTTTTTTACAAATATTGTATTGAATTAATCCATTATCTAATTAGCGCATGTATTTCTTATGGTAATCTGAACTTCGAACGTGTGTATGCACAGCCATTTACTTATTAGCATATACATTATCTTTAATTTCCTTTTAGCGATTAGGATAAAACGACAACTTGGGAAGAAGTTGTAAGAATTGAAGCTGTTTTGGAACCGACTTTTTCAAAATTACGTTCTTTGAAACAATCGAAACGCCGTTAATGAATTCTCTAGCTTAGAATGATTCAAACGTGACTCAACACGACCAATTTTGGCTTTATAGCATGAGAAGAAGAAGAAAGTAATTTCACGTTTTGGCCACCAAGACCATGCGATTTGACGTCGTTAAGACTTTTTTTTGTGAGGCTGCGTCAAAGACCTTGTTTACGCGGATAATCGCCCGATATGTGCGAAAAATATGGTCGAAGGCCTTAAAAGGATCCACTGTGGCAACCAATCCAGAGGCGGTCGTCTAGATGACATTGTTTTATATTTCGTACATAATGGAAAGGTCCAAGCATTATAATGAAATAAAAGTTTCACCGAAATCGTAGCCTTGTATGTGTTTCATTTAGCTTTATTTTTGAAACCGAAAAATTAAAAACCCTGTATGAATTTCTTCATCTTTTTTACTTTGCAGAGACAGATACTTTTAAATACGCTTTCCTCGTGACGATTGGACCAAATACGACCAATTACATACTTATATTCGAAACGGAAAAAAATTCTACCTCCATCTAAACTATGGATTAGTAGAAAATTTAACAACAACAAAAAAATACTTACACTAGCTGGTGGTGAAGTCATAGGATTATTTTCTAGATTTAATTCAACTAATGTTGACATCTGACGAATTTCAAGAGGTAGACTAGAAATGCGATTATTGGATACATCCAATGAAACCAGAGTAAGACATGTTAATTCTGAAATGAATAGAAGCAAACTATTAATTCACCAAATCTGTCAAATCTGTGTGATCATGATTAATTACCTCGAGGTAAATACATTAGTTGATTGCTACGCAACGAAAACGATCTCAACGAACGCAATTCACCAATACGTGCCGGCAATGCTGTTAGCTGATTGTACGATGCGTCCAAATCGGTCAAACGATCCATGCGACCCAACTCATCGGGAAGGGCCG
This sequence comes from Philornis downsi, assembly GCA_019455685.1. Lineage (NCBI taxonomy): Eukaryota > Metazoa > Arthropoda > Insecta > Diptera > Muscidae > Philornis > Philornis downsi. The sequence goes on from JAHXMU010000826.1 coordinate 3,869,247, forward strand.
TCAAGCGGTTATTCGACACGAGCAACACTTGCAGGGGCAGGAAACACAACTCGCGTGGCAATGATGACAGGTGATTGCTACGCAAATCCAAGTAGGTCAAGGAAGTGAGATGTTTCACCGATTCCGGTATACTGCGTATGGTGTTGTGGTATAGCAGTAAAGTTTCTAAAAATGAAAACGATGTTATCTCTTCGGGTAATTCACAGAATCGATTACGCGATAGATCTGGAAATGCAAAGATACAGGGGCAACATTAATAAACTTGTTTTCATACCTTTTCGCATTTAAGAACAAACATTTTAAATGTAAATATGAATAATTATTTCAAACTCATGAAAGCACAAGAATGATATTTTTACCCAATATCATACCAGATTGTGATTTGTGATCGTCAGAATTGTTATTAGAGAACTCCCTTTAAATATATGATGACTATGGCTACGATTTAAGGTTTTGATAGTGTTCCCAGGCTTTGCTAACGTAGTTTTTTTTTTTTTTTTTTTTTTTTTTTGATCATAATTTTACTCTTTTCTTTTCTTGAATTTGAAATTTCCTTAAGTGTTTGTGGTACAAAAATATCAAATTTTTCTTGTGACAATTTTATTTTTAGATGTTATTGTCAACAGCCCTACAAAATACTTAATTATGGAACAGATATTTTTAGATTATACGAATATAAACAAGACAGAAATGTACATTCGGTATACTTATAATATTGGTGAACTGTGCAGTGAATGGGGGAAATATAAACAATTCTTCTGATATTTTGAATGCACAACTGACAACTGTCCTCTTTCTGATTTCCGATTCGATTTGAAATCCAATTTTTTTTTTTTTGAAAAGTTATTATTAGATTAATAACGATTTTGATTATGAAAGTGTTATAAGATACAACCTGATAGATCTAATAGCGATCGTGGAATAGCCTAAATTATGCAAAGGTAACATTATGGCACTTTACTTAAAAATTAAAATCGATTAGCAGATGAATTGATGAACTATTATTTCATGTTACAGCAAGAATGCTTCCAAACTGCATTCCACTTTCATCGCCCCAAAAGTAAACATTCAATAGAATTAATTTTAAATATATTTCAAACTAAAAGTTGCTTCAAAATAACTTTAAAAAATGTTATTCAACTCTAATTCTGACAATTTTTTTCCGCTGTATTCTTGAATATTGTGCATAAAATACTGAAACATTGTTTAAAAATAAAAAAATAAATCTTTCAAATATTTATCAACTTTTATGTTGTATTTTTTTAGAAAACCGTTCATTTATTCGGAAATGCCATTTATACGAGTATAAAGTATAGTAAAATGAATTTTTTCATTTTTCCAATAGATGACTTTAGTAATTTGTATCTCATGTTGTATAAGTGTGATCGTCAGTCAGTCAGTCAGAAGACATCAGGCCACACACACCGATAGCGACCAGCCAGAAGCTCAGGGATCTTGGATGGGAGGTTCTTATGTATCAACCTTATAGTCCGGAACTGCTAACAGGTGATTACTACCTGTCTCTATGGCGAATGATATAGCTGGTGACAAATTCGCCTTGAGAGAATCCTGTAAAAACGATTTAATTGCTTGCCAATAGGGAGGAGTTTCTGTGACACAACAAATTATCGAAGAAAACGGTGCATATTTGACCTAAATGAGATCATGCTCAATAATGAATTTATTTTTACTATAGCTTATACTATAAGCGTTTTAACAATTGATCATCAGTACCTTTTCAAAATTAAAATAATATATCGCAATTGGATAGTTATTTCCTTTTGGCACACCTTTTTCCTTTGAAATGAGAGAGATTTACCTCTACATCTCAGCAAATTAGAAAATGCTACTGGCACCATTGCTAGAATCTACATTAGCTTGCCACAATTATTTCCATTTTCCAAAGCTCCGACGAGGTGTCTACTCATAGCAACAAATTGAAAAGGAGTAATCGTACATATAGGGACTCCTCCGAACTTACCACAATAACTAGAGCCAAAAACATCACATTAAAAATGCTGAAATAAAAAACATATCCAATAAGTTGACTCTAGTTAGGAATTAAAATTATGCAAATTGTGATAACGCACATTTGTGGCGCAAAATCAATGGTTAAATAAAAGTGACAAGGAAAAGAAATCACGGCATTGTAGTAAATAGCTGTGCATAAATAATATGTAAAATGTACTTGGCGGTGTATACGTACATACAGACACGCGCGCACGCACGCACGCCGAAACAAGTGACCCAAATTACAAAATTTAATTAAACCGGACTGAGCTGCACCTCCCCACTGGACAAACACTCCCTATCTTTTGCCAGCAGAATCTAGGCAGTCAAAATGTGTTCACTTGTCCAAAATGTAGGAATTGGAACACGCGAACCCATTTTCGGAATTAAAGTGGAATGAGTGAAATATGAAAACGTTAAATGAGACGACAACTCGTAATTACTCCACTACTAATGTAGGATGGGATTTGGGAGATAGGATTTTATCCTCCTCTCACTGACTGCAGATAGATGAATGCATAGTCTCCTCACAGGCGGGGAGCAATAAAAAAAACTACGAGTACATAAAAGCGAAGACACATAAATCAGCAATTGCAATGTTGTGTTGTAATAACAACAAATCGTTTAAGAAAATTGCAGGAACGCAAAAAACAAACAGCAGTTGTGAGCAAAAGACTTAACCAAACAGCCATTCAAGGCAATCAAGACATCCAGCAGCCAATGGAGGCAACTAGTCCGCCATGAAGTCGACCGACCAGCCGCCAAGACAAAGACTGCACCGGCTGCCAGAGGTTCCACCACAGTGGCAATTATTTTGAAATAAGTGCGTAACAATGAATGTAGCGCATGGGGGACATGACATGACTTGGAGTACGATGAACAAGAGTTGCCCCCTCAGATGCCTCTACGCTTGTAAATCTTTGTGAATGAAATTTCACTGCGTCAACCAGTTGTCCTCCGGTGATTGTGTGGCCACGTATAGTGCTGAGTTAAGGGGGGCAGTCGTGCGCAGAAGATATCAGGTAGTGAAATAAAAAATTGAAAACATAAGAGAAAATTTTATTTTCATGCGGATTTTATATTCAAGTTCACAAACATTTTATTCACAAATATTCAATATTAGAAATATTAAAGGATCTGGAAAACAATTTCAACCAGCTGACCTCCTAAAAACTGAAAAAATTGATATCGGAGGCAATCGTCCGCTGATGGGAGATTTCACCGAATACAAATACTCATAACTGTCTCCATTCCATTTATATACACACAAAAAGTTTTCTCTTTATCTACCAACTTTTACCCAGGAAGGAAAAGTTCACCAATTTGCTCTTCGGACATCTCCCATCAAAACTTGAAACTCTTTAGAAAGCATGTTTTGAAAACATGAATGTCTGATTGAATCAAAAATTGTTTGAAAACAACTCAGAAGTATCTCCTCTTCTCCCCTCGTCAATAAATGTGGAAGTGTCTTAGAACATTCAAAATGAGAACGTGTGTGTGCAATGTAAAGATAAACAAAGTGGGACATTAGATGCTTTGTATGGATGTGTGTGAATAAGTTTATGGCAATTTTCCAATTGGCATGTCATATGGGGGTATATCCACCACCAGCGGGACAGACGTGGGAATATCTATTGTCCGTCTTCTACCCTACTTGAATCATTAGAAATTTTGAGGCCCGACAATATTTCGCACAATCAAATATCTTCAAAACAAAAGTGACTGCATTGGAATTAAGTCAAAAATGTCTTCACATCCACGGAAACAACAAAAACAGATGACAGATTCCTGTATTAGACTAGGCGATTTTTAATCTGGGCAAATTAGTTGAGAAACCATTTAACTTCTTTTCCTTTTTTTTTTTTTGCATTCTCTGAGATTCTGATTTGGATTCTAACCCAGATAAATGTTAGTAATTCCTTCTAAATTCTTTTTATTTCATTGTAATGAGGAAACAGCTGGAGTTGTTATAAAAAAAATGCAATTTCCTTATTGCAGCACTTCATTCACGTCGTGCTAGTGGTGGTGGCTTCTTCAATCCATATGGCTTTTAGTTTACTTTAGCGTTTGTAGTGCGCCTGCTGATGCATGCTGAAGAACATGATAATGGCGTTGTTTTGAGAGCCTTGGGTGAATTTATGCAGACAAATTCTATTGTTGCACCCTACGAGGCGATACTTGACACATGTCGCCTATGGGCAAGACTTTTTAAATGGAAAAATGGACTTCACCAGATGTTTCGTGCGGGACGTGGTATGATAAATTAAATGAAATGTTAACGAAGGATTTACATTGCACAGAAACGTACGAGGTCGGTCCCAAAACTAGCCGACATGACGTATAGATGGTATCAGTAGTCTGAAAAAAATATTTTAGTGAAGAATAGCAACCTTACAAAACAAATGTTTTAAGTTTCAAGGCGCCATGTTGTTTAGTGTTTTTATTTGAGCCATCAGAAGTAAACGATCTCACTGAATTTGTAAACATGGAAAAATAGGTCACCGTTATGTAATTGTATATTTCCTTTTGAAAGGTCTCAGTCCACAAAATGGTCGGCTGAAGTTGCGTGAGCTAGCTCGATACACAATTTCCAACAATATTCAATAACTTCTATACCCTGTTTTTAGTAAAGATTGTCAAACTCCATAAAATAACCATCTCTTACCATCGAGCTGTTTTTTCATTTTTGGAAATAAAAAATAGTATAGTAATAGTGTGATGAAGCAATTCAAACTTTAATTCATTAATTTTGACCATCGCAATAGTGGATGTGTGAATTGCGGCATTGTTTTGATGAAACAACACTTTCTTTTTCGCCAAAATTTTTCATAATTTCATCACCTAAACGCTGAAGTAAATTAGCATAATATTTGCCGTGGATGGTTTTTCTTTCCGAAGATAATCAATAAAAATAATCCCATGCGCATCCCAAAAACTAAACGCCATGCCCTCGCCTATAGATGGAACTGTCTTCGCCTTCTTTGGACACGATTCTTCCATTCCAGTCCACTGCTTTGACTGTGACATTGCCTCAGGTGTGAAGTGGTGAGCCCATGTCTCATCTATGATAATAAATCGACGCAAAAATTCGGCTTTATTGGGGTGAAACATATTCACGATGCTGTTTTTGCTCTATTGAAAATAAACGCGGCACCCATCTAGCGCACAGCTTTCCCATCTTCAAATTTTCGATGTATGGCACTTTTTAAAATGCCTATTCAGCCATTTCAGCTAGCTCACGCACCTTCAGCTGACGATCATCCAATACCATATTATGGATTTTCTTAACCGTATCTGGCGTGAACACTTCTGCTGGTCGACTAGTACGGTGTTCGTGTTGACAGCTCGTACGACCTCGTTCAAACTCTGCTACCCAATATTTTACAGTCGTAAAGGAAAGAGCAGTCTCCCCCAGAGTCGAATCTAATTCGGCTTTAATGTTGGTTAGTTTGAGACTTTCCGAATGGAAATATTGAATTACATAACGGTGACCAATTTTTTCCATGTTTACAAATTCGCTGAGATCGTTTATTTTGATGGCTTAAATAAAAATACTACACAACGTAGCGCCTTGAAACTTAAAACATTTGCTTTATAAGGTTGCCAATTTTCACCAAAATAATTTTGTTTGAAACAACTGGCGCCATCTATACGTATGTTGTCTATCGGGGCTGGCAAATATTTAGTACCAAAATCGATTTAAAAAATTTCTATTTGGTATATTTTATAAATGTTTTATAAAAGGATTTAAAAGAACCACATTTCTCATACTTTCTTTACATTAACGTTGAAAACCGTCTAGGCTAGACACTTGCGAATGTCTTCAACAATGCTATCACAGAACTTAATAGAAAACTTCATCTTCATGGGATTGGATTCGAGCTATGGCAAGGGTTATGTTGACTTTGGTAACACTGGTCATTTGTAGCTTATTGATATAATCGGCAACTTAAGGAAACATCACAAGAAAAAGCCTATCTGCATCAAATGCAACTCCAAGTCAGCGAATTCCATAGTTGAAAAGGACCATGCCTATCCTTGCGACAATAGAACACACATTTTAATAACAAGGTTTTATCATTAGCTTGTTTTGCTTGTAGTTATAACTTGAAACAAGATGAAACAACATAATTTATAGTACAAGGGTCGACGATCGAAATGTTACCAACTAAAAATGCTATAATTTGGAAATTTCGATGTAGTATGCACCTCATGCTACAAGCAGACACATTGAAAATTTTCACCAATTAAACTTCGCTTTGTCGTAGATAATATTGAATTCAGGTCTCCACCTTCCCAACCATTTCAGCCGACGTTGCTGTTTTTAGATGTCAACCTCCATGGCGTATTTTGCTTTGAAAATGCATTCGATAACTTTTTTTTTTAACAGATTAACGCTTGGCAACAAAATGGGGCGTGAAGATGGTAACACTTCAAGCGCCTACCCTGGTAATTTAGGCGATCAGTGCTGTTTTCCCCCCTATAATATATTTTTTATACCACCGACATTTTTGTTATCTAAATACATCGTTTCTTCTTTCATCTTCCATGTTGTTTGTGTTTTCAAAATTTCTCACAATATCTTCTCAGAAATTTTACTAACTTGATATTTTTAAGGTTCTTGAATGTGTTTTAGACATTGCTCTTAAACCAGAATCAAACTAACTATATAATCTAAGAGCATTAGAAATTCTCAAATCAAAGACTGCATTGTCCTAATCTTTAAAAGTTGGTCTCGAAATTGGAAAAAAATTCGATAGCCTAAATAAATAAAGTTATTTCTAATCGCAAAAATGCTAATACTTCATCCATGGGTTGTGACATCGCTGTGGCATCACTAATGGTATCGATATTGTGTAGGTTGCTCCTACAGTCGACCTAAACTCATTACAATTTCACCACTTTTTTCTTTTCGAACCAAAAGAATATTGACGCGCCATTAATGACAGCGATGGAGACCAATGTTGTTTAAGAACAAGGATAAATCGCAGTATTAACTTTGTCTTGGTTATTATGCTGCTTCCCGCCTCACTCACTCACGCCTCACTTTGGTTCTTCCGCATAATTCAATCAATTCTATATGGGGTTTCAATTACATACAACATTTCGTCTTAGGGTTTTGTTTCTTGGAATAATATTCTACTGCTACCAATCTTTCTTTCTCGCCGAGGTCGTTGTAGCAGTGGATATTGTTAGTGTCTGGACTGCATCGTCAACTTATACAAGACGTCAATGGCCAAGCGCAAAGTTTATTCAACCGGTTTTTAGATGGTTACAGTGTTATATACATAGTTCTGCCACATACGATATTTCCTGCTGAGAGAGAGCAAAGTGTTTTTCTTGGCGTGTACGACAAAGTACAAACATTAACATATCTAGCAGTATGTTTAAAGTGGAGTTGAGTTGGAAAGGAATATTGCAATCAGCCGGAAGGAATGAACGAATCTAGTATTGGTAATATTTACAACATATCAACATATTTCTCTTTTACAGCATGAAGCGACAGCTTTCAGCAGCCACTTGAAACCTTAGAATGATTCAGTTTAATCTTCAACGAAAAAACTCGTAAGATTTCAGGTCAAAAGGACAAAATAAAATATTGTATTTACCATGTCATTCCCTTATACATTTTACCAGACGTTTTAAGAACATATGAACATAATAAAAATCGGTTTATTGATAGTAAAAAGTAACCGAAATTGTTTTTATATCCAAAATCGCTCATCATCTTTTTGCCCAAAAAAAATTTTACTTTTTTAACATCCAGCTAAAATAAGCTCTAATCTATCCCACATACTTAATGTAGCAGCAAAAGCCTACTCTGATATTTACAAATATCATAGTCGAACAGGCTTTCACACTAATAAGTATTCAAATGTTATCTTTAAATGTCTTAACGAACTATTCTAGAAGCGATTTTAACAGTGAAATCAATCAACTGCTACAGGTTTCGATGATACAAACTCAACTTTAAGGGAATCGATACCGCATAGAACTGATGTTCTCAGGACACAAACCTCACGCATTTATAAGACCACCTCCTTTATTTGCCTTACAGTTTGTATCCATTCCATTGTCAAGTAAATCGTCATTATGGAAATTTCTTGCTCTCTTCTGTTAATAGATAAAATTTGCGCGTTTGGAGTGAAGAAAATCTATATGTTATCCACCAGTCACCGGTGGATTGCAGAAATGTGGACGTCAATGGCTCTCGGTGCAGACAATCATAGATTACTTCCTTTAAAGTAATGTCCGCTGGACATTTGATTTCGACACGATTTTCCCACATGCCCTGCTGACAGCGAACATACCGTCTTGTTTAAGTCTTTGATCAGGAAGTCATTTTCAGAAATGAACCTGTGGCCTGACGGTCTGAATTGTGTGACTGAGGCGATTTGGTAAAATAATGTTGTAGGTCATCGTTAATGTGGCAACAGCCGACCTCGAGCACACCGCTTTAGGGTGCATTTCCAGTTCGTGGTGGCCCACTAAAACAAAAAACTTGGCCTCATTTGCCAAGTTCATATTGTGTGGATTTCAATTTAAAATCATATAATCAGAATTCCACGGTCGGAACATTGAAATCGGTGTCTTAATCGGAACAGAAGCTAGAGTCGAATGTTCAAAGTCGTATGCCTATTATTTTCAAAAATGTTATTTTTGATTAATGGATTTTTCTCCTTCGATTACTAGCCAATTTTTGAAATATTAATGAAATGTATTAAAAATTGTCCTGTGTTAAACAAATTAAAATTTACAAAATTTATCAGAAATTGATGCTGGCCGAATCTGCACCGCATAAATGTTAACATCTATATATATAAATGTTAACATATATATATATATATATATATAATGATTTGGCGTGTGTTTGCCACAGCATAACTAAAGAACGGAGTGACGGATTTGCATAAAATTTTTTGTATGCGTTTTGGCGCAGTCGCAGATTCCTAAAATATTAACTGCCAAATATGCAAAAATCAATAATTTTCCTTATTTTTAATCCAAACCAAATTTTTTGAAAACACTGATTTTATCTCCACACACAATATTCCAAATTTTGATAGATGTCAATAAGTCTTACTTTCTTAGTATTATAATATATATATTATAAAACAAGAAAATTCGAACAGTTAGTAGTTACTCCGATTTTAACATTTTACAACTGTGAAATCACACCAAACAATCCAAAATACCAATACCTTTAAGATTATGCTCGACATTTCAAAACATAATAAAAATCCTACAGCAATATATTCTAATTGTAACGATAAGGAATGCAATTCAATTCTAAACGAATTGAGAACTGTAATTAGTACAAACAAACATTCCTCGGTGTACGAGGAAGAATAGGTGTCCAATTCCATAATAAACGAACATTCTTACCACGGTTATTGGTTATTTGCAAAGGATATTCCCTATGGCCAAACTTTTAATTCGGGCCTGTACTGTCAACAATTGAGCCGTCTGAAGGAAGCATTCGCCCATAAGTGGCTAGTTTTGACCGATAGCCAAGGAGTTGTGATCCATCAGGACTACGCTGTTCCATACACATCGATAGTGACTCGCCAGGAATTCTGGGAGCTTTTTTGAGATATTCTTATGCATCCAACTTATAGTCCGCCCCTGGGACCAAGCGAAAAATACACCGAAAGAGACATTTTTGGAAATCGGCTGTCCCAATTTCATTGGCCAATAAAGACGAGGTTTCCTATCAAAGGGATAATGGAATTACCTTCTAAATGCCAACATATTATCGAAAAAAAGCGGTGCCTGTCATTTATAACTATGCCTAATAAAATCTTCAATGTTATACAAAAATAATGGATTCCTTTCTCTACACCTTGTATAAGGTGAAATAACTATTTTCAAATTTCGTGAGTTACGTATGTTCGATTATCAGATTTTTTTTCTGTTATGTTGGTACACATTTCTGTTATATACATATGTTGACAATATCAGCCATTTTGGATTGTCAGTTTGTTTTTGACAGATAAACAGGTTAGTCGTGTGTTGGGGCGCTCTTCGATTTTTTACTATTCGAAAAAATAGATCAAAGAAACTGTATTAAGTTTTGTGTAAAAAATAAAATTGAATGTGCAAGGACATTTGAAATGTTGACTGTGGCGTTTGGCGAGTCTACTATGGGCAGTACACAAGTTCAATTGTGGTATAACCGGTTTAAGAAAGGCCGAGAAAACGTCAATGACGATGCTCGTCCTGGACCGAAAAAAACACCTCAGATTCGGTAAAATGTGAAGGTTTTGCTCACTGTTTTCTTCGATTGCAATATCGTGGTGCATCATGAATTCTTGCCACAAGGTCGTTATAGTTATTAATGAATAAATAAATACTTTTTTAAAAAAATTAAAATTACGGTTATTTTTTGATCACACCTCGTATATTTTCTTACCGGAAGCGATTTATTATTTACACTTTATAAGAAGATTGAAGAAATTTGAATTTAAATTCTCTAGTTATAATCACGTCGAATAAACATCTACTCACGTCGCCACAAGAACTTTCAATCATCAACTGTTTGTCAACATACGAGTGTAAAGGATTTGTATTATCGCGATATCATTTGCGGCGTAAGAAAAAAATGTTTGCTCCCCACGATTACATTGTTGTTAAATATGAAGCAGATTATCCACAAAATTGTCATAATTTTACTTACTTTCATTCGTTCTTTGCTTTAAACAAAGGTTTACACAACGTTTGATACTGCATTTTTACTTCTATGTTGAAATACAAATGTTGTCTGTTGCACCGGCTGTTCCTACAAGTAAACCCTAACAAAGTAAAGTACAGTAAACTTAAAAATGTTTAGATCGACATACAAATGTCATTAGGGTTAACAAAACCCGGCTTTACAAATCAATTGGTGTTCGTTGCATACCCAACAATATAAACTATATTCTAAATATACAAACGGCAGGACTTGAAGTTATTCAGGAGCACATATACGAAGCCCAGGACGAACTAGGCGGCCGAAATAACTGATAAACATTACACCAAAAAATGAATATTATAAACAAATACAAATACAAATATTGCAATAACGTCACTTTTTCCCCCGTTTTGAAAGAAACGTATTGCGACAACGGAAAAACTCCGACGAACACACAAATATAGTTTGCAAAAGTTCGTCTTAATACCTTTTCGGCATATCCATAAAATACGTATGTGGCACTTTATTCCAACAGGAAGTTCTGTACTAAATATAGTAAAGGTACGGTACAAGTTTTGCTTATGACAGCGGCGAGAGGGAGCATGTGTGATAGCTTCATTCGTGACCATGCAGAGGGTCTCTGAAATTATGTACACTGAGGTATCGAGTGTATTAATAAATACAAAATTTAACAAGATAAGCAATATAACTGAGGGTGGAGGTGCAGGAGCTTGTTTGCTTATGTCATTAATTTAGTCTTTTCCAGTTAATGTTTCGCCCTTGCTAAATAGTTATGGTCTTCAATGCTATTGGCTTATGTCGGCCTCATCAAAATTGCTAGGAAAAGACTTCAAATTAATTTTTTTCGATATGATAAAAATAATTAATTGCAACGAATAACCGCTAATCACAAATCAACAAAATTTTAATTGGTTTCAAAAGCTAAGTAGGGATAATTGCTTGTATGTTCTACATTTATATGGGATATTCCGAAAATTTTCGTTATTAAATGAACTTAATTGCTACTATACAAATTTGGGGATGTTCGTTAGGATATGCGCTCTTATTCCGCAGTAACTTTGGAAATTGTAATTTCTAGCAAACTTGCGTTTTCACATTTCAAATTGCTACATTCACTGAAAATGTAAGCCCCTGTAGAAAGCGGTACTTGATACTTTACCAAGTATCTTTTGACCAAATTTAACTTCCAACACAAATTGTCGGATTTTTCGAAACTCAGTTTTTAATCCCTATGTCTACAAGTATGTTTGTAATCCCTGTCATAGTTCGTAACAACCAAATTTTTTTGTTTTGCTGATTTGTAATGTCTGGTAAACTTTAAAAAAAGTCACGAAGTAACCACTTTCCCTTCCCTTCCGTATTTGATAAATTTAGTTCTGAGGATGAAAATGAACTTCATTGCCAAAATTTAATGTTTCCCTGTGAAACCAAACTTGTAGACTGCAGTAACTTTTTCTTTGTTAATTGCACTAAATTGTAATGATTTGAAAAATGTGAAAATCTAGCGAGGTTATCCTCATTATGTATTATGCTTTTACTCCATCCACCTTAGTACCTCACATACGATTTAGCAAAATCCTATTGTTTCTCTATAGTTTTCAAGCGGAAAACAGCAAGCATAAGAACGTGCCCGTGTGTCCGGGCTCTTATGAACAGAGCGGTCCATCGATGTAGAGTGCAATAATTAATTTCATTTTGCATTATGTATGATATTTCACCAGATTATGAAATTTGAGAATTATTTTCATTATTTTTGGGTTTCCATCCATATCATCAGTTAAAAGATATTTAATTATTATTAATTATTTATTTTTATTATTTATATATTTTTATATTATTATTAATTATTTATTTATTATACAATGAATGGCAGAATTTGGCGTGAGTTGTTCACCTTATCCAAAAGGGATCGATATGATTTAAATGATGAGAAAACCCATAAAGATATTGTAATGTTTTTATTATTATTACTACTATTTTATTAATTTTTTTCATAATTCATCATTTGGGTAAGTAAATCCTTCAATTGCAATATGAATCTCTCTAAATGGTTAAGCTATTCCTGGCCAAAATTACTAACTTCTAGTGATAGGTAATACCGTGGTCGCAAACAAATGGTATGAAAATATTGGAATAAAAGCTTTGAACCGAATACAAACTGCGTGCAAAAGAAACTTTCCACATAAAATTATTTTTTTTATATTCATCCTAATGAATTTTGACAATAACTGTCAGTCTGATCAGAAACGTTATCGTAATTTTTGCTAGTTCATAACACCATGCGTATTGATGAAGGATCCATCGACCCATCAACATTTTTTTTTTAGACAACTAATAGGAAATTTGTTTCCGCAGCAGATCTGTTTTGCCGAAAGTGGCGATATTTTTTGGTTGTTCGTTTTTTTTTTTTATACGAAATTTTTGTTGTGACAGATATCTCTCGCTACATCTGCTGAACGATCGAGGATTTTGGAATAAGACGACGGTTACCCAAGTCTGTTAGGATACCATTTTGGTCAGGCATTTTATGCACATTTGTTCGTGGCAGTGTTTCACTTCCATATTTGTTTTGTTTTTCCTCTAAGGAACAGTTTGCTGAGGAAGCAAAGTGCCACAAAGCGGTGAAAGTATTTTAAGCAGCATTTAAAAATATGCAACTGTGCGCTTTGGAAACTTCTGTTAAAATATTTCGTGATATCAGTGGGAATACAACTTCACATAGTACAGATTTGTGTAGAATTTTACACTGTGGCTCCTCATAAAATTTAGGCCTTTGTAATTGGGAGCATGTATGTTTTTGGTATTGGTTGGATCAGTCACTAATTTCGCAAAATCTCATTATCTCGACCACAAATTCCGTCGCCAAACAAGCTCTGATACTTCTCCTTGCAAACCTCAGCTCCATTTGAGTCACAGTTAACATCACACACTGATTGTCGCGAAAAGCTAAACAGATGTCAATATTTTTAATTATACAAAAAATTTGTTATCTAATTCCAGGGCTTAAAATGGTGATTCTTCAACTTTTTAATAATATATTTGCCCTTTCTTGCACGATCTGCACCGATAACTTTATTTGAATTGGTCATAATTTAAAATGTAAAATAAACCCTGTAAAATTATAAGTATTCGTTTTGTAATTTTCGAAAGGGAAGTGAAGTGAAGACTGTGAAAAGGTGCTATTTGCATCAAGCTTTTTTCTTATATTACGAATTGTGTGGTTTGCCATAATTTAGCTTTAATTACTCGCGGTGAAAGTAATGCTGAAATCCTTTTTTGTATTAATTGAAGTCTGTGATCAGTAAAGACACGAACCATCATTTACTTCTGATGCTGTTGCTCTTAGGACAAATTTGATTTACATTTCTCCCCCTTTACAGCGTCTCTACAGAAAAGGCCTTTCATCGTTGAACATAAATAAAAACTAAATAGCTTCATTCAACATTGTCATATACTATATGTAAGCATGGGAGACTGCAAAACCACAAGTGTATTTAGTTTTCTGTTGTATCCCGAGTCAATCTGCTGTAAAACTCATTGCCATGGCGAACTTCTAGTGCAGTCCCAAGATTGAACTTTTGATTTAGAACACGACTTCTCTAAAGAAAGATTTATTTATTTGGCTTACTGTATAAAGGCAACGAGATCGAAGGCGCTGGAGTATGCCAATCGCTAAATTGATCCTTGAGAATTCAGTCGGTATGGAGCGTTCCTCGGACTGTGCGTTGTGCGCTCAAGAGTTTTACAAAAATGTTGAAAATGGTTCAACAAATTTTAACAGGGTGGGCCATATGAGTGTTGGCGATTTAATTCTTCAATTTCTCGATCACGCGCGGCGCGGGGTGGCGGGGGGATATGTTGTTCGCTGCGCCGCTTCCTGGAAACTTAGTCGCCATGGAGCCGTACACGGGAGTGCAGCGTGCATTTTGTGTCCGAGCGTATTACGAAAACAATAAATCAGTGATTATTGCACGACGTTTGTATCGGCATGAACACGGTTTACACGATTTAAGTGAAGTTCCAAGCGCCAATGTGATACGAAAATGGATCAGAATGTTCGAAACAACCGGCTCAACAGTACCAATTACGGTTCGTGGTCGCCCAGTTTCTGCAAGATCAGCCGACATTGTGGAGCGTGTTCGTGTTTCAGTTCAGCGAAATCCGCAACAATCAACACGTAAGAGAAGTCAGTCTTTGGATGTCAAAAGAACAACTTTACGACGAATTTTGAAACGTGATTTGCATTTGAAGGCTTATAAGATTCAGATAGTCCAAGAATTAAAACCCGATGATGCCAATAACCGACTTAACTTTGTCAATTTGATGCTAGAGCGGTTCAACAATTTCAACAACGTGATTTTTAGTGATGAGGCCAATTTTCACCTTAATAGCCATGTGAACAAGCAAAATTGTCGGTTCTGGTCCGAGACTAATCCCCGGCGCTTGCATGAACGTCCACTTCAATGCAATAATACCGGGATAACGTCAACCGGTATTATTGGACCATACTTTTTTGAGGACGAAAGAGGGCATGCGATGATGGTTAGAGCGAACAATTATTGCAACATGCTAGCAGACTTTTTGGTGCCAGCTTTGCAAGAACTTCAAGGCGATACCTCGAGAATGTGGTTTCAACAGGATGGGGCCACATGTCATACGGCTAGGGTATCCATAGAGCTGCTGAAAAATGTTTTTCCTGGAAAACTCATTTCGAAAAGGGGGATATTGAATGGCCCCCACGTAGCCCCGATCTCTCTCCATGCGATTATTTTCTATGGGGCTACCTCAAATCGGTAGTCTACGAGAATAATCCGACCAATTTAGAGCAGTTGAAGAGGAACATTATTCAGGAAAGTAACAAAATACCGAGAACAACTTTTCAACGAGTTTTACAAAATTTGCGACTTCGGTTCCAAGAAGCAGCCGAGGGAAGCCATTTGGACAACATTATTTTTAAGTCTTAAAAATTCCCATGCTTCTACTTTTTAAAAATACAAATATATTTTTTTTATGTTTCGTAGTTTTTTTTTTAATAGAATATTTAAACCGCCAACACCCTTATGGCCCACCCTGGACATTGAAACAACATTGAAAACGCAAGGTCGTCAAGAGCGGTGGAAAATTGGGGGGGTATTAATCTGTCTGTTCGCGACGATCCAAACCTTTCAATTCGGAAATGTGTGTGATTTAAATCACCATTTCATCATCACACCGCATTACGCGGAAGGTCTAAAGCTGCGCCCTACAAAGTGTAATTGATGCAAGAATTAAAGCCCCAGAGTGTCAGTCAAACCCTTGATTTCGTAAACCAGCTAATTGAGCGTTTTTCAACATATACCAACCAACATCTAGTTTTTTCGTTAAAGCCTATTTTCTTCTTAATGGAAACGTAAATAAGCGGAGCTATCAATACAGGGTGCAATGAACAGGAGTGCAGAGCGTAACATGGAGCAACGGAGCAACGCTACACACATCCAATGCACCTCTGCCAAGAGTTCTTGAAATATCCCCTGCAAATCGATCTAGGATAGATGTGACATAAATAGGGCTAAAAGAGTGTGAAGCGAAGTTTTACATTTAGAAGAAATAAATTCCAAAATTGCTTACATTAATAATTAATAAATGTTTTAGTAATCGATCCACTGAACATAAACTTGTTCTTGAGACACCTTGTATTTCATTCATATGTTCGATCTTGGTTCCCATTAATGCAGGCGTGTAAACGTATTTATCATTACATGATCATGCAATAAAGATCAGAATGGTCATATTCAGGATTAAAGGAGTTTCTGATGGTTCTACTGAGGATTTTAATGAAACCTAAAGTAGACAGGTTTGGCGTGCAAAATGTTTTGAGAAATTTTCATCTTTATCACAAACGTAAGCAGGCTTGAGTGTCTATCATCTAGCCAAATATTGCGACCAAATACATCATTAAATTCATTGGCAGCAAATGAAGATTAAGCGGTGGCAACATCCCACACCATCGACGAGCAATAAATAAGGCGCGTCCACCCACAATTACTTCAGTTTCAGTTTTGAAATCATCCGCACTATTACAAAATAACAGTTGTTCAGTTAACAGTTGTATGCTGCAAAAGTTTGAGAGCTGGAGTGGCCCTTTCCGTTAAAAAAATGAATTCGGCCATCATTCCACAACCAGATTCCCTCCATGTTTGATCAAGTTTTCTTTTTCTAGATCATTTCACCCTCTTGAGCCACCTGCGATCCAAGTCGTTGTGTAAAACTATCGTTTAACTTGACTTAGCCCGTTTTTTTTAATGACATGGTTAAATCGATATAAATTTGCACGGCGATCAGGAATGTATATGTTGCAGATGGTATCTGATAATATTTTTACTTTTTACAAACGGAAAGACAAAACGAGTATATTCTCATTGTATGGGGTGGGTATATAAAAACTTACAGCCAATTTCATAACGAAAAGTTATTCGTTCGATATACGCTGTGTGCGACGACCGTATAACTTTAATCCATCATATAATAATTTTAATAAAAATGTCATTGTATTTAGTTATGTTTGGCTTCAGATAAATTTAAATTTGATAGAAAATGTTATGAATCAAAAATTGTTAGCCATAGGAAAGTCGGAGGCTGCCTTTTTATTATGAATTCGACTGTTATTGAATATTGATATTGCGTACATATTCCAAGCTGTTTAGCAGTAAACTACAGGGTGGCGCAATAGAACGTGCATATTGCATCATCTTTCTTTGCGGGGTAGAAAAGGCGCGGGCGGGGCGGCGCCTACATCGTTGGATTGGCGGGCTCATGGAGTTTTAGTCGCTATAAATCACTTCGACGGGAAGCGTCGCGCATTCTGCGTGCGCGCATTTTACGAGAACTCTCGTTCATATATTGCTACTAGGCGACTACATTGTGCTGAATATGGACTACGGCGAGTTAGTGAAGCTCCGAGTGCTAATTTAATTAAAATATGGGTAAAGCGTTTTGAAGAGACCGGTTCAGCATTTAAACCACAAGCAAATGGTCGCCCAAGAACATCTAGGACCGAAGACAATGTTGAGAGAGCTATGGAGTCAGTACGAGGAAATCCACAAATGTCGACTCGCAAGAGATCGTCTGTCTTACAATTATCGCGACGAAGTTTGCAACGAATTTTAACATTGGATCTTAAACTGCATTCATATAAGCTGCAATTAACACAAGAATTGATAGAGTCTGACTTCATAACAAGGCTCGCATTTGCTAATGAAATGCTTAATCGATTTTCCAATTTTGACAATATCCTTTTCTCTAACGAAGCTCATTTCCTTATGAATGGGTTCGTAAACCGTCAAAATTGTCGTTACTGGAACAGTGAAAATCCCAAAATCAAATACCAGAAACCATTGCATAGTCCTAAAGTGGCAGTATGTGCAGCAATCTCTGGCAGAGGAAAAATGGGTCCTTTTTTCTTCGAAAATGCGCGGAGCCAAAACGTCACGGTTAATACGGAACGCTATGTTGAGATGTTGGACGGATTTTTGGCTCCAGAAATTGAAAGTTCAAGAATAGTGAATTTCAGAACTTGGTTCCAACAAGATGGAGCTACCTGTCACACATCAAATGGCTCCATGGCAGTGGTGAAGCGGATGTTCCCTGGCAGACTGATTTCGAAAACAGGTGATATCCCACGGTCCCACGTAGTCTAGACTTGACGCCTCTTGACTTTTTTTGTGGGGATACCTCAAACACAAAGTCTACAGTAATAATCCAAGAAACATCGTTCAGCCTAAGGAGAATATCCGTGGTGAAATGGCAGCCATTACACCAGTATTACTGAAGAAAGTTTTCAATAATTTCAATAATTTTTGCGGTTAGAAGAGTGCCGTCGTAGAGGGTCACCATTTATTACTCTACAATGCCTTAGATTTATTTTAACCATACCTTTTGTATTTATTTTTTAATCTATTTTTTAAATATGCACGTCCTATTGCGCCACCCTGTAGAATGTAGCCTCAACTGTGCTGTAGCTATTAATAATATAACAGAATTCCAACTCAACTAATGTAGAACAAATTGTTTTGAACTTCAGCAGACGTGAATCATGATTATATATTTTCTCGCATCGTACATGATTTTGTTTTCATTTTGTAACTCAACGGCAGACTGAGCTTATAAATACGCGCTATAAGACTGAATCACAATTATATGAAATACAATTGTTTAAAATAATATCGGAATACGTCTTTAGTTCAACTGTTTACTTAATAAATTGAAAGCGGTACTGTGATGACCACCAAAAGCCTGATTTGTTCGTTTTTTCCCACAGAAAAATATGAATAACTGATGGCGTAAATGTTGAATCTTATTCTACAGTTACAAATTCTACAAGCGTAATAAGTATGTGGGGTGTAATATTTCATCAAACAGTAGCGGAATCGTCAAGATCTTTTGTACAAAAGACATTCTGCAAAGGCTTCTATTGAATCATACAGAAGTCAGCAACATGACTGCAATATGAACGCAGTACAAAGTCGCACCAGATTAAGCAGGAGCAAATTCTCAAAAGTCAAGATAAAACTTGTCGAGCGGCGCTGGGATTCAAAAATTTCGTAGAAATCAATCTTTGATGCAAAATACTTGCATTTGAATACTTCTAACAAGACTGGTATCTTTCAGCATTTCTTTGTTTCATTAAGGTGTTTGTGCTCGGGGATCCAAGATCCAAACGTCTTTTTAGCTAATAAATGGTTCTAAAAGAAGCCAGGAGATATTATTTTGGGCTCCCTAGACCAAGTCCAATCCAACCAAATACATGACCAGCCTTTTATTTTATTTCTGATTTCTACCCACACTTCTGATATCTGCTTTCAGTTAGTTCCCAGATTGAAATAAACCGATTTTCGTTGAAGTACGAGTTAGTACAGCTGCCCTTAAAGAAGGTATCTTGCGGCAAAATGGAGGATTCTTTTGATCAGTCATGTTTCAATATGAGATTAGGCAAAGGATAGCATGTGCGCCTACCAAATGTTCTGCAGTGAATTAAAATTCCAATAGCTATAAAGTGGTCTTAAATGTTTTACACAACAAAGTCAACTTTAATAACCCACAACATTGCAACATCAACCACGACCTTTTTTAGTTTTAAGAATTTGAGAAATATTATAATTTAGGTGTTCTTGGGAAGTAGAAGCAGAAGACCTCTCCACTGCTCTTCAATAACACCCTGTACAGCTTGGAAATGAGGGCACCAGATCTCTGGAATCGCTTTGGTTTCTAAAACATACATGACAGAAGGCCTTCCAAGGCATGAATTCCGCTGCTGGGGTAATATTACAGACCAACATAATATCCACACATACATGAACGCGAATGTGGACACTCACACACATGTGTGTTTTTAAATATTCATCATCTACGAAATCTACAAATTGCATTTTGTATTCAATGACAAGTGCAAGAATTCTAAAATTGACCTTAGCATTATGCACATAGTACGTGGACGTCATTGCAATTGTAATTTAATATTTTTTTTCTTTGTGCATCTACACTGTTGGTGCTGAGGAGCATTTCAATCTAATTTACGATTATTTACGTATAGTAATAAAAATATATAAAATCACGAATTATTTTATATTCCGATCAGTCATTCAAATGTAAATATTTCAAACGTCTATTGACAACATATTTTACAAGGATCCACACAGAAATGTATTATTGAATTGTAAGGACATACATATGTAAGTGTCCTATATAATAGTTGCCAACAATAATTAAATAGCACTTTTCCAAATCGCAATGCATTGTCTGCCCAAGTTTTTAAATCACCCAAATCCGCGATGCAGGTCAATGAGGCGACAACGACAAGAAACACAAGTCCTACCAATTATGTACTATGTATATTGTTTTGACTGGTGTCAAAAAGTCAGAACAAATAAAAATTATAAAAAAACACAACTTTGTTTTACTGAAGAAAAATTAACTGCAGTTTAAAAAAATAATAATTCACTAATTTCAACAACGCAAATTATTAGAAACAATGAATAACAACCCGATCACACGACTATGGTACTTTTGATGATAGGTTCTAGCCCTGATACTACGCTGGCGGACGCATCAAGTATGTCTAGTAAGTTTTTCAAACTGACGTTCCGAATCGTCATTAAAATATGCATTCTGTAAAAGGGGCTCTTTAATATCACATTTAGGGGATGCAAAGATATTATAATTTTTTTTTAAGAATCGAATTGTGATATGCTCAAACCGCTTCCACCATAATATAAAACAAATAAAATAACTTTGTTTTAATTTTTGTTCGTATTGTCAGACAAATTTAGTGTTTTTCTCTTCTCCATATGGCCAAACAATGCATGTTTTGCTATGAAAACCAAAGCACAAGTATGCAATTACGATACATTTTTTATTACTTTATCACACGAAGGTACCCATATTTAAGTAATTTCTTTTAAGCAAACAATTAAGTTCCAAATCAAGTTTTTCCTCGTTTGAGAAATTGAAATTGAGACTTGGGTTGCCATTTGCAGGATTGCAGAGTGATTGTGGACTATAAAAGAACTAACACAAATAAGAATATGTCGTCATTCTCTATCGTCACGGCAGAGCTCGGCCTATCGGAACAAAATTAAGAGGAACCCAGCACGCTGCCTTTTCTATTCAAATAGAATAGAGTAGTAGTAGTACGTATAATTGAGACTATCTGGACATATGACTCTCAATTGTGGAGAAACACGAGTAACATGGATACAGCAAAAGCAGTTTGTTGAAAGCTATATAGATTAATTGGCTCGTTACGCCGTAACCAGCAGATATTCCAATCTCGCTACATTTCGCCGGTTATAAAAGCAAAGAAACCACATACTGCAAATGTTATCGCAGCCTCTTTAGCCGTGGACACATTTAAAGGGTGATTTTTTAATCTTAGTTTTTTTTTTGGAATCGATAAATTTGTCTTTGTTATTTAATTTTTAAAGATAATTTCATGTAAATGTTTTCCGCGGCTCCGTTTCAAACGTTAACGGAGGTGCTGCTTTAAGTGAAACAATGTGTCGAAACTGGCTGCGTCGCTTTAAAGACGGTGACGAAAAACCTTCGAAGATACTGAATTGACGGCATTGCTTGATGGGGTCCGTGTCAAACGCAGGTAGAGCTTGCTTCAGTATTATGAATTACCCGCCAAGCAATTTCCAAGCGATTGCATGCGTTGGAAATGATTCAAAAGCAAGGAGTTTGGGTTTCTTATGAATTGAAGCCAAGAGACGTTGAGCGTCATTTTTTTCGCCTGTGAATAAATGCTGTAGCGGCAAAAAGGGATGGGGTTTCTTTATCATATTGTAACGGGTGATGAAAAATGGATTCATTACAGCAATCCAAAGAAAAGAAAGTCATGGGCCCGGTCATGCTTCTACGTCGTCGCGCTACTTTGAAACCAACTTCAGTTAATGCGATTGACCCGAGCTCTGCACGAGAAACGCCCACAATACGCGGAGAGACACGAACGAGTGATTCTTCAGCATGACAACGCTCGACCTCACGAGACCAAACCCATTAAGACCTACCTGTAAACGCTGAAATGGGAAGTCTTACCCCATCCGCCATATTCTCCAGATATTGCGCCATCCAATTATCACTTGTTCTGTTCGATGGCACACAGTCTGCCTGACCAGCAGTTCCTCTCATATGACGACATCAAGAGATGGCTAGATTCGTGGATAGCCTCAAAAGATGAACAGTTTTACCGTGACAGAATTCAAGCTTTGCCAGAAAGGTGGGAAAAAGTAGTAGCTAGCGACGGACAATACATTCAATTAATTATTTGTAAACCTGTTTTCATAAGAGTTGCATTTTTATAAAAAAAAACAGCGAGACCTACCAATATATTTATTTATTTTGCGAATGTTGCCCTTCCCATGCCTTTGCAACGTGTACGTTTTACAGGGTGATTTTTTAAGATCTAAGTTTTTCAAGTTGGCAGCACTGGTTGGTAATGGCGTCCAAACGTCATCTGTCAAAGTGAAAAGTGTACGGTATACTCTGCCATTTCATCATGGAAAGACTAACAAACGAGAAACGATTGCAAATCGTTGAAATTTATTACCAAAATTCGTGCTCTGTGACAAATGTGTATCGTTTGATACAACCATTTTGTGGTCGTCGTAATCGATTTGCTGAATCAACAATTAGCGCTTTTATCTCTAAATTTCGCACCAAATTTACTTTGTTGGACATAAAACCATCGACTCGCATGCGTAGAGTGCGTACCGAAGAAAATATTGCAGCCGTAGCGACCAGTGTTAATGACGATCGTGAAATGTCAATTCGTCGCCGTTCTCAGCGATTGGGCATGTGTTACTCAACCACGAGGAAAACTTTACACCACAACGTCTATTTTTTGGTGAATAGGCCTTACAAAAGCTCAATGAAAATCAGCTGTTTTATCGAAAAATTGTGTTCAGCGACTAGGCTCATTTCTTGCTGAACATGCCCTACATGAATTACCGATACATCCCGAAAAAGCGACAGTCTGGTATTGCATCATCGGTCCATTTTTCTTCAAAGACGACCGTGGAAGAAACGTTACCGTGCTTCGAGCCATGATATGCGATTTTTTTACCCCAATTGGCTGAGTTGAACTTCGTTGATATGTGGTTTCATCAGAACGGTGCAACATGCCACAATGCTCGTGAAACAATGGGTATGTTGAGGGATAAATTTGGTAAGCAGCTTATCTCTCAATTTGGCCCCCAAGATCTTGCGATTTAACGCCTCTTGATTATTTCTTGTGGGGTTATGTCAAGTCGTTAGTTTATGTGAACAAGCCGAACACTATTAAAGCCTTACAGGATAACATAACACGCGTTATACGTGGAATACAGGCCGAAATGCTCGAAAAATTACGACAAATTGGACCTTCCGAATGGATATTTTGGAACGAAGCCGCGGAAAACATTTACATGAAACTGTCTTTAAAAATTAAATGACAAAAACCAATTTATCGATTCCAATAAAATAAAATTTCAATATGTGATGCAAATTTGAGTGTTTTATTCGATTTTCAAAAAAAAACCTACGATTTAAAAATCACCCTATACATACTTGTATATCACATTCAATGCAAGGTGAAAGGCAAAATATACAGCATTGACAAAATAAATATAATTCCTAAGCTCATAACTACATAGGGGACAGCTTTGTTCAGCAAAGTGCCTTGGAATGGGTTTCTATCAATAAACAATAAAAAATAAGCCAACGCAAACAGAAAATAATTCGTTTGGAAAACAACTAAAAGGACTTTCACTTATGTGAGAGAATATTATTTGTGGACTGACTATACGTTAACTTTTTCGATCTGGCGATCTGGACACTATACGTGCCGGGAAAACCAAATAAGTTGTCAAAGAAGGGCAATGTACCATTTTCTGAAAATGTATTAATACTAGAAGGATATGTGGCTCAGGACATACACTGTTCACGTTCACTTGAATAGCACCCCCCTAATCATTTAACAATAGTGACTACTATTTAAAGTACACTTCACACAACGGTTCAGTTTTTACTTATTTGTTTCTCCTACTTCCACACATCACCTACAAAAAATTTCAAGCCATGGAAGTGTCCCGTTATTTTCATTCGCTCTTTTCTTTTGAATGAGTGAAAAATGTGTTCTTCTTTTTTGGTCCATTTGAATAGCACCCCTCACGTGGTAATCAGTTTAAGTGTGAAAGTCCTTTGCAGATCGTCATAAATCAGATCGGATTACAGTAATTGTGCAAAGCCAAAATGTTGAGGTTATGAACTGAACGCCTTACTCCCCACACTTAAACATTATTGAAAACGTCAGGAGATGACTAGTACCCAATGTGTACGGGCTATTCAAATGAACCAAAAACTGAAATTGAATTTCTGATTTTTTTTTGAGTTTAATGTTTTAGTACTTAATTCATTAGAATAAAAGAAAATTTATGTTATAGAATTACAGCAAATACGTAAAATATGATTTACAAAAGAACAACCAATTCGGTATTATTATTATTTTTGGAAAAAATCGAACTTGGAAAAATATTTAAAGGGGGCGCTATTCAAGTAAGCGGCTCTGTATACTAGGAAATACTCAAACGCAATTCAACGAGCAAACCCTGGGAGTTCGGACATGGAAGCACCAACTCATTTTCCTAACATAAATCCCACAGAGCAGCGATGTGCTCTCATCTAGAATCTAAAAACACGAAAAATTAAAAAAAAAACGCAAGAAAAAGAGTTCAAAAAAGTCGACAAGTCTTAAACTTTTCAAATGTGTGATATGATATGATATGATAGGGTGACTTTTAAAAAAGAAGAGGACTAAAATAGCAAAATATTGCGAAAAGGGTGCCACGTTGTGAATCAAATCTATTAAATACTACAGCTATTCCGTTTCTAGTTTTTCTAGCATTTTTTAAATATTGACCCAATTTTGGGACCAAAACAAATGAAGTATTAAACTTTTTTCGAACAATTGCAAAAAAAAATCCATTTGAATTTAAATAAAACAACCAAAAGTCTTGAGACTCTATATTGCTTAATATCCGAATATTTACGTTTCACGTTTAATTTTTCTAAAACAACCTTAAAGTAATATTACAGATTTGGATTTATTTTTTTATTACACACAAAACTAGATGTCCCGTACATCCTCTAATAATAATATCCCCTGGGGAAATCAAATGACTGTAGTAAATCGTAAATACGTGTAATGATGATGGTGCTGTGTTACCTACTGTTAACATATCAGAATAGAAATCTACTTATTTCCAATTTAACTGCCGCTTACAATTGCATTTCTTGTGTCTTCATGCCATAAATCTTTCGAGAGCACATTGTGCAAATATGAATTATGGTATGTTTTTAAGAACACTTTAAGTTACGGTCTGTTTAGCCCTTCCATTCGTGTTGTTATAAATGTTCAAGGGAACAACCCTTACGAAGTTATTAAATGGGGGAAATAAAATAGAGAAAGATTCATAACTTATCACGAAGTGGACGATTTTTTAAATTGGATGGTGATGACAGCGTGTGTCGAAGACACTTTGAAAAGTTCTCTGATGCACAATGACCCATTATGTATAGGAACAGTGGGAAGATACTTTTGTGCACGCTGTCTGAATCGAAAACATTGACTTTGGTACTGAACAAATATGTAGTTGTTGTTAACGATGGTTACAATGGAGCGTTTTTATTCCAATAAAGGGAAGAGTCGTTCGTCGTCTTCCGTCTGGAATGACAATGTGCATATGTATGTGTTGTATGAACTTATGGATGGCGTCTTTTAAATTGAATTCTTCGTTTTTTCGAAATTTGCATGCTAAGCACGAATTTGTTTACCACGAACGATCGTACATTAGGGAGAGCTTAGAGTTTAAAGCTTCTCTTCCCACAGAAGAACTCTACTATGGACGTATGGGTGTGTGTTTGTTTGTTTGCTTGTGTGTGTGTGAGCTCACATCCATACTGAGCTTAAATAGTTCCACTGCCTCTGCGTGGTATAATGTTTACAATCGTATGGATGTGTGGAGACCTTTAAGCTATAATTGAACGTTTAACACAAGAAAATGTATATTTTTATTTCCACAAATTCACAGACTGGTGGAAAGACGGACGTTTGTACGCACGTACATTTGTTGCAATAATGTTTGTTTATATTTTTCTTTACTTTGCTTTTCTTATCATCGTCTTAGTTGCGGTGTTTGAGTTTAAACGTCAAAAGGTGTTCGTCATTGTTTTGACTACCACTTCCTGACTTGGAACCGGGGGAACTTTGCTTCTGTTGCTGTTGAAAGACCGATCATTTTCTTGGCCCACGGATTGATACGAAGATACGCTTAATGATATTGTTTATGTCGTTCTTGATAGCACTAACAAACATTTTCATTGCTATTAATTTTGTAGATTTATTAATTGTGCAAACGATATAAAAACTGTGGCTTTGACTGAAGAATCGCCCAAGTTGTTGCACGTTGAGGTTTTCTTTTGATTTTTGCTGACCTGAAAAATATTTTACATTTTATATTGCAAAGCATTATAAACAATAAAATTCATGGTCGTTGTTAAAATATTCCAATTATGTACATTAAAAGAAAAATTTTAAAGTAGTCATTGATAAGGCAACTTTCAAATGCAATAAGTAATGAATAGAAACGCTCTATTGTCACCATCATTGAAATGCTTAAATGTTCATGTTTGAACATAAAATATTAACATTATGAGAATATTGGAATATCTACCATGCTGAGAATCTCCCTTTTTACGACTACAGCCCAATTACAAAGCCTTTGTGTCAGAATAGAGCAACAATTTCCGTATAGAGAAAAGGCCTAAAGTAAACACTCCATTTCCTTTCACAATTTATACGAAAGATATGGAAGAATTGCTTCATTTTTCCTCAGCCGATGTGCATGACCCTATACGAGCATTAGACAGCCAGTGGTTGCATTGGTTACAGTAGGCAGAGTTGATCCAATGTGGAATTCACCTCTTCATCATTCTATCAAATGCGTTTTTGTTTACACTTCCGATGGAAACGACACACTTAAGACCATATTCTCCGTTTATCGGATGAATGATAACTGAGCAGCGAATGAAAATGGGAAACACATGAATGAGGGAGGGTATGAGAAATTACAAAACAGAATATACAAAAATAAATAACAAATTATAAATGTCGCAGAAAAAGCAAACAGAAAAAGTAGAATGAAATTGGATACAAGCGTTGAAGAAGAGTTGACTAATGTCCACAACGACGATGACACGCTCCACAAAAATGTATGTCTCGCTCTCCAAGCCTATCCGTCCATATACTTGGCTATCTGTCCGCCTGTCTGTGCGTCCGTATTTAATTAAGAAAATAACCGTTAAACCGAGAATAAACTTGTACAGAAATGTGTTACAAGTGCTATGTGAAAACGTGTACAGAAACAAAATCCACCAACGAAAGCTACATTTCAAAACACTGTCCCAATCGCTATGCATACAACAACACCCGCCACAAAGAATTAAAGATGTGCTGAATTTATGCTGAATAAAATTTATTTATCTAGATTGAAATTGATTAACATCGAAAAGGGTTGTCTATAGAAGAAATATTTACCATCTTCCCAAACATGATTAATAGCGTTGAAATTGTTGGGTTGATGTTAGAGCCAGAATTCATCTTTCTTATGTGAGTGATTTAAGTTGTCACTGGAACAGAAACCGATGTATATTTTTGTTTTATTTGTATACAAAATAACAATCAAAAAAAGATGAATATTTATGTTGACACCGCGAAAAAATTGATATTTGTATGGAAATAGAACGAAACAAAACGGTAAGTACAGAATTCACACTTTATGTTCAAAGTTTTTATGGGAAAAAGACCAAAAACCAACTGTATTTGCCGACCTCTGTTATTGAGTTAACAGAGCTTCGTTAACGCATTAATTTTGGGGATTATAAATAAAATTAATACTTTTTACGAAGTGGGGCAATATAAACGCCAATAATGGAAGAAAATACTTCGGACTGTAAGCATCCACCTTCTCTATGTAAAACAAGTGTGAAATAACGAAGTTATAATGAGTTAAAACTTAAGTTATTTATCGATATATTTGCTGACTGTGACTGACTGCTAGCACCTGGGTCAATAAAACATATCCCATTGGCTTGATCTCAGCATATAGCTTCTGAAACAGTGGTCCATATATTTCAGAAGAATTTCAGAACTTGAGATTCTCCGATTTTATTTTCCGCCAAGTAAAAGAAATTTTGGCCCACTGTGCAAAAATTCCAACACCCGCGTTTTTTCGTTGGATGGATCTCAGCACATAACTTCAGTGGTCTGTGTTCCACCTTTATGAACTATTTGGGTGTTTCCATTGTTAACAACGCCATATTTTACAGGAATTTCTTTTTGGGAAAGTCCATTTCCAAAATCAAAATCCTGAACAGTATTTGTTTCCAGCCATTTTCCTCAAAAATTTGTAAAGCGAAGTAAACCTTTTTTACCGCAAACTAAAACTGCTTTAACAAAACAATAAACCTGCATTTTTCCATATAATACCAATACGTAAATCATCAAAAGGAATGTAATTACCGTAATTAACAATTCGATCATCTTATAATCACTTAATGACCTGACAAACTTAAAGTTTGTTCCTCTCAAAATGTCAAGGGCTACATCGAGTATTGTTGGTGTTTTTTCTAACAGCATTCCCACAAAGGAATTCATCAATATGGCTAATCTACCCTATATTATACCGAACTCAAAGCAATATTTAGTATTTCGCTGCACTTCCCATTATTTGTTGGAACATCCGAAGGATATTGTTATTCCTGAATTCCAGCAAAATTCGGCTTAAAGGGTATTCTATTTCAGATTATTCGTCGAGTTGATCAGTCAACTGCTAACTCCTACATACAACACATTTAATTTTGGGCTTCGATATACCCAGTTTAGATGTTATATATGCTAAAGAAACATGGAGATCTATTCCATCGATTTTGTTTTCGGTAAGAACATTATGATATCATTCTTAGACTTTGTGGAAAAACTGCTTATATCTTACTATACTGTGGACATATCTTTCGTATCTAACACCTTTCTTAGAATGTATTTCCATTGATTCTTGATTAATGGGTATGGTATGACACATGACTACAGTTTGACCCTGTAATCAAAAAAAAAAAAAACTATGGAATATTGATGTGATAAAGGAATTCCTCAGCATTCCAAAAAAACTTTAACAAAGACTAAATTAAAAAACCGATTTCGAAGTATGGACATTTTCTCAGCTCTGTCTTTGCTTTATAGCCGACATACCGACTAACTAAATCATATTTGCTCGATTCCACGTTTGTATGTTGTATCGATGTTGACTGCATTGATTATTTTCAAATCAACAAAAACATTGAATAATGTCAATGGCAAACAAGTGACGTTTACATGGGATTCCGTACTTTGTCCACAAAAATTAGTTGAATGGCGTTTCTTTCCACATCATTACGGCAAGGAATTAAAAAATTTAATCAGATTCGGCCTAATTGTCAAGGATACTTAACTCAAAACTCGAATTAGAGTACAAGGCGTCAACGTACAAGACAGCTCAGTCCAAAATACCACATTGAATAATAATAACAGCTTCAAAATAATTATTCAATTCAAGGAAGAAGACGATTGTGTAATTTGGAAGCGAGAACTAACACCTCCACTGTTTAAAAAGTTTTTCAATTTAATCGGGAGAATTCAAAGATGTATCTAAATAACGTTTACAAAGGACTTTAAAAAAAAATTCAACTATATTGCTATTACACTTTCCTCTCTATTCTGTTTGACGGAAATAGACTGTTTTGTTTTCAATTCACTCAATTAATGAACAACGCACAATGATATCCAAAATACTGAGATTTTGCCAACAACATATCCATAATTGAAATATGGACTAAGCACGATTACGCCATAAAATTCATATGATTATTGCCAATTGTACAGGATCTTTTTCAACAAATTGTGAAAAACAATTCCATATAATATAATGTATGAAAACATACACGCCTTTGACGGACATCAATCGATCCAGTGTTACTAAAAATGCTACAGAGAGTAATTTATTGCATGTTATAAACCATAATGTTTACCAAATGGCCATTGAGAATTCTTAGTTTTTCCTGTAAAAAAAAATAAAGACGGTTTCTTTGCATCCCATGAATATGAGAGTTTGTCATCCACTATGAGCTTACAACAACAATATCTGCGTACTAAACTTGGTATCATGATCCTTACCCGCAGTTAGTCCAAAACTTTCACATTCTTTGATGTTTAGTAGAAAATAATAAGAGTAAAAGTATTGTTACTTGCAATTGGAGTTACTTGGTAATATGGTCCCATATACAGAAATTTTTTTTCACAAAATGTTTTGAAATCTGTTCTGGTATTGATGTGTAAGGTCTGAATGCATTTAGTAACAAATTCAACATCTGAAATACATCACAGGAAGCGGTGGCGTCAGAGAGTAAATCGTGATCAACGTTGCTAGTTATAATACAAATAATACCTGCAAAGTGAACTAGGAAACCTTGGTCGAGTTTTTAATAAAAATCTGCAAATTCTGTCTAAAATCAATATACTGAACAACCTTTATTTAAATGATAATCTGCTTTAAAAAGCAAAGACTATTGCTTAACATGTGTAATATATAATATCCTTGAACAAAAGTTCACGAACTTTAGAGTAAATTGAAATTGTTATTCTGAAGCCGGCATTAATATCAGAAAAATAGACATATTTAAGCAATTTAAAATCCGGGAAATGCAATTTATCTCTTGCGTTTTCTGTTACCCTGCAGTTATTGTCTTGGCTTCTTGTTTTTGTGAACGAGAAATAGTTATGGCGAACAGATAATAGTAAGCCTAAGAGAAAACCTTAACAGTTCAGGGACCGTAGAGCTCTGAAACCACAGCTAGCTCTTTAAAAGTGCACTTGTATCGGTCTAGGTTGCAGTTTCCGATAAATGCGTTTCCGTTTTTGCTTCCAAATTAACTCATGAAGCGCGCCAACAGTTTGATCTAATTCTTACAGATTTTAAGAAAAGACAAAGACTTTATAAAAATGTCACACAAATTAGCAGACAAATCATTAAACAAAAACGATATTGAGTACGTTTTTTTTTCATTTTGAAAATTGAAAAGTGCGAAGTATTTATAGCAAATGTTCATACGAAATACTTTGGAAGTATTCATATTACATACAAACAGTACTTACTTATTACACATATATGTATCTATTAATTTTTTGGTTAATTTTCTATAAAGTTCCTTGAAATAACCATAACCTATAAAAAGCATCTCTGGATATTTGTGTAAACTTCCTAATGTGAGCCTTAAAATGTCATAACATATTACGAAGTAGTAGAACGTATCGAACTTTTGCAAAAAAAAAAACAAAGTGGCAACTATAAACCCTTACAGAAGAACTTGGTGTAGTGTTTTCAACATATGGGATAAATACATTTTTAGCAAGTTTTGGCCACAAAGCGACAAAAGTAAACATGGACATTTCTACACTATGTAATTTCAAACGTTTTTGTTTTCGCCAATATTTGCGTCGATATTATAATTTGTATAATCTCTTATTCGAATCTGTTTTACTACATTCTTATTGGTATCAGAATAGTCGCCACTTTTATCCGTCGTACTTTTAACTCAAGCTGTAAAACATATCACGATCTCTAAATCTCCATTCACATAATAAGTAGAGCACATTCTGTTCCGTCCTACACATAAATCGTTTATACAATGGTAACATTTGCTATTTCCCTTGAATATTGAATGGCTTCCTTTTTTCCATTGTTTTCCCCGCAAAAACACAAGAAAAACAAAAGATTCTAATGGTTGATCGTAGAAGTGTTACAAATCGTATTGGAAGTACAAAATTAGATGTTTGATAAGCTAAAAAGGGTCATGGTTTTTCCTATAGTGTTTCTTTAGGTATTGCATATTGAATCGTGTTGACACCACAGGCATTGCCTGCTACATTTTACGACTTATGCTAAGAACAGCATTTGGTCCTTCGAGCCAGATAAGACATAGACAGTAGGTATAAATTCCGTAGTAAAAGATTTCTACACTGTTTCAAGCCTTACTTTGTGCACTTCGTAAAAGGGATTCCATATAACTGATGCATATTCTAACCTTGAACGAACAAGACTAGTGAATAGAACCTTAAGAGTACATGGATCCTTGAAAGAGGACCCATTACGCCTTATAAAAGTTAACATTGCATAGGCTTTTGGGATAACAAAGTCAAGATGGGATCGAAAAGAAAAACATGAGTCAAATACTACTCCAAGATCCTTAAACTGAGAAACAGACATAAGAGTGTTGTTCGAAATATGGTAGGAAGAAGGGACACAACGAGTGGCCTTAGAACAGGACATGAAAACACATTTTTTCAGATTGAGAAAAAGATAATTATTCTTACACCAATCATAGAGTTTATCAAGTTCACTTTGAAGGACCACAACATCAGATGCATTTCTGACTTTCCAGAAGATTTTGAGATCATCAGCATAAAGCAGACACTTACAAGACACAAAGATGTTATATCATTGATAAAAATGACAAATAACAAAGGACCCAAAATACTTCATTGAGGAACACCAGAAGTAGCAAGGAAAAAGAAAGACTTGACATTATAAACAGCAACAGCACATTGTCGATTGTGTAAATATGATTTAAGCCATTTCAGAAAACTGGGATGAAAACCCAACAATTCACACTTTGTAATTAACAGGGAATGCGATATTTTGTCAAACGCTTTTGAAAAGTCAGTATAAATAACATCAACTTGACAGCCTTGCTGAAACGCTTCTATGCAATATTCAGAAAATAACAATAAATTTGTAATGGTTGAACGACCCGAAACAAAACCATGCTGGCAGGGTGAAATTAAATTTTTTATTGCAAAGTAAAGTTTGTCTTTAACAATCGACTCAAAAAGTTTCGAAATAACATTCAATTTAGACATAGGCCTGTAATTGGCTACATTTTTACAACCAGACTTATAAATTGGAGTTATAATAGCCACCTTCCAACAATCAAGAAAAACACCAGAATGCAATGAACTATTAAAAATTAACATTAGAGGATAAGCGAAATTATCCGCACAGGCTTTAATAAAAAATGCACAAAATCCATCGTCATCAAGACGCGTCGACATTTTAAGCCCCCGAATACCTTTTAAAACATCATCTGTGGTTACAGAAAAAGATCCAAAATCTAACACATGATCCATATTGTCAGCAACCTGAGGAACATGATTCTTAAACAATTCATAGTTTGATTTAAAAAAAAAGCCGCAAAACGATTTGCCGTACTTCCAGCATCATCAGATAATTCTTCACCATAATACATCGATGAAGGAATATTTGAACAGCCTTTTTTAGACTTTACAAATCGCCAAAATGAACTAGGATTTGATTTTATGTTTGTTTCAAATTTGGAAATGTATTGTTTATAAAGATATTTATCTAGAAAATTGAATTCTCTCATATAGTGCCTATACTTAAGAAAGTAGGATCCTTGATTCGTGCTCAAATATTTTTTATAGAACTTATTTCGTAAGTTTTTTAACTTTATTAAGCCTCTTGTATACCAAGGCAACTTATAAACCCTATATTTAACCTTAGGAACATATGCATCACATATCAACTTTATAGATCTTTTGAAGGAGTTAAAGCAAGAAGATGTATTTAAATGGAGAAACTCATTATCCCAGCCCATACTACTAATAGCAGAATTCACTAAATGAAAATCACAGATTTTAAAATTAAAATGATAAGTATTCATACTGATAGGAATAGTAAAGTATTTGTAGAATGCAAATTCGATCACTAAAGGTACATGATGAATAGTACTTACAGATATTGGTATAGGAGAAACATTAATATTATACTTAATATCATTAGACATAAAAACTAAATCTAATAACCTATTTAAACCATTAAATCAATTATTAATTTGAATGAGTCCAAGTTCAAAAACTTTATCAATAACATACATTTCTCTATTACTGGATACATTAGAAGGAAAAAGATAATTGGCATCAGGCAGATGAGTCCATGAAACTCCGCATAGGTTAAAGTCACCGAAAACCATCAATTTGGATTTTTCATCCAGACAAGCAACCAATGAAGTCATATTATCAACATGAGCTTTGTATAAGTCAAAAGTACTAGTGGGTGGCACATAAGATACGATTACGTAGAGGGACACAACAAAGCCTTTAATCACCACACATAATTGATCCAAAAGAAGATCCGTATTAACCATCACAACCATTGACGAAGTCAATCTCCGATTAACAGCAATCAGAACACCACCACCACGAAGGCAACCAGTTGCATTTTTATCACGATCTTTTCGGAAAACATTATACAAGCACGGATCAAAAAACTCTTCACTATTGAAATTATCATTGAGCCAAGTTTCAGTGAGAATATATATGTCGTAATCATGATGTGAAGTACCAGTAAAAATTAAATTTGACTTAGTTCTTAGATCAGAAACATTTTGATAGTAGATTTTTAGTGGGTTATCTTCAATATTAGAAAGTGTTTTAATTACCTAATTTTCCTTTGGACAGCCCCTTTTGGAAAAAACTGGAAATCTTTGATTTTTACGTTGACAGGCCGCAAAGATGGATTTATAATAGTTTCATAGAATGACGCGGATACTCCAAGTTTGAAATTCACACGATTTAGTAGTTCATATTGGGAGTCTTTTTTCAACAACTTGTAGCATGTGATATTTGATTTTTCAATTTTAGCATGTTTAATAACATACTCAATGATGTCCTCTTCAGAGACTGTAGCCTTAAAAGAAGAGAGATGAAACCATCTTTTTTTATCCACAACTGCCAACTCAGTGTTAGAATTTCTTCCTGCAACAACTTTACGATTTTTCCTTTTTTTATTGATGACTTTCTTCCACTGCTAGGATTGATTTGCATCA
Organism: Philornis downsi; assembly: GCA_019455685.1. Classification (NCBI taxonomy): domain Eukaryota; kingdom Metazoa; phylum Arthropoda; class Insecta; order Diptera; family Muscidae; genus Philornis; species Philornis downsi. Next base: position 3,904,453 of record JAHXMU010000826.1, read on the forward strand.
ACAACTTGACTGACAGACTCAATAGACGCAACAACTGCACTATTTTGAATTATTCCCCCATTGTTAGAGATTCAGAGAGAGCATTTGAGTAAGTACATGTATGTTGAGTTAAAGGTGTATTGGTGATACATCCAGAATTAGAGAGCGAGTGCGACGATGGGAGCCCAATTACAGGAACTGAAGAATCACTCGAGCGAGAATTAACGGCACCCTTCACACCAAAATTGGAGTTAACAACCACTGAGTCTGAGTCGCATTTATACTTGCAGAGAAATTCGCTACTTGCAATGCGATCTCAGTCTCATACTTATTCATCTTCTCCACAAAGCATTCTTTTAACTGCATCATCTGATCATTCAATGTTTTAATTTGTTCTTCGAAAACATGAGTAATTTTTTCCATACTTCGTTTATGAGCATCCAATAGATTTTCCTGTCCCTTCAGCAACTTCACAAGCACTCCAATGCACTCTGGACAAAAATAGCATGGAAAAACTTCTTGCAGTAACCACTACATGGAATAATTTGGGGATCATTCCTCGGAAAGAGTTTGGTACATTTTTACCACAAAAAATATCCATTTAGGCAACCAAAATATTAAATTGTACTCTATTTGAAGGCAAACTCTAAACTCTAAACATTTTATTTTTTTCATTAAATATTCCTCTTTTTTATCCAAAATTCAGAATCCATAACATCAAGTCTTTTAAATTATATGGAAAAGTGTACACATTTTCTAAAGGCAATTACATTGCGTAACATCACCTAGATTATTTTTATTTTAAATTATGGAAACAAAAGGATAATGCCTACATCGGTCTGAAGTATAGTACTTTTTTAACATGTCTTATAATTCATTTTATCTCTATTACTTATTAAAACCATCGCATTCTTATATAAAATGCTTGGTTTATGCTACAAATCTTGTCACGATGAAACTTTTCCAAATATTAGTATGTATATTTTGACTGTTCCGATTTTTTGCTCTCAGGAACGAAATTCTTTCCCGTTTTCCGAAATTCTGTAATCGCGTCTATTATCAATCCTATCCTAGACTGTTCCTAATTAACCTCCATAAATAAAAAAATTCCGAAAAAAACAAAATAAATTATGTTAAACTTCGTAATGAAAAAAAATTATATTTAATAACGCTTTTGGCCAAAATGAAAATCATTTGAGACTATATAGAATACGTATATCTCAAAATTAACAATGTACTCGTATGCATCCAAGATATGTTGGATGTATTCTTAAGGTAAAACAAAGCGCCACTTCAACTGAGAAAAACCCTGATATACGAGTATATGCTGCTGGTGATATATGGTTTATGAGCTCTTTAGTTTTGTTTTTAAGCCTAAGCCGCAGCTCGACGGTAATTTTTGTTCGCCTCGCATCCACCTATCCTCCATTAATTAAAACTATTTAACTCTTAAAATTATAGATTTGTACGTGCAATAGTTACAAAAAAAATAATTTTCATGGGGAATAAAAGCACAAGTATACGACTGTGAAAGTATTTCCAAACGAAATTCCGTTGGAAAGCTAGCTGCATATCATCAGAACGAACAGTCACCAAAAACTTCAGCATCAGTAAACTTTCTGCAGATTCGGGTACACGCATTGTTTATAAGAGCCAACATTTAATTTGAACTACTGAGTCTTATACAGAAATATATACGAGTATATATGACCAGTTTAAGAAACTACTAACACATACATATAATGTGAAAAAAGCATTTTCTTTCCAAAAAGTGTAGAGATATCATTAAGTTGTGTGTTGCCAACGTTGCCAATGTGCTGTAAATAAAAACATTCTCTTTAAATTCAACTCTGAAGATGCAAAAATCCGGGACCATGACGGCTTCAGTTACCAGAAAAGTCTATCATCTACGCATCACTACTACAACAACATTTACCTGGCGAAATAGTCAACAAGACCTCAGCATTTCATTTATTCTCATCGACCATGCACGGGTGTAACCAACCATTTGTCATTCGTCCTAGACTGCTCACACGAATACACAAATTCGATGTTTAAACCACCAGATCGGAAACTGATGTAGTTGTCTTGCCATTTATTTCCTAGTTTTTAACAAAAATGCATTTTCAAATATATTTTTGTAAATTCAATAAAGGAAGCAGCTTGCCTTGACGCTGTCATGATGATATAACAATTTAATTTGAGATGTGTCAAATGTACAAATATTTTAAGCACTTATTAATTAATACACATTGAATAAACTAAAAAATTCTGCAAAAACATTTCAAATATGCCATTTCCGGCTCGGATGTTATTTTGGGGTGATTTAAAGATCATCATGGAAAATGTTGGTCCTATTGAACCCCGTGGGATTCTATTGAGAAATTAAAATTCAGAATCACTCGCGTCAGTCGAAAAAACCGGACGCATAATCTTTGAAATATGGAAATTAGTCAATATTGTTTTTTTCTTTTGTTTGAAAAAAGTTATCTGTAAATAACTTCGCTTACACTTACTTTTTTTCAGTAATCCGCTATAAAAGCGGACGTTTTTGGGCTCAAATAAAGTAAAACCAAAGTTAAGGGCAGCATAATAGATGTGCCATTATGATCTAATATAAATAATTGGCATTTATAGAACTGGTAATAGAAATGTATGAAATACGTTCAGAATCATTAGCTAATGCAAATTTGTGGTAAAAGTCAACAGACCAATTAGGAACGCATTCCATGACACTGATTTGGGCCTTTCACCAAGCAGCGTATCTTGTTCCAGACAAGGACCAGCAAATTAATTTCATAGTTGGCATATCGTCTAACCTCCCTTTTACTTCAGCTTCCTTGCGACAACGAGGCGAGAAGACACGCCTTATCAAGATAAGGCTGTAATATTGTCAATGCCTTGTACTTATATAGTACTACAAGAAATACAATTTTTTCTATATAATAGAGGAACAGTCCCGTATTCTCTATGCAACATAAGCATGCACTATGCCCTGCGCCTGCTCGTACCCGACAAGTGCTACGAACATGTGGAGAGTTAAATGGAAACAGCTGACTCTGCCCGCAACTCTCGCTAAATATTATAAAATAATGAACTGCTATTTATAATTGCAGAGGGGTGGTGAAATTATCGCCAATGTCAGTCACTCGCGACAGAAAATGGCTGGAATCAGAAGAGACAAACGTGGCAGGAACATAAAACAACAACAACGATAACTTTATGCTGGAAACAACAGTCCAAGCGTGAGTGCATTTATTCCCTGTCACATGAGATAGGAAGGTGGTAGAAAGAAAAAGGCAGTACATGAGTTGGCTGCTGGTGGTGGTGATGGTAGCGGTGGTACTTAAGGTAATTTGGAGGGGTACTATATTTCATAGAGCAGTTCCTGTTGTTGCTTTCATTGTGAAATGGGAATCAAACGCAACGGAAAATCATCACAAAAATCGATTGTCCTTGAAGTGGGAGCGAACGAGCGAGCGAGAGCGAAAGCTGTTCTATGCGCTGAAAGTGCACCAAAGGCAACATGACTGCTGACACTGCCAACTATCCATCGAGCACGCACGAAAGCAGCTGATGTTAGCCACGACGGACATGACAAAGAGTGTGTATATGCCAAGATGAAATAATAGGTGGTTGAAACACATCTTTTCTCTACTAACATAATTTGCTCAAATCTTCACCATTTTGTTGACAAATTGTGAATTTAAGCAAATTTTCCTTATCTGGCATCACAGGTTTTAAGAGATCAGCTAATTTTGCGGAAAAGTCTACATTTTCATTGAATTCTTTTCACTAAATGCCTGGCGCCTGGCAGGCACATACGAATAAGGCTCGTCTGGATCGCATGTGTCATACGAACAGCCGACCGCACCCAAAGGCAGACAGTGCTATAGTGCCCAAGAAACATAAAAAAGGATCGACCGCAAGTTTACTTACCAGCAATGACGGTGTCATTTAAGTTGTATTTGGTGCCTGTCTTTGGAAAATCCTTCAGCTTCCGATTGGTCAGTATCAGTTCCCCACTCAGATGAGCCTCCTCGAGTATTCGTTCCAATGAACGCGCCAGCTGATGATGATGACCCCCGCTGCCGGCGCTGCTGGTGCCAGATCCTATACCGCCACCAACCACACCCACACTCGTATTGTGGAGGCGATTGTAGACGGCAGCTGTCGTTGCCATCCTCATTTGAAAGAACCGTCTTTGGCGGTGCGTCTTCTGGGAAGAACTCGGGACGAAAGTTTCCGATTCAATTTTCTAAATTCACTTTATCTCATATTATTCACTAGAAGGATTCAGGGATTTCTCATTGATTTTAATCAAATATGAGGCAGATTTCACATATAATGCCACTCGTTTACTTGTTAGATTTTCCTTTATTTATTTTTCATTTTCCACAAACAACGCGCACACAAACACACGCACACATCCAAATTTCCAAGAATTACTACTGAGTTTTGAAGCGAACTTCGCTTCGCTCCACACGCACCACCGACCACAAATGAAATCAAACTGAATCTGTTTCGCGTTCTTTGCAGGGATGTCTTGAAATTGCTGTGTGTAGATTTTACCAGAGCACACTGCATTTATTGTCGCACAGAAAAGAATTTATAGAGATAAATTATTCCGCCAGGGGGATACGCGAACCACAAAAAATACGTTACTTATTCAAACACAATGCGAACATATAAACTAATAATTTTTTTTTTGGAAACAAAGTTGGGATGATTATTAGATAGCCAAAAGAGTAAAATTACGTCACACTCCTCACTGCTCTTTCTGCACAATACCTCCATAACTTTACACATTTCGTCGATTATAGTAAGTTGATCAATAATGTATTAATACCGTTGCATTTGACGTTAAAAACGGTAAACTATTAAAGTTCCACGTTGGAAAAAAGAGCGGGAGAGGACAAAATTACAATCTTGAGTGAAACTTGGAAGCAAGCGAAATTCACTCCGGAGCCAAATAAATTATTTAATTTGCTAGCATCACTGGACGAACGCGTACGGAGTAAAGCTTTATATTTAGAAGATGTCATCATCGAGAAACATTTGTGAATTTCTATTCTGACCGAAGAACTAGAGAAAGGAACGTTGAATAGCATGGACTAAAAAATAATTTAGCAGTAAGTATTTTTCCAGATTGTATAAAGTGTTTATGTAAAGTAAAACTACAAATCGAATACAAGTTTAAGCAATTATTTTGGCGTTGTGCGTCATGGTTTAATTAGTTCCAATAGCTCAAATAAACTTCGCATTGCTCGCCTATTTGTTCACGTAAGGAGTTTATGAATTTAATAATTTTACCGATTGGCGTTTTTCTCCTTTGCGACTGACTTCATTTTGTTTTTTTCTTCGTTGTTTCAATCTTTGAATATTGATGAGATTTTCCATTGCCTTCATGGAATTGTGATGGTGGAAAGTTAAGTCCGTATAGCAAACCATATGTCTTAGCAGATAAATCTGACAAATTTAACCATATTGTTCAAATGTTTTATTATGTCCTCATACAAATTAGTTTTTCTTTAAATCGGTCTAATCTTACAAATTTATAGTACAACTCGAGCAGTTTTGTATGTGAATTTTGAGAGGGGGAGGAGAATAACAAATAAACAAACGCCAAACAGTAAAATCATAGTATTTACTTTATCTATAAGATAAGATAAATCATTTAGGAAAGTATGTAAATAACAACAAATAACGGGCCAGTCATATCAGTCATATTGCAATGATTCCACTCATTTTCTAAATCATATCTCTCAAATCGGGAAAAAGGGTAAAGAAAGGAAACGTCAAATTGCTTTTGTTGCAATTGTTATTGTTATGATTTGCTATTTATCTATTATTATTTATTTATTGCCATAGTTTTGACTGCAAATAAACAGATTTGCAAATAAATATATTACAATAACAACATTTTCATTTTTATAGACATAGCTGGTGTAGAAAAAGGGTAAAATCGTTGCGATATGAGTGATATGACTGGCCAACTACTTGTCGTTGTTAATATATTCCACAATATACATACAATAGCAAATAATTTATCTTGTTATTATTTACTTTACGACCATGGTCAACACTGTAAGTGCTAGATTTCATAAAGTTGAAAAATTCTCCGACACGTCTTTGGGTTGACATACATATATCTAGTACGGGATCCACACTATCAGCTTTGTACTGATACTATACGATGCTCAAAAACAGTTCTTGCTTTTCTGTTGCAATAGTTTCCATTGCAGTCATAGCTTTAACCTACGCTTTTATATTTTGGTAAGTTGTGATTAATTAATATGCCAACATTCCGAAGTGGAAGAAATATATTGAATTATTTGTAGGATATTGAATGATGCGGTTTTGTTCAGATTTTTTGTTTCTAATAATCTCTTTCAGAATTCCTTTCAAATTTTATCACATAGCTTTTCATTTGTTTGTCGTGGAAAAGAGTAAATTAAGAAAACAAGAGGACTACGAGTATGATGGCGTATGAAACATCACGGTGGACATTGTAAAGCCCAATCTGATATAACATTCCGGTTGGGTTCTGTGTTTTTGTAAACAAATGTAAACAATCAGTTGTATGTTCGAACGCTTCTGAACGCTACCTACTGTGTAGCATCATTACTTGGTTTGTGATATCTACGAGACTCCTTCGTCATGTATACATATGCCTTCTCTCAGTTGGGGTTTATTAGTGAGAATTAATACAATTCGATAAGAAAATCTCATATATATGAATAAAGTATAATATTGGCTCTGAAAATCCATATTCAGTTTTCTTATTCAATCGGTACCTGTGTAAATCGATTCATTAACAGTACGTTTTCCCGTATCTTAAATGTAAGTTTTCTGATACAGTATGAACATCATTTCCTTTCAAAAAAGCTCGCTAGCAAAAGATTTAAATGTTTTCCAATTTTCGGAAATTAAGTGTCAAATAGAGTAAGTAATTTTGTGTGTTTTCCGGTTTCGACCCTGATTAATATATGGAAATCAAATGTTGAATAAAATTTAATTTAACTATTTGAATTATTATTACATTACTCTAGATTACATGTTTATTAGGTTAAAGACTGGTACTATGCTGAATTTTCGTAGTGAAACTCCAAATTGGAAAATTTGAAGCTAAACTTCTCAACCAGACAGTACTACGCTTTTTCCAAAGGAAAATCATTTTCATTTGGCAGTGCAGCCTTACTTCATATATTTGCTAATACGTTTGTAAACCTTTCAAGTGAAACCGTAGTCCAATCATACTACACAATTTTACAAGATAAAATTTTACAAGTAAAAGCATTTGTTACCCCATTCAATGTTGGTAACAAGCACAAAAAAATTAGCAATGAAAAAATAATGCGCTAGGGAAGTTTGGTTAGATGGTTTTAAATTGTAGATTATTTGTAACAAAAAGAAATGAGCCACCACCGAAATATCAGTCAAAACATATATTTATATGGCAGTTTAGTAATATTTTTTTGATCAGACATCTGGCAACACTGATTGGCTGGCGATAAATGGATACACACCATCTGGCATTGACGGTAAGTTGGTCTATTCCATTTCATTTTCGTTTGAAATGACCACAGCTACGTCAATGTAACGTACCCTCATTTTCTCAGTGCAAGTAAAATTTCGTTTGTCGGACGTTATGGTGGTTTCGTTCGTTTTTACTCCCTGTTTTTCTTTGGCTTAATCAGCAATCATTTTAGTAGTATTGTTGACATTTTGTGATTGTTTTTTGGTTCGATGTTATATAACAAAACGCTGAATTATCGTGGGTCGCGAGTCAGATATTTGGTGGAAACAATAACAATTTATTAATAAACAACTCGGTCGTCATAATTGCACTCGTGTCGGTCGCAGGAGCCCAGCAGAATGTGTGTGTGTGATTGGCTGTGTGCATGGTCGGAATGCAAAATAGTCGGAAAAGAGAATGAAAAAGTGCCAAAGTAAATGTGTGCAAAAAAAAGCAATAGAAAGTTTACGTAAAGATTAAATCAAATCAAGTCAAGGCGTAAATTTCAAAATTTTTCCAATTAGAACTGACCACGTTTTCCCAAACAACGACCATTTTACATCACAGCAGCTTAGTAGCCAACCAGCATAATAAATACATGCTCATGTGCGTTTCTCACATTTTGTATGTACAAGTGTGTGCCGTTCCGTGTGCTTTCATGAATAGATCACTACTTTATCGGAAAGAAGAACAATCACAGAGTAAATATTTGCATATTAAAGCTGTTAATGCCTTAAAGTCAGCTCCCCTTGCTGGCAATTGTAACAAAAAGATCAAGTCATGTTGTGAAGAAGGCCAAGAGCGGTAATTGGTAACAACAGAACAGAGAACATCCAATTTGCAACAACAAAAATTGTTTATATTCTCCATTTGCGCTTTGGGCTTATATTCGTACAGCTGGCAGCTGCGGGTTTTCATTGTTTTGATTAGAGCGTGTTGGTTGAAAGCAAAACAAACGGAGTGGTCGATTATCTCCGCTCTTTCGCGCCCGCGTTGCCAACTTCATTTCGGAGGCTTCAACTATACGGTAAAAGCACAGCGAAACAACACATAAAAGGTAAGTTCTTCGTTATCCAATAAGTGGCCTAATGTAACGAAGGATATATTTTGGCTCCAAATATCCTTTCGGCGGTCATCCAATTTCGGTTTTTACGCGAGTGTTTGTTTGTTCTATAAAAGAAAAAAAGTAAAAATGAGTGATTTAAATGAAAGTAGCGCTAGCGCGGCGGGCGGAGAGGCCAGTCCCGCGGCGACGATTTCATCGCAAAATGTACCAGTAACTCCCAGTTCTAATGCAACAACGCCAGCATCATCAGTAACCGGCATTCCCGTTAGCCGACTGAAGGCTCCTTCCAACTTTGGTGGGTCGTCATCTTCAGTGTCCAAAATTGGGCGCCCATGTTCGCATACAACGCCCAAAGCGGGTCCACCACCGCGAGGTATGTACCCATTTTGTTGTCAAAAATGTAGGTTAATGTAAGCTCTGAAAATTTCTGGACATTCTATACGGCCAAAGCAAGGAAGGAAAATGCAGTTTTACTGTCAAACTTCTGTAACTTGATATTGATTCAACTTAAGGAACCTCTCGACTTACAGACATGACAACAATTAATCCGGATTTTTTACGGAAACGTTACAAATCACTGCAATTTTCATTAAATACATACACATTCCATTACAACTGGACTGGTTTACAAGATAACTTTCTACATCTACTATCGCCAATCGCTGAGAACGTGATATGCGATTTTCCTCTAAAACTACATTAATGATTACTGTAATTATTTATATTTTTGGCATACGACCAGTTATTTTTGCTTTCCTTACTTTTTTTATTTGGTTTGAAACAAGTGGTACCTCCCTATGACGGAAAAATCGCGTACAGATCATGACCCGAGTCCTGATGAATTGATAGAAGAGAGTGAGTACCAGCTACAAATTCGACATCGACAGCTAGTATTTAATAGCTCTAATAAAAAAATACCACCATTCTGAACGACATAAATAAAATAAGTGACATATTAAATGAATAATGCTAATTTAGAAGTAAGCAAAAAAATAACATATACACAAGAATCGAAAGCCCACCATCTTACTAACAACAACAGCAATTATTAATTCTTTAAATTATCCTAATGTAGCAGATCTTAATTTGTCAACAAATATTGATAAATCTATTAGATGATACAAAATATCGCAATCAGTAAATATTTTACAAACAGGATCAGTTGCAGAGAAATTAATGTGATTAACGATCTAGAAGATAGGTAAATAACTCTAAGAAAGAGATCAGAAACTAAAATGTGAAATAATTTAAGGTGAGTTAATCTCAGACGTCTTTTACAAGAATATAGGACCAAACCTTAATTGGAATGCAAACCCAATAAACAGAAAATAAAGAGTTGTTTTGGATATCTTCTCTAGTATAGTTCAAAAGTAAAGGTTATTAAGACCCACATAAAGCTATGATTCCGATGAAACTTTTATATAATTATAATGCTTGGATCTTGTCATTACGTATGAAATACAATGCAATTTAAATGACCGCCTATGGATTGGTCGCAGCGGTGGATGGCAAACCTTTTCGTAAATAAATAACACTTCATATCAGGATGTTTTTAACAGACGACTGCTTTGCCACACCTGCGATTTTGAAACCACTAAATGGATAACTCTGTATATTGACCTGACCTAACTAATAGCCGTTGCACCACATAGGTATAGGATAACTTTTTAGCCCAATACCTCCAAGCCTAGCTCTTTCTATCATGGTTGCAATGTGTTCATTAAAGCTAAGCTTCCTGTTTTCCAAAATTCACCAAGACCGGCGAAAGAACAAGCCAAATTTAAATCAGTATTACCCAAAGTACAGCTTGTTAGAATTGTACAGGCCCAAATAATCTCATGTGGTTGCACTTTCCTGTATTCATATGAACTATAATAATATAACTAAAAATTGTGGTAATATCTGTGGGAGTTAGATTAACGTGTTTTCGTTTTCATTTAGAGTTTATTAATTGCTATTATTGTGCTTATTCTGGTGCCTATTTAAGTCCAATTCCAATTTCAAAACTGAATGAAATACACAAACCATAACAATTTTTCGAATTGAGCAGTATCTTTAAGTACACATTTTTTGTTATTGTTTATGTCCTTAAAACGCATATTGTCGTCCAAGCGCGATTAAAAGAAATCCATATATTTGGAAAGTTATAAAAAGGTTGAAAAAGCCTTAATATCTCATAATTTTGTAGGTAAGTCGTTTTCAAGACAAGCATAGATGGATACATAAATATTCGGGAATCAATAACAAACAACTTTGTACCTGATAAATGAGACATGTGAAACGACATTCTCACATTCAGTGAGCGTATACGCATTCTATTTTTAGATTCACTTAATGGGACGACTCTGAACGACGTAGTTTGAGAGGCATTTACAAGACTTGACGATTACTCGAATAGTCGAAGTGTTCGTCAGACATATCGAAGCGACCGCCTTTCAAATAATGATACCTCGTATATCATGCGAACGATAGTGGCGTGTATTAACCAAAGCGTCACGATCAGTCACTCATTACCCATTAATAAATAGAAAAAATAAAATAGGTTTTATGCGACTGCGCTGCGGTGCGCTTGACGGAGAAGAAATCGATTTTGAATCGCATAAAGCTAAATCAATCCTCAATTATAGTTAACATGTACATCGAATCCTATTACGTGACATATGTTAGTGTGTATTTTCAATGAAGAATTGGAATCTTAACCAGAGGTCTGATTAAGACGCGCAAATTTTGGTCCGCAAATATCGTTTAGGTTTTCAAAATTGTCTAAAATTCATTGTTATCTGGCTACAGGCCATCGTAGAAATCATTGAGTTCCTAATTAACTATGTCAATAACGTTAGCGAGGGGATGTGTCATTTCATCAATTGGATCAAGTGCATTGTCGAATCGATATTGGCTGCTCTTTTATAGATCAACATCCTTGGAATATATTTGCGACATCAAGGCTGGCAATCGACAGGATATTTCTATTCTTAGCAGAACAAATATCACCGGGAGAAAATCTGAGCAACAACAATTGTTTAGTTCTAAACGTTTGGGTTTCCCCTTACGACCAAACCATTTTCAATGGTTTGGCAACCGCTTTCGTAATGTTCGAATCGGTTTGAACATTGTCTGAGTTTTCACTCAGACTACAATATATAAGTTGTTAACGAGTAACGGCTACCACTGATAGAAGCCACTTCGCTCCATCTTGTTTAAAAAATATATTAAAATTCACTTGCTATTCGGGTTTGGTCCTAAGCAAACGTATCGTCAGGACTTGCTATTCGGGTTTGGTTCTAAAAATATCTATCGTCAGACATAAACCTCTGTGCAGAAAGGTAATATTGGTATAATAAAGGTAACGCCTTTATGAAGGAAAGAAAACAAAAATAATTTTTATTTTATTTCCGATTACATTATTTTGCAACGCAAACATTGGTCCTTCGCGAACCGGATACCTGGACTAATACTGCAACGCAAACATTGGTCCAAGGTTGAAGAGACGAGCCAGCCATGTTAATCTCTTGTTTTTTGCACAAGGTTTTGGATTACGTCCACAAGTGAACTGGAAATTCATCCATCACAGTCTTACCACATTAATCAAAAATCATTCAGTTTCACAAGTAATGCAAAAAAACGGCGACAATAATCTCAATTATTAAGTGTGAAGCGCCTGAAATATAAGATGTAATAAGAATAAATCCATTATTTTTCCAATGGATGACTTTAGCAATACGTATCCCACGTTGTATATGTAAGACAGTTCTGCGATTGCTCAACTAAGTATTGTTTGAAAGAACGTCAAAAATGGGCTCCATATTTCACAGTTCTTTTTCAAAAAAAAAAAAACGGTAAAGGCGTCTGAAAATGTGAACAGAGTTTGCGGTTCCGATACCGCAATAGCGATTGTCCGGTGTTTCTGCCAAGAGAAACTTGTGAAAACGATGGGTCTTACTTATAGGGATGGGTTATCCATAAGGGTTATCAAACAAAACGGAGCATATTTAATGCAAATTCGCTTTGCTACGCCTTATGTAATAAGTATATCAACTAAATGCATACGATAATTTATGCCATTTGCTAACATCGATTTAGAGTGTTTCTTATATTGCATTTCCTTTCTGTTGGGGTTTGGAAATATTTGTAGCAGTTTCAGGCAATCACTAGATTTGCATAATATTAATTTATGTCGTTTAGGACACTACGGGACTGAATTCACTGATCATTGCACCAATGTTTGCCTCATATATTGCCAATTTATATATAAAAAAGATCTGTTTCGAAAAAACGATACGAACGTTTACATTAATTTGTGTTTTCCCTAATTTTATAATTATTCATTAATAATTATTAGTTATGTTTTGCGCTACATATCTGTGATTCGACGAAACTCCACCACCCAGATGAAAGCGTTTAGCGACTGGCTGTTAGATTCAATAACTACCGTACATCTTTATGACGTACTTTGTACAGAATCGGAATCTTTCAGAATATTGAATCTTTCGCATTGTTAATCATATAAGTGCATATAATAAAAACGAAGTTCACTGATTATCATGATGTAGAATATATATATTCAAGTACTATAAACAATAAAACTATCAACATTTTATCAAATCAATAACATTTATTCTAGTTAAATTGCATAAAGCAAAATAATTTGATCGTACATTGTTAGTTCATATATTTTAGGAAATTGTAGTCACGTCATGCTCTGGGTGGAATAAGTTGTGGGAATGACAACAGCGATACTCTTCCAGTGCTTCCCATACAACTGAAGAAATTATTAAGTTGTGGTTTTCCATAGTTTGTATTAATGGACTTTGTTAATGCTGCATTTCTATATCAAGTCCTTGGTCAGTGCACTTAAAAATGGCATATGTGACGGACCAATCTTATGGGAGCGACGTAGCTCTATAATTCATTCCAGCTCTTTGCTTTGTTAAGGCAACACAAGTCTCTTTCTTGCCCGTGAAAAGTCTTTACAAACAGATTTTTGATTATTATCAATTACAAGACTAATTCTGCGTTGTCATAAAAAAAACTGATCCAAATTCCATACGATATTGCTGCGATATTACCGAAACTTAAACGCGGAAAATAAATTGCTGTTGAAAAAACAATGAAAATATTAAAGTAATATTTTTGTTATTTTTTGGTACAACTGCGTTTTTCAATTATTTGAAATACGGGGAACTTTGAAAAATGAATTGTTCATTGTCATTTTATTCATTAAGTATTGTTTCACTGCACAAATGTGGAGGTGTAGTGATAATCATATATAAGTCATATTCGGTTAGTGAATCAAAATGATTAATAGATTTTGAAAAGCATATTAATATTTCGCACCATTATTCTGATAGTAACAAATTAAAAGGCAAACAAATTATTAAAGTATATTGAATAATAAAAAACAAAAATTCTACTTTAAAGAAAAAAAAGGATCGGTGGGTTAACATATTGCTGATGCTAACAACCTGATTCAAGCTGCGAATATTGATAAGTTTGTTCCTCATGGTCGACAAATCGTTTTAAGTTCACATTGAAAGCCAAAAAGTCGCAGCATTTAAGGAAGCATTTTATTCATTGTATGATTTATCTAAGAAGAAAATTTTACTTATTCCTTAATATATCTCAAACGATAGTATAACAGATGAGTCTGAAGAATGATCAAGTTAAATTCCTGAAGCTCGTTCAGAAAAGCTTTCCTAAGAGAAAGAAAGACAACCAAAGATTATTATTATTTACTACCAGAACTGAATGCAGAAAAAATCGTTGGTAAGAATAATCGATTGTAGATCCCAATTCAGTTTGTCGAGCTGTTCGGATTAATGGATGTGACAATTTATAGGAGTTATTTATAGAAACAATTGCAAATCCTTTTTGACCAAATAAAGCACTCATTCTAGATATTATATAATAAGGAATATCATTGCGGGAATTTCACAGAATGTGAAATATTTTTGTAAAACTGTGGTGGTTGCTTTTTGAAGAATCGATAGTTAGCAACTTTTATGTTACAGCAATGTTCAAGTGTTTGCATTTTAAAGAAATGTAATTTTTTTCTTGCACATTTTTATCCCGACGCAAATCTTGCGTTCCTTTCCAAACGAATGCAGGATTTGACGAAACTACTTTTCTGCACATTTATTCGGATATTGATTTGTAAATCACCACAATTTGAAACATAAATACAATAGATATATTAATCTTTCATGTACTCAGTGTTTTAAAATTCGTGCCATTTGGAGACAATGAAACCAAACAAACAAATTTCCTTGCATCTTACACGATTTTGATTTTTTGACTCACTCAAAGGGACGTACAGTTTAACGACGATTCTCAACGTCAGTTCGAGAAACATTTTCTAGACTAGTAGATCACTCGACTATTACAAGTGTTCCTCAGATATACCACTCTAATAGTGGTAGGTGGTTGTGTCGGGGCTCTGTCACTTTTTACTGAAAATGTTGAAATAAGCAGAAGATAAACGCAAAGAAGCCTTTGAAAGCAAGTTATTATTTTCTTTTGAGTTTAAGAAATTTGTGTAAAAAATAGATTATCTATTTATTGGTTTCAAAACCATCGGTCTGGCATTGCGTGGGCTTTCAATCAAATAAAATTTTCGTCAGCGATGAAGCTCATTTGTCACTCAGTGGCAAATTATCGCATATGGACTATTTGATGCGCATTATGGTCTGGAGGTATCATTGCGACGTATTTTTACGAAAATGACGCTAGAGGAATCTCAAAAGGATCCACTGCTGCAACCAATCCGGAGGCGGTCACTTAAATGACATTGTATTTCGTACATAACTGCAAGGTTCCAGCATTATAATGAAATACAACTTTTATCGAAATATTTCGTTTCGGAATATATCGCAATCAATTCTGACGAATCTTTACTATATATGAGAAATGTTTAAACTCTTCTCAGAAAAGTCCTTGAATATGTCAACGAGTTAAAATATATAACACTCAATGTGAAGTACGTTAATTTATACTATCGTCAATTCAATTATAATTACAATTTCAGTTTTGTTCGTCCAAATGAAAGATGATTGAAGTTATTAGCTTCGGAAAATGATCAAGATTAATAAACTTTCACTTTCACCCTGAGCTAGGTGTGTCCAGGACATGTGTTTGAAACGCGTCAACTTCTTCAGCTGTTAAGAAATGAAGAAGTTAGGAAATGACCATTTTCTGTCTGGCCAGATTTGAAAGATCAACAAAATCTGTTAAACCATTATTGTGGTTTAGTTTCGGAAATATGGCCGTATATGTGATTAGTGGCCGTCACTATCTTGTTGACTTTTCTTTTGTCTCCATGAGAAGAGACACAATTGTTAAACACAATTTTTAAACTATGGGAAAACTAACAATTGACGTTCAAGAAATTCTTCTTGGATCGAATAACGATTACGATCGAATTCGGAAAACTAAAGAAATGGATGGTTAGGCATGGTGCGTCATAATCAAATGCCTATTTAATTAATTCATGCCTAATCCACCAATCTTCACAAGGAAATGTTTACGAATTAATTCCATTTTTTTTTTGGCTGAGAAAATTCTTCAAGAAGCACAAATAGCACCCATATGACAGAGTGTTCTGAGCGTGTGTTCCATAAACAACGTCAAGCGTTAAAGTGCTGTAATCTGGTTTGATATTTCTCAAAACTAAAGTATCCATTCTTGGCAGAAATTGTCGACGGTATAGCATAATAAATAATGAGCTACTAAAGCAGCGATCTTCAACGGTTTTCCAATAACTGCAAATGTGAACGTTTTATCACTACTTGTTTCACAGAATTTGCAATTAAATGCGAAAATGACTGTTAAACCACAGGTTTATAAGATTTTGTGAGCGTTTCAAAGAGAGAGATGTCCCAAGTAAAAATATTGCAAACCTTAATATTGTTTACTAAATAGTTAATTTATTGGAGCGTGTGGCTACAAACTGCTTTCCTTGCCCTGATCTAATCTCAGATAATCTCTGTGCTACTCCACCATGTCCCGTAAAAGTTGTTACGTGATTACGCATGTGCTGAATCAAGAGCAAATGCGGCATCGGTTTCGACTTTAGGCGATCGTATAAAATAGTTTGACTAACCAACAGCATATCATTGACTTCCTAAATTGTTTCAAATGTATGAGGCTCCAGCATTTTTGGCGTCAATTGCGTTTGTACGACCTCTGCAAACTTCAGTATATCAAATCTTTACTGCAGAATTGGTGGCTAAGAGTCTCCATAGCATTTATCGAAGCTCTCTCAGTTTATGTGGTAATTTTTAATTTGTTCCATTTGCTACAATATATACGATGTCAGCTGCTTTCAATGACTTTCAACAGCAAACAAATTGTGCAGGGGGCCCAAACTATGGCAGATTGTAGTTAACGGATTCCGTGTTGTCGAACCTAAGAGTCCAACGCGGTGTACAGAAACTTTCTGAGCATTTGAACCGCAAGTATTTTAGACCTTTAGCAAATAAATATCAATATCACAAAATGTTTCATTTCATTCTTCCTTTAATAAAAATTTGTTAAAGTAAAAGTTGTTTTTGAGGCGACTTTATGTAATGGAATTTCCCCTCGCCCTCTTTATTTTTCAAAATGTTTTCTTTTTGGCACTTTAAATGTCAATATAAATTATTGTCCCAAAGGGAGCGCAACAAAGTAGACTTTGAAGCGTCATGACACAGAGACAGAGCGAATTTGAGCATAAAGGAAAATAGATGTTACCCGCAGCCATAAGTATAACGTTGGTGCCAATTTTCGTCAAACTGAAAATGGCCTCCTGAATGGGTCATAATGTTTTACTGAATGACTGTAAAATGTAAACTGAGACTAATTAGCATAGTCGCCACTTATTTTGCAATAATTGGGATGTTTTGTTTGATTTAGGGGTTTGTGTTTTTGCCTCCAAACATGTTTTTATCTCACTTAACAACAGTGAAAATGCATTAGACCACACTAAATATTATGAGTGTCACTGAGTCAAAGAATATGTACATCGGGCGATGGTGGCAACAGTTAAAATCTACTGTACTCAGTACTGTGGCGTAATCCTGTTATCTCCGTATCAATCATAGATTAAACCTTCATTATCATATTTCATTTACTATTTTGATAGCATTTGAATTCGGGAGCACAGTATAATATTCGTAACCTCTCGAATTGCAGTTAAAAAAGCGAAAGGAAGTTGTATTTGTTAAGAAGCATCTTGTTTCATCTAAATATCTGTTATCATACTAAATCTTCGATTGTTAAACCATGAACTGTGGCGACAATTCGATATATGTTTCTATCCCACAATTAAGTTGGAGGGTTAATAATGACTTTTTTGACTATCGTAAGTGCAGGCTCTTTCATTAGCGCAGCGAATTGATGTTGCCCAATTCGCGTTGGCTTCAGTATTACTCATGTTCATGCTTTTCTGACACACCAGTGTATTTTTTGCCAAATATTTCAGTTTCCAGTTTACGTTCTCCTCTTGCGCTAGATGGTTATTTACCCATTCGTTGTGAAAATATAATTATGTTTCATAATGTGTTAAATTAAATATCTCACGCAAATTGAGTAAAGCTAATTCAATCATATCAAGACATGAAATTAATAAATAAAAGGTAAAAAAATCAAGCGTTCATTTGACCATTCGAAAACGTAATAAATTGGCAAGGCAAAATCTTGAGCGGAATATCCAGAAGTCGGTTTCAAACAGGAGATATTATAGTTCAATAATTGCGACCTTTTAATAGATCATGACCAGAGTAGACATACGTAGTAAAGAAACCTTTGAAGGAGATGTAAATGAAGAAATTCATAATGTTTTCTTTCTTCAACATCGTACGATGTTCATGCCAAATGTTATCGCTAAATTGTTCGGGGCAATTGTGTCGTTTTATAGGTCAATAGTAGTTTCGGATGTAGGGAATTAAAATCACTTCTCTGGGTTATTTCTAGTTTACATGTAATTTGGTTTAAATATTTTGGTAGTGTGCTGTTCTAACGAAATTTCTGTTCCTACGAAGAATACAAAAAATACAAAAAATTACAGAAAAATTAATTATCCACTTACATAAATATCGATAAATAATATAAGTAGAAAATTCCTTGCTTGCCATATATGGGAACTTGCTGTCATTCCATTTTTAAGTTCACTGATCGGACCTACAGTTTATTCGTGATTCCGGACGTCAGTTTGAGAAGGTTTCACTAGACTTGCCGATTGTTCGACTACTCAAAGTGTTTGTGAACACATCGAGTTGACAGTCGTTCAAAAAAAGATGTGTGGTTGTATCGAGGCTCGGACTATCATGTGAGCGATAATCGCTTACCATGACCGGTCAATGTAAGTAGAAGAATGAAATGTAAAAAATTAAAATTATTTTATTAAATTAAATATGACGAATATCTATGGCGGTTTATCTTATTTTTGGTGAATTAAAATTTAAGAAATAATTGCGACAATTGTTGTCAACACCAATATGGCTGTACTTTTATGTAATAATTTTAAAGAGTTGATAATTGCAGAATATTTTTCCAATGCAAAAGAACGTTACGTAAATAAGTTAGAATAAAATAAATTCAGACTATGCATCGAAACAGCGATTAGAGATTTTCTTAATTTGCGAGGGTTACAAAGTTGAATAAAAACTTTTCTCAAAAACAAAATATTTCCGACATTTCATTTTTGAAACAGTACAACTCACTGTTCCTAGAAAAAACAAAATTAAATTACAGTCACCAACTAGAATGATTTGCAAAGTGTATTGTCCGTGCATAGAGTTCGTGAGCTTAAGCGTCTTCGAAAACATTCTCAAAAACCATGTTTTCCTTTTAAAATTGTGTACTAGTCTTTAAAGCGGAAACCATGGACAATATAAATAAACTTACAGCAAATTTGCAACTAATTTTTTTCTTCCAAGTTTAATCATTTATTATTCACATAGTTTTCATAATTTTTTTTTTTTTTTTTCATTAATTTTCTTTATTGGATCTTTCTTTCGAAATTTACAATATGTATTCAAATCTTAATCCTATCTTAAACTAAAATATCCTGCCATTGCCGGATCTTGTTTTTGGCGAGCAGAACTGTTTATCACCGGACCAAGTCTAGCGTGTCCTTTCTTTTTAGCCGTATAAGACCGGGAAAATGTTTCAGGTTTTGAGCGAGTGGGTTTGAGTGGGAGGACAACTTCGATACATATGACCTGCTTAATATTCGTATTTCCTTTGGAAATATAAGGAATGTTTAAATCCTTATGTATGTTATCATTCGTAATATACCATGGGGCACCACAAATTTGGCGCATAATTAATGATAAAAATTCTTATAAAATATACTATATATTTGAATACTATATATTTGTGTATGTATTAATATAAGTTTTAACAAGTTAACAAGCCCCAGCGTCTAGAATAGACATTACTAAAATTTTTGCATTAAAATTCAATATCTTTTACAATTATGTTACAGAAAAATTGTTAAAAATTGTTAAAATTATTATTTTTAATTTTGTACACAAACAAAAAGCTTAAATAAAGATTTCTTCAACATTCTGCGGTAAGTGATTTTTCAACAAATTTTTGAATGTTGAAATATTATTTGCGATTTTTAAATTTTGAGGTAAATTATTATACGCATGGCTACCCGAATAATCAATTCTCTGCTTGGTAGTTTCAAGTCTACACTTTGCTATCCTCAAGTTACTACTATTTCTGGTACTGAACACTT
Organism: Philornis downsi; assembly: GCA_019455685.1. Lineage (NCBI taxonomy): Eukaryota > Metazoa > Arthropoda > Insecta > Diptera > Muscidae > Philornis > Philornis downsi. The sequence goes on from JAHXMU010000826.1 coordinate 3,924,736, forward strand.
GTTGGTTGAAAGCGAAATATATGGTGTGATGTCCTATATTGTGTAAGCATTTGAATACATACATAAGGAGTTTCATTAGACAAGTACCATGTACAGGTAAAATGCTTGGGAATATGTTTCTATATAGAGAAAGTGTTGAATATGTTAAAGGCAGATTTGCCACAGGCCTCACGACTCTGCTTTGAATTCTTTGTGAAGATTTTAGTTCTCCACTTTTCTGTACCCATATAAAACAACCATATAATTCAAAATACTTTGAATTAAAGTTTCGTATATTAAAAGTTCCTTTGTCCTATTAAACTTGTTTTTGAATTTATACAAAATACTTAATACTTGAGCTGATTTGTTTTTTAAATGTCTAATGTGCTTATCCTAACACAGATTACTTTGTAGATACGACTATATGACTAAATACTGGACACAATCGGCTTCTTGGATAATGTTACCATCGATATATATTGTAAATAAGGCTTAAATCGTATCAACTTTGTTTTTGTGTCATTAAGGACTGTTTTTTTTTTATTTGAACAAATTCAAATGTCAAGGACGCGTTGCGTTCAATATACGGTCTGGCAACTGTCTCGTGCTGGTAAGGATATATAAGGCATAAGTCATTAGCGTACCTAAAGAGCTTTCCTGTCAATCCAAGGTTTCCTATATCATTGAGATATATTTTAAATAACAAGGGTCCAAATACACCATATTGAACATCTTACATACAAATTGTTTCCGGTTCCGCAGGTAGCTGCCTAAAAGAGATAGCTGCCTTGTGGAGAAATTCCATAAACTTTTAGTTTTTCCAACAAAATGTTGTCATCAATTGAATCAAGGGCTTTCGTAAAATCATAATACTATCCCTTTACTCCCTTGTACTCGTGACCACCATCTAACCCTTTGCATACAGCATTTATTTCATTTAAAGCTGCTTCCTTAGTGTCACAGTCCTTTCTAAACCCATACTGATAATCGTTTAAAAAATTATGCCTTTCTAGGTACATTAGTAATTGATCGTGCATCATTCTTACAAAAATATTGTTAAATACTCGCAATATTGCTATTGGCCTATAATAATTTACTGGTGACGCATGTTTTTCTTTGGGATTGGAGACCACCGTATGGATTTTTAACATGTCTGGTTATGAGCTATTCAGTATAATATTGTTGAAAACCTTTGCCAAATGTGGTGCAATAATATCACAAGTTTCTGAAACAGTTTTAGAAGAAATGTTGTCATAGTCTGGACTTTTTCCGGCAGATAATTTTAAAATAACATTCTTTTATTTATTACCTGTCATAAATCTGAAATGAAATCTGCTACTTTGGTAAATCAATGTTCTCAGATAATTGAACATACTCGTACTAGGAGAAATATGTTCAGACTGAATTTTCAGGCCCTTGACTGACTGGATAAAGCAAGTGTCAAATGCATTACCTTTTTCACCATCGTCGAGTATTTCATTTCCATTCGCATCTTTGATATTATTAGATTTGATTTTCGTTCTTCCCAGTGTATGGTTTAAGAATGTCCATCCTTCTCTTGGATTATCTTTTATCTCTTAGATATTATCATTGTAAAAATTGTTCATGGACTTATTATATGCGGTTATAATAACTTTACTTATAGCTTTAAGTTTCGTTTCAATTTCTGAATTAGAACGACGTTTTCGTTTTTCAACAGTTTTTCCTTGAGAATCATTATTTGCAATCTACGGTTAATTTTTTGTATTTTATTGAATGTCGATTTCTCACTTGCATTCTGAAATAATGGCACAAGTTACGCTAAGCCAACTGATGGGTCTCCAGTTTCACATAATATTGGCAATCTCCTGTTTATAAGTTCTAAAACATTCTCATGATTACAGTAGAAGTGATTTTTTATTTTTGGCTGGTACATTACCCAGCGCTTCAATTTGTAGCCTAACATAAATAATGTTGCGGTCAGATAATTTGTCTTCTATAGAACCGACAAACATGGGCAAATTCAAATTACAATATGTTTATGTGTTCATCGACGCTTTACTTATTGGTCAAGTTACTAACTTGTGACAAATTTCAAAATCCTAACTAACTAAAGCATATGAAAATTTCTGACATGAACTAGCATGCAGGCTATCAATATTCGAATCTCCAACTATTATGCAAAATCGAAACGCAAATCTAAATCGAATTAGCAAATCTTCCAGAGATGAAAAAAGGTACTTGAATTGCACATAAATTTAGTGGGCTTTCCTTGTAATTTCACGTTATTCAAAATTAAAATTATCAAATTGATATAGTTTTTGCTTTCAACACACTCTACGCTATATTCGCTATTTTCCCGCACATATATGTATGGATGTACCGCCATAACTATCAACTCTGCAACAATGTATAACCTTATAACCACCAATATTGTAAATTTAAGTTAAATCTTCTTTAAAACAAGTTTCTTGCCCAGACATTATTGACGGTATAATCGGCAAACAGGCTACTAACAGTCTAAATTTGTTCAATTTATCAATCGAAGAAATACTTCGTGCGTTTCCAGATATTGCACTGAAAGAACTTCTTGAATTTATAATATCAGATTTAGAAGATTTTAAATCAGAAAAATATTGACTTTTGATCATAGGGTGTTATCAAACATTGATTCTAATGCTTTATTTAAATAATTTTCGATGGTGATTATTGTGATTCATCAGCGTCTTCAAGAGCAATTGTTTGAATTTGAGATTTCCGCTTATACGAATTATGTGTAGCAGCTTCCAATAGTAATTTATTCAGCTCCTCTACATCATGTATGATTTTTGCTTTAGACAACTCACTTTTTTTAGCGTAAACTTCTCCTCCGGCAGCATAAACAGCCTGATATCCAATAGTTCGCAATGGTTTTGCGTAACTTAAAAGCCTTAGAGCCTCACCGCTTAGAAAGTCATTTATAAAAACTTTCTCTGTGGCAGCATTTTGCTTCAACTTTGGTTTTATTGACATAATTTTCTCCTTCGACTTCATTGAATTCATTTTCGCAAACCAATGTTTGCTTATTTTTGTTGTCATTTGGTAAAATTCATCATCATCAATTTTCAAACCAGACATAAAACTCCAGTAGCTTCAACAATTGCTGGGTACATTTCTGACAATTAGCGAACCTCAATGGTTCTTCACACAACGATATCAGCCTGTTATATAGATGAGTATTCCAGAAATATTTTGTTTAACAGAGCGTATTGAATTACGGAAATCGCCAATTTTTTCAAGTGTACTTTTGGCGCGCTGCTGCTGAATTTCTGATTACAGATATATATAAATACGGGGTGATCCATTTAGTTCTTTCAAAACCGTCGGTCTGGCAAGGCTGTCAGCTGTTAAATACCTGTCATCTGAGGTGTTATTTATTTATTTAGTGAAAGGTTTGTCATTTACGAATGTGGATAGTTTAACAACTGAAGAACGCACAAAAATAGTTAAAACTTACTACAAAAGTTGTGATTTAAGCGTGGGCACTTTTTGTGCATCACGGGTTGATTATGAGCGTCACAATCGACCTTACTGTACAAGCAATTGGTAAGATTATAAAGAAATTAGAAAAGACTGGAAGCGTTACAGATATGGTCAGGGCTGTGCATCATCGCAATGTACGCACTGTCGAAAATATCGCTTCTGTTAGTGAAAGTGTGTCGGATGTGCCGTCAACCAGCAAAATTGTCGAATATGGGTCTTGGAGAACCCAAACGTGATTGTGACTGTTTGGCGCGCATTATGGTCTAAAGGTGTCATTGTGCCACATTTTTCGAAAATAACGCTAGAGTAACCGTTAGTGTAAATTCAAAGCGCTATAGCCATATGATAACCGGTATGGTTGCGATTGAAGATTATTAACTTGACGATATGTGGTTTCAACAGGATGGTGCCCACGAGCCACACAACACCGTTAGACTTTTGTTTTTGTGGGGCTACATCAAACACCGTTCAAACGTTGGAGCATTTCAAAACCATCATTGTTCAAGTTATAGCATAGATATCGCCCGAAATGTGCGGAAATGTGGTCGAAAACTACCTCAAAAGGATATACTGCTGCAACCAATCCAGAGGCGGACGTTTAAATGACATTTTATTACGTAGATAATGGCAAAGTGCAAGCATTATAATGCTTGTTTCATCGAAATCGTAGCTTTATGTGTACTTAATATAGCTTTACTTTTGAAACCGTATGCAGGCAGCTCTAATCTCGTAATGATAATCTTCAAATTTTAAAAACAGTGCTTCCATTATATCAATTAAAACTCGATGAGTTTTTAGTTTAATTAGTTTAGTTTATTTATTTATTAGGAGTTTCCTCCTTAAATGCCAAACTAGAACTAACTTAAAGTTAACAAAGATTTTCCTTATATTAAAATTATTACTTCGCCATAACAAACATCACCTGTTTTACTTCTTGGAATTTTTCGGTAACTGAATCGGTTGTCTTTTAAGTAGCGGATGTTCCCACAACACGCTTAAATTTGGCAGACATGTGGTCAGTAAATTATTTCCTTCGTCATTTTCATTGTTGTTAACAAATGCAGCGTTAACTTATCCTCACTGCGATTCGCCCTTGAAAACTTTTTTCGTAAAACACTTGAAATCACATCTTCAATTTGGTGAAATAATCATTTTTGGAAGAAATCAATCTTAATATCATATTCGATTTGAACAATTCTTTTTTACAGAGAGAGGAAAAAAATTTAATGCAGAAAAAAAGGTATTGCATTGACTTCAGTGAAATCGTCACACAGAGACTACAGCAATGTGAGATTATATAGAAAATTGAGTATAAAGCGGTCTATATGAGGTTTTAGCAGATAAATTGAAATCATGCAATAAATGGCATTATCAAAGTAATACGAAACTAACAACAAATAATTTCACTAAATATGACTTACAAATCATTTAGACTATATTTTGTTGTTGACATGTAGAGTTTAGTAAATGGCAGGACAACAACGCCAAACAATATTGGTAGCTCGATAAATATTTGCTAATCAAGTCGGGCACACAATTTGGAAAAGCTTATTCGAAACAGTATTTTTGGCATCACTTTGGTAATTTCGGGTTTTTGGCTCAAAGAAAATTTCAAACCTTTGAAATAATTAATTTAGATTTACAATGGAAATGTAATTTTCTCTATAACCATCTGTTATAATTCAACCAACTTTTTGATTCCAGATTTTTCTTTCGGTTGACATTTTTCACCCAATAACAATGCGTTTTAAAAGATGATCATTTTGGTTTAAGCAATAAACCACAAACTTATCCACTTTGTTAAGCGTATTTTCTGCACCTCGTACTGAGCCAAAATATTGAGTTTTTTGACGATTCCGAACTATATCAAATGGTTTTCGGTGGCCGCATGCAACATTTTTAGTTTTTCTGCAAGTTCTCGAGTAGAAATTTGGCGATCCGCCTAGATAACGGGTTTGATTTCGTATTCATCAATCTCTTTGGCCGACCGCTTTGGTGGTCATTTTGGAACGTGAAATTTGCTTTTCTATTATACACGTTATAAACATCTCTTTTCTGAATTAAAAGAGCTAAATAATGGCGAAAATGTTCCTTTCGTGCCTCCATATTCATAACGCGATTTAAAAGTAAACTGACCACTGAAAATTGAAGCATGAAATATCAACTAGCTGTGTAACGATGTAAAATACAATTTAATCAGATGTGCCGAAGCGTTTTAAAAATGTCGGAAGCGCCATCTATGAAGAAATAGCGAAATCAATTTCTTGCCAAACTTTTCTTTTTGGCGGTATTAAGTCAGTCCTCATGGAATCGAATTTTAAAACAGTAAAATGTTTAGCTCAAATCAATGCCGCTACTTTCGTCTTTACAATATTCGAGAATGTCGCTTTAATTTGTGGATTAGCAAAACGTACTCGGCAACTACTGGCAAAGCAAATTATATCGAAAACCCACATTTCATTAAATCAATTATAAGCCGCATTATTTAGTTGCTAATATGTTTGTGACAATTGAACTGACAGTAAAGTGTTTTGATCGCCGAACTCCCCTGAATATGCGTAGGGGTCTGTTTAATTCCCAAAGACTACACACAAGTGTGACACACTTGCGCCTGATTGCTGGGGCGAATGGGAGCAGAGGTGGGGCAGTTGTGGACACACAAGTGGTTAGTGTTTATAATTTCGAAGTGTGACTCGAAAAGACTTTTATGAAGTTGTCACTTCAGTTATCTTTATTGAACACTCGTGACAAAAAAAAAAAAAAAAAAAAAAAAAAAATCAAATAAATTGATTTTTTCTTTGTTTACAAATGTACATTTAAAAATCAATTAGATTTTAGAAATCTGAATAAATGCAAGTGGACGAGAAATGCAATGTGAATACTTGAATTTTGAAATATTTTCAAATATTTCTCACAAATTCAGAAGTATTTGAAAAGTTTTAAATATGTTTTCGTATCGTTACTGTGTTATTGGTAATACGAAATGAAATGAATGGTAATACGAAATGAATATATACACGAGGTGTGTTCAAAAAATTAGGTGAATTTTGAAATTTCGCGGGCTACGTACATTCGACTTTCGATTATTATTATTTTTGTTTTATGTTGGTACACTTGTCTCGAAGATATGTATGTTGACGGTTTTATCCATATAGCATATTTAGTTTGTTTGTGAGAGGCAAAAGTAAGACAAGTGTTTTGTGTGTTCTGCGATTTTCTGCTATCGAAAAAATTGATCAAAGAAGTTGCATCAGATTTTGTGTTAAAAATGGAATTAAGTGCTCAAAAACACTTGAAATGTTGACAGAGGCATACGGTGAGAGTACTCTGAGTCAAAAAAATGTTTACAAGTGGTACAAGCTTTTCACAGAAGGTCGAGAAGATGTGAATGACGACGCTCGCCCTGGACGCCCCAGCACATCAACAACCGATGAAAATGCTGAGAAAGTCGAATCGCAATTAGAGAAGTTGCTGAGGATGTCGGCATATCGGTTGGCTCATGCCATGCAATCTTTTCGGAAATTTTGGGCATGAAGTGTGTGGCAGCGAAGTTCGTTCCAAAATTGCTGAATTTTGACCAAAAACATAAAAGATTTGCTTAACAGGCCAATAACTGGTGACGAATCATGGTATATGGTTATGACATCGAAACCAAAGTCCAATCGTCCCAATGGAAGAGTCCAGGAGTGCCAAGACTAAGAAAGCACGCCAAGTTCGATCAAATGTCAAAGTTTTGCTCACTGTTTTCTTCGATTGCCATGGTGTAGTGCATCAGGAGTTCTTATCACAAGGTCGTACGGTAAATAAGGAGTATTACCTTGAAGTTATGCGCTGTTTGCGTGAAGCAATACGAAAAGAACGCCCGGAATTGTGGGGGGAAAATTCATGACTTTTGCATCATGATAATGCACCTGCTCACTCATCTTTGCTTGTGAGAGATTATTTGGCCAAAAACAACACCGTTATCAGGCTTCAGCCACCGTATTCACCAGATTTGCCCTCCCTGCGACTTTTTCCTGTTCTCAAGATTGAAGAGACCCATGAAAGGACGACGTTGAACTCAAGGACATACCGAAAAGTGCATACCAGAACTGCTTCGAGGATTGGAGAAAACGCTCAAAAGAAAAAATTTCGAGTTAAGTAGTTTTTCCCTATAAGCACATGTATGTATATATAGGTGTGTGGGTGTGCTTACAGGGAGAAACGACTTATGTATATACAGTGTTGCGCAAAACAAAAGCAACAAAATGTACTCCAGACTATAAATATATAATTTTCATAAAAACAAAATATTTAAAACAAAGCTTACCATTTATTTTCATTAAGCTATAAAACCAATACATTACAACAACAATAACACTTGCGTTTAAAAGAAATATGAAAAAATGTACAGCAGAGCCGGACTTGCGCAAAACAATAGCAATATTTTGTATATCCGCCCTTGTTTTTAATAACATCTTCGCACCTTTTTGGAATCGAGGCAACTAATGAATAAAAACAATCCTCCGGAAGGTTTTCCCCCTCAGTTTTCAACTTGTTGAATAGCTCCTCTTTGTTGGAAAACCGATGTCCTGCCACTCTTCTTTTAAGGATACCAAAAAGGTTTTCAATAGGATTCAAATCAGGTAATTGTGCCGGCCAATCAAGAGTTTGAATCCTATTATTTGTTAGCCACTCTTTTGCCACTTTCGATGTGTGTTTCGGATCGTTATCATGTTGAAACACCCATCGAAGTGACATATTCCACTCTGCATGGGGTAGCATTTGGTGTTGTAGTATGGCTTGATATCCCTCACCGTTCATTATTCCATCTATTCTATGAAATGGACCAGGTCCTTGAGCCGAGAAGCATGTCCACACCATTATATTTCCACCACCATGCTTTGCAGTGACGAGGATGTTCTTGGTTTTAAGACGTTGTCCTCTGTGTCGCCTGACGGTCTGCATTCCATCCGATTGAATTAGATTAAATTTAAATTCATCGCTAAACAGTACTGTCCTCCAATTATTTACTGACCAATTGCGGTGTCTTTTAGTAAATTTTGACCTTTTCCAAAGAAATAATAGTAATGTTAATACAGCATTACGCTAAAAATAAAAATTCACCTATTTTTTATATGCCTTATTGTAAGCAATGGTTTTTTGGCTGGTCTGTAACTTTTTAAATTGTTTTCTACAGCCCGTCTTCGTACTGTACTGTGATGAATATTCAGTTTTAAAGATGTTACAAATGTTTCTGACGAAATAAACGGATCTTTCTTTATCATCTTAACAATTTCACGGTCTGTCCGAGTTGAAGTTTTTCGATGTCTTCCACCTAAATGTTTGGTTTTCATTTCTCCTGTCTGTTGATACTTCTTTATCAACCGGCAAATGCAGGATCTATTAATTTTAAATTTTTTTGCTATCTCTGCTTGCTTCATACCACCTAAAAAGTCATTAATTATTTCACTTTTTAATTTGTCTCCAAACTTTTCCCTCGCCATGTTCTTAACGTCGTTAATATGCAAAGACAAACATATTTGATTCGTTGACAAACTGAATCAAATATTGCACAAATTGAAAGTATTTTACGGCAGCTTCTCAAAAACATTGTACTTTGTTGCTATTGTTTTGCGCAAGTGAATTCCGACTCCGCTGTACATTTTTTCATATTTCTTTTAAACGCAATTGTTGTTGTTGTTGTAATGTATTGGTTTTATAGCTTAATAATACTTCTGTGAAAATAAATAGTAAGCTTTGCTTTAAATGTTTTGTTTTTATGAAAATTATATATTTATAGTCTGGAGTACATTTTGTTGCTTTTGTTTTGCGCCACACTGTATATATATTTCATATATATATATATGAACATATACTCTTTACATACGTCGTACATCAAAATATATGGGAAAGATATAAATATCATTTGTTATCTCTTTTATAAATTGCATTTGGTTGCATTTTGGTTGAAATGCACAAGAGCTGAAAATATATGTAGTAAATTGGATGTTGCACACTAATATGCATGTTATTGGATATAAAAATAAAATTTGAATAAAGTTATTTTTAATAAATGCATTGCATTTATTGCTGCACATTCATACAAGTAATGTAGTACAAGTTTGGATTTATGGAACATTGATTTCGATTCCTAAATAAATTTTAAAGAGATACGTGGTGGCGAAGAATACACATAAATCCTCTGGTTTAGATATTGTTTGGAAGTTGGAATAAAGACTATGAATAAAGAATTTGGGGCCAAGACCGTAAGGATCTAGTAAAACATAATAATATCACTTAAAAAACAAAACAATTACAACGCGCAGGAAAAATAAATTCGTTAAGTTTAAAAATAATCAAAAAATGATTTTTATTTGCAGAGCATCCAATATTCAATCCGAAATTTATTGATATATACAGCTGCAGTCAAAATAATAGTAGTGGGTATTGCGCAAATTTTAAAGAAGTAAAAAGGTTTCAAAATAATTTTGTAAATTTTTAAGTCTAATTTTTTTAACATAGTTCTTTTTATAAATTCTAGGAAATAAAAGAAAAGAATTCAAGATAGTTACAAAAATATAAAAGTATTCAAATTCTTTTAAACATAGCCGGTCAAAATAATAGTAGTGATATTCATTTAATGGTTAGTACAAACTAAAATAAATTGATGCGTGGGCTAAATGTATATTACGAAGGGTAAGCATCTTAATTATTATTTTGTGGCAAACCATTTGTTGGCAATTACCGCCTCACAGCGTCGTGGCATAGAGTTTACTAAATATTGGCACCTTTCTGCGGAAATGGACATCCACGCATCCTTCACAACCTCCCACAATGTGGGGTTTCTTTGCGCGATCACAGCCTTTACGTCACACCACAAATTCTCAATGGGATTGAGATCTGGGGACTGGACAGGCCATTCCAATACGCGTATATTATTTTCTGCAAACCACTGTTTTGCTAGACGGCTTGTGTGCTTAGGATCATTGTCGTGCTGAAAGGTCCATATCAAAGGCATTTCATCCGCAGCATATAACAGCATCACTTCCTGTAATATTTTTTACGTATAGTTGGCGATCCATGATGCCTTTGATCCAGTATATGGGTCCAAATCCTATGTATGAAAAGCATGCCCATATCATAACACTAGATCCTCCATGTTTAACCGTTTTCAGCGTGAATTTAGGGTTATATTCTGAATTAGGAGGCCGTCTTACGTAGGCTCGTGAGCCTTTCCCGCCATAAAGAACAATTTTAGACTCGTCAGTCCACAAAATATTCCTCCATTTTTCAGGGGTCCAATTTAGATGCTCCTTTTAGTCGCAAATTTTTGTCGTTATGTAACATGTTTTTTCGTCAACAGTGGCACTTTTCTTGGACTTCGCGCTATCAAACTTGCATCTCTAAGACGTCTGCGGATAGTTTCCACGCTCGCTTCCACACAAAGTTTGTCTTTTATTTCCGTAGCGGCAGCAAAGGGGTTTTGTTTTGAGTACATTACTATACTCGAAACACTTTTTTTGATACGGACGGCCACGTGTCTCACTAACGGGAGTGTACTTTATTGCATTGCGTACCATTGTCGGTGAGCAACCTACAGTGAGTCACAGTGAAAATGGTCCACCTGTGACCAATCACTTT
>JAHXMU010000826.1:3955838-3982083 GCA_019455685.1 Philornis downsi
CGGTATGTCATTAAGCGATCTGACATCTCTGTCAAAAGTTATGGCGTTGCCAGATGGGTCCGTCGAATATGGGCAACCCTGTATACTTTGAAGAGGTATTTTGTGGCTGCCAGCACGCCGTAAAAGTTAGAATTATTGAAAATGAGACTTGCACCTTTTCTTATGAGTTGGAAATAATCAATTATCGAGTGTATATAGTGTCAAAGGTGAAGCGAAAAGATCGCGCCAAAGTTGTTTCAAAATCAAGGTTAAGCTGATAGTTTTTTCGCTTATCGTTCTACTATTATTTGATTGCTGTGCGCCGTATTTATGGACAGAAGACCATACCGGAAGGTGACTGCTTGACGTGCTTCTGGGATAGGAAAAACGTTTGAAGATTTTTTGAGGAAAAACAGGTCTTACTTTTTAGGTACTGTACTACAGTGTATACCTCGGCAAATATAAACTACGAATATAAAACACAACTTATTAAAAGCTTGAAATCTCTGCAGCAAACATAATTGGAATCTGTCTTCGCAAAAACACGGTTCGGGAATTCTCGATGAAAAACCCTGTATATGAACTGCTGTACATCGTTTGAAAGATTTTTCGACAACAAGACATTTTTTTGGCGAAATACAATAGAAATCATGACCTTAAGTAAGTACTCGTATCTACTCTTTCGTAACCAGTTATTCAACACTAAGCAACAAACAAACTATCTCTTTGGAAAGCGACAGTATAGCGCTATAGGTTTGCTCGAAATTATTGTTGTGACCGCGCAACGATGGAAATATGATTTTTACCGGAGTTCTGATATAGAAAATGTATTTTTGTATAGAGAAAACAACCATTTCGTAAAAAATAATGGAAATGGGATCGAATCAAAATTAGAATAATATTGAACTTTCATTATCTACATGGATGTGAAATCAGTCATAACATTTTCATTTAACAAAACCCCGAAGTTGGCATCCCTACCTGTGCATGGTATTGGGGAGCAAACAGCTGTGTGTGAGAGAAGAGCATATACCAGTGTGATGTATTATGCTCATCCGTGTGTTTGAGCTAAGCGCTCCGCTACTTTGCTCACTCCAGCGATCGCTTCGCAATTTTAGTTACTGTTACGATACTTAGAAAGGTAGACGTGTTGGCCGCGTTCTCCACAAAAAATAAAGGAAGCAGAATTTGCAAAAGGCAAAGTGATTGCTATCATTTCAAAATAATTGTCAGTTTAACGAGGATTTGTGGATTACAAACGAATTGTGAATTATAAACGAAATTGTTATTAAAAAAGGTGATTTGCTATTATTTTATATATTTCGTGTGTTAACCCTAATTTAAGTATCGTTGAGTGTCACTAGTTGGAGTGCGAGTTCGTTTTCAGTTTCAAGTTCATACTTTAATGTCCTTGTTGGGAGTTGCAAATTAAAAAAATAAATAAATAAAAAACAACCGAGAATTACATTAAATTTATATGATCGTGACTTGGACTGTTCGTGTTGTTTTTTTGTAAACGGCCGTAAATGTTTTCCTTAAGATCAGCAACGTGAACAAAGTTTAACGATCTAAAAATAGAACCGACGTTGACGATTGCAAATAATAACAAAAACAGAAAATGAAAAGCGATTGCAAATGAATTATTGGAAAAACACATTGTTTTGAAATCAATCATGTAGTTTGTTGCCACAAGCGAATTGTTCGGTCTTTAGGTTTGCCGCCGCCGTCTACCGCTCCGTTCGATCAGTGATCCGACCGATCAGTGATGATATTTGTGCTAGATTGTCGTATTTGGTTTTCGGATTGTCTCTCTGACGCCGGTTCTGTTTTGGATTTTCGACTTGAATTTCAAGTAGCTGAATTACAAAACAATGCAATTACTCGGTCGCCCTTGTCTCGCACCGCGAGTGAGTGAATCCACCGAATTCGAGCGGTTTGTTTGTACTCCGACCTACCGTTTGTCCGTCTGTCTGTCAGTCAGTCTGTCTACTGTTTTCTGTCTATTATTATCATTATAATTTATCATTTATATTTAATTAGGAACTCGCAATTGTTGCTTGTTGTGTTCGTCTGCCAACCACTTGTTGTTGAGCTTAAATTGTACAATTTCGCGTATTAAATTTTCGACTATTTTTAAGATAGACGAATAGACAGCCAAACGAGTGAAGGGACGGATAGCAGACGATTTAGCAATTGCCGTTCTCCAAACTTGCTTCGTTCGAACCTTGACTTTAGTTTTCAAAATTTCTACATTTCGTCGACGTTGTAGTTGTTGCCGTGTTATCAGCCAACCATTTTGTTTCTGCAACTATTTCGCTAAAATTACTAGTTTTTTTTTATTTCATTTTCAACTGAGTGAAATGAAATTGAAATAATATATATTTAAGTTTCGCGTGTGAGTAAAGATTCACTGGTCTGCTGCTGCTACTGCTGCGTCTAATGCGATTTCATTGCGCTCAACATTTTCTTTATCAGTTCTTGATAAGACTTCATGTTCGACAATTTATGTTCGCTTTGTTATCTCAGGCAATTTTCACTACAAAATTAAATTCTCCACCATGTCATCTTGCATTGATCGAGAAACTGGTACCAGCAGAGCTGTGCTATATATGACAAGGGCATTCCATGAACAAATTGCGACTGCATTTGAAATGGCAGAATTTCGTCATTCATATTCTTGAATTGTCTCGATATAGCAAAATAATTCTCTACATTCATTACAAGAGTCAACTTTGGATTTGCTGACAAAAATTTCGACATCAAATTATTGAAATTGAAACTTTTTTTTGGGTTTAAAGCTCATACTTCGAATTTTGGAACGGTTATACTTGGAACATTTCTGTAGTAGAAAATTTGTCAAAACGTCGAAATCGTTCTTTTGCGATTCGTACTTTATCCTGAGAAATGTTTTTTTTCAGCAGTCTCCTTTTAGCTGAATATATTTCATTCAAAGAGCCTCCATCGTTGTAGGTAAATGCCTGTTCAATTAGTTTGCAACAAAGTAATTTCGACGTTGTTCAGGCAATTTTGTGATCACAGATTGAGAAAATGGTTGATGCTTCCCAAACAAAAATAAAACGGTTCTCAGGTTTTCATCTGTATTGAAAGATTTTCCATTCAAAAAATTTTGCACACTTCCGAATAAATGAAAATTCGAATATGGTAGGTCAAATCTCAATATTATTTTGGCCAGTCTCCAAAGACACGTGAGGTTTAGCGTTGTCGTGGTGAAAAATCGTGCTTTGCGGTTTGGTAATTCGAGCGATTTTTCGGTCCTTCGTCAGGCTTCATCGATTGCTGAATATAAACCTCTGAAACTATGTTTTGGTTCCTTGGAAAGCGAACCGCTTCTTTAAATGCGTTGTCACCCCAAATGGACAACATAACTCAGCCTTTTGCTTGGAACAGAGGATCTGGTCTGTTGGCATTGTTGCGGAGAATCCATTTTTCATCGCCAGTGACAGGGTCCTTCTAAAAGGTATAATTTTGGTAAATCGCAGTGGTTTATACGACTTTTTAAATGCTCTTTAAAGAGTCCAAGCTGTTTTAAATGTGTTTCAATGGACATTTGATTTCAAATCGATTAGGGCTTTGATTTCGTACTCATCAACCTCATTTTGCCGACCGGACCGATAGTCATTTTCTGGCGTAAAATTTCCAGAACGGGAATTCGTCAACCAATTTTCTGTTAAGGAATCCAATCCATACAAGTCTTCTGAAATAAAAAAGCAAAATATGTTGAGAAAGCTTTAAAAGTAAAGAGAATGTAATGCCAGCTGCGTAACGATACAATGTACAATTTATTCAGGAAGAAGACCGTTTGTGTGAAATAGTGGAATTTTGCAAAGTCGACAGTTGCTAAAGGCAAAACCGGTGGAATATGGCGTTAGGAGAATCAATTCATAGTCCAATTCGTTGTTTCGGCATTGATTTTACAGAACCTCATTTTTTCTCGTGTTTTGTGTTTTTTTTTTAATTCAAATCGTTACTGAAAAGTTCTAACAAACTGGGAAAATTTTTCTCTTTTGAAAAAAATTAAAATTAAAATTAAATCCAATTAAAAACAAAAAAAATCCTGAATCCTGAAATGGTCACACAGTTTTGATGCATTGCTGCAATTTTTTTCAATTATAGACTTGGAAAATTGTAAATACGTAAAGCCATATGAGGTATTTTTCAAAGCCTACAAGATCATTTCGGATAAAAAATTTTGACTCAAACCTCATGGATTTAATTCGATATTTTACATTTATTAAAGATTACTTTAGACATATGGCTCGCTCATCAGATATCCCAACAAACAAAAGAAACAGTTTGTATTGTCATTTAGCTTTTATACCTTATTTGTTCTATATTTTTATTGCTCCATATTTTATCACGATCAATGGATCAATGAAAACGTGGGTTACGATGATGAACATTCACAAGCATTAATATTACCAATCTTTTTCATGAAACATTTTCACAAAAAATTGTTCTAGCTTTTTGGTTAGAAACCACGAATCGACTCCGGTTTTCAGAATTGCAACGAATTGAAGTATGGAAATCATATTCACATTTAGTAGGACATATACTATCTAAGTGTTCTTATCTGTAAATCTTAAAAATACAGGAGTATCAATAAAATTTATACCGATCGACGAAGAATCCTTTGACAATTTGCCACATCAGATAATGGCTCAATTTGAATGGAGCGTTTTTACAATCCACAGCCTGTATTAGAATCGTGATCTATTGTGATTTCGTTTTGGTTGAGCCTGCGTAGAACCAAATGAAAATGCGTGATAAAATTTGCGCCACGAACTACTTCAGTATTTAAATTAATTTTGTCATTATTTTTCGTTGAAATCTGAGCAGAACTAATTAAAAATTTGGCAAGTATTTGAAATCTCTCTTGCACAACGTTTTATATTTATAGAATGTTTAGGTACAATAATAAATCAGTTTATAGCCGTCGTTTTAAAAAAGAATAAAAAGAATCGAAGTCGATGATATTCAAAAATATCCGTAATATTACTAAAACCCATTTCCTATGAAAAATCGATCATTTTGATTCAACTAGTCTAGTAGTAGTCTATTATGGAAAAAGTTTAAAAGACAGCATGTTACTTTAGAGCAGAGGATTCTTGCTTCCATCCACAACTACTGATATTTGTAGAATTTGTCAACTAAAAAAGGATCAAAAGGATTATTTATGGAGCAGGAGGATACATTTCCTTAGAAAGTTCTTGTTTAATTCCGTTATAGATATGCAATCTTTTGAAAATAAATCAAAGCAATTTCTTAAAAAGTTTTTTAATTAATTTGCCTAATTTATTGCCCTTCCGCAGAGCAAAGTGTAGCCGCACAAGGATTCGTGTTTTGATGGATTTGGGTGTTCTCAGCTAGTACAAACAGTTGGTTAAGTTGTTCAGTCCCAAAAGTTGTGTTTCCGAAATTGCTAGAATCCCCACTCTTTTTTGCTTAGCGAAATCGACACAAACTATTTTTATAAATTTTATGGTCGAATTGAGCAAACTATACGACCCAAATTAAGAAAACTTTTTGTGAAGTCGGTTGGCCGACCTTCTCTTCCCAGACATATTTTTTGCCTCGTCATAAATAGTTCTCCCTACTTGTCTATTGAAGTCGCGGTAGGGTTTATTCACAAGCAATCAAAGAGTCATTCAACGTTAAACCCTTATCGATCCTATGTCTATGCAATATGACACAATTACGATATTCTTATCTTAATGAGCCTAAACTATTTCTTTAATATTTACCCTACCTGACCTGTCTGAGCTAACGGTGGCCGCTGAATTATAAATTAAATTTTTATCTTTTTATCAAATTGTTGAGATATTCACCATTTATTTATTTGTTTTTGGTTTGTTTTGTGTTTTTTTTATGTGCTGCGATTGATTGCACATTTGTTAAATCAACTTTGTTCTAATGTTTAATTATAGAATTTCAATTTCTTCCATGAAATGATTTCGCGAAATTGCGGTTAACCGCTAATTAATCGAACCGAAAACCGATTTTTATGTTTTGCTTAAAACCGATATCGAATCTGACATATATAGAAAAAAAAACATAATCAGACGGCGACAACGCTCGATCATGTAATGTTGCTCCATACAATGTTGGCGATACGAGTCGCCGCAGGAGCTGTGGAGCCAGTGGGGATGGATTGATCGAGCACTTGATCCCATCACGTTCGTTCGTGCATCGAAAGGACAACCAATCACAACAACAGAAGCAGACTGCTGAGCAATGTGTGATGAACTGTGAATGCCATCGGATGTGAATTGTCATCATCATCATCAGCTGTCTTTTGATTGTTTAACGCTCTTCAATGTCAAAAAATTGAAAAATAATGACAATAGGGAGGGGGGGGGGGGCTGATTAGTATTAACGTGTTTGAAAGCTCATCATCTCACGACGTACAAGTGATGAACAATTACGTTGTAAAACGATCGCTTACTTTTTCAAACCGAATTCTTCGTTTATTACCTGTACTCTTCGCTTCGTTATGGACAATAATGAATGGCAAAGACTTCCCATTAGCCTCGAATTCTTCAAAATGGTTGGATGAATGGTTGTTTTTTATCGGTTCTTGTTCCACGTTTCGCACAAATCGCGTCGTGAATGAGTTCATGTTTATTGGTAACGGTTTTATCTGTCCCCAATCACAAGATATCATTGATTCGCTACTTGGTGTGGATCTCAAGTCCCACTTCTGGCTTTAATAGAAACAAACAAATGATCAGACACTGTTTCACGCACCACAACAGCAACAACAACACATGCTTTTACGAAAGTTTGTACAGGTGGCATTTCTTGTTTTTTGTTTTCTTGATCGGGGAGGGAGCTGTAAAAAAAGTGGATAAGTGAAACGATATTCACGTTGCTGATCTCTGCCCCATCCAGTTGGTGATAACTTCTTCGCTAATTGAGACGACTCGTTACGAGGGCAGTTGGTTAAGCATAACGAATTAATCAAAAGAAGAACCAAAAAATAGCGAATATTCACAACACAAATGCTTTATGTTCCAAATTACAATATCAAGTTCGATGAGAGCCAAATTTATGCATAATCAAAAACTGTTTTATAAACAAACAAATTATTGTTTGACACTGCAGTCTACCTTTCTTCACTCACACCACTGGCTGATCGAATTAATTATTGTGTATTGAGGAATGAAGCTATTATGGTAGAAATTAATTGCTGTGGAAGAAAGTATAGGGTGATTTTTTAATCGTAGTTTTTTTTTTTTTAAATCGAATAAAACACTCAATCAACACTCAATCATCGAATAAAACACTAATGCATCATATATTAACATTTTTTATTTGAATCGATAAATTGGTCATTGCCACGTTTCTGTCTCAAAATGTCCACTCGGAAGGTCCAATTTTTCGTCACTTTCTAGCATTTCGGCCTGTATTCCACGAATAACGCGTGTTATGTTATCCTGTAAGGCTTCAATATTGTTCCGCTCGTCCACATAGACTAACGACTTGACATAACCCGACAAGAAATAATCAAGAGACGTTAAATCCCAAGATCTTGGGGGCCAACTCACTGGGCCAAATCGAGAGATAAGATGCTCACCAAACTCATCACTCAACATATCCATTGCTTCACGAGCAGTGTGGCATGTTGCACCGTCCTGATGAACATGTCAATCAAGTTCAACTCGCTCAATTGGGGCAAAAAGAATTTCCTTGTGGTTGAGTAACACATGCCCAATCGCCGAGAACGGCGACGAATTGACATTTCACCATCGCCATTAACACTGGTCGCTACGGCTGCAATATTTTCTTCGGTACGCACTCTACGCATGCGAGTCGATGGTTTTATGTCCAACAAAGTAAATTTGGTGCGAAATTTGGAGGAAACAGCACGAATTGTTGATTCAGAAGGTCGATTATGACGACCATAAAATGGTCGTATCAAACGATGCACATTTGTTACAATGCACGAATTTTGATAATATATTTCAACAATTTGCAATCGTTGCTCGTTTGTTAGTCTTTCCATGATGAAATGACAGAGTATACTGTACACTTTTCACTTTAACAGATGACGTTTGGACGCCATTACCAACCAGTGCTGCCAATCTGAAAAACTTAAATCTTAAAAAATCACACTATATTTGGACCCATTTAGGAAATGAACTTCGCCTTTTAGTTGCTTTACAGGAATTTCTGTAAATCTGTTCTATAAAGTGATAGAAAATATTAGGGGAAAAAGGTAATTTTTTTGACTGTGAAATTAAATGGCATTTAAAGCGCCCTTGAACCAGCAATGATATGCCAAAGTATACATGTGTTGCTCAACTCTTCAAATATTGCAAAGAAGGGAACTGACACTGGCTAAGAAGGGAACTGAGAAATATTTGTGTATCGTAATACAAACACTGCAACTACAAATCAATATATATATAATATACCTTGGCCGGTCCAGTTGTTTTGGGGATATGTTTGGACTTGGACTGCTGTGGCCTATTATATTATCCTGTTTACGGAGTGAATGAAAACCGCTTCAAGCGAGAAAGTGGGCAATAATCAAAACAAAGCTGTCAGTAATTAGGAAGTTCTATCACACTTTCAAATCAGGATCGAGTGAAATACTGTACGTTTGTTCTATTTTTTAGTGGAATTATGCTTGCTTTTGTTGTAATCTCACGCA
This sequence comes from Philornis downsi, assembly GCA_019455685.1. Lineage (NCBI taxonomy): Eukaryota > Metazoa > Arthropoda > Insecta > Diptera > Muscidae > Philornis > Philornis downsi. The sequence continues at coordinate 3,964,492 of JAHXMU010000826.1, forward strand.
TTTGTGGAAATTCTAACTAATTTTTATTGCAGTTGAAACTTTTTTCACTCTCCTTATACATATTTGAATTGAACTGAGTTTCAATTTTTCCAATTTAAATTTTAGTTTTTTTTTTTGCCAATTACCAGTTTATAATTTACAAAAATGAGTCACTGGAATAGTATCTTCCAAAAGAATACCGACTCTTGCTTAATCTAACTTATTTTTTTTTGTAAAATTTATTACAGATTTTACAATGGCGAACTTAAATTTAATAGTGATTTTCTATGTTTGGTGTAAACTCTAGGCAAAATTCTGTATTGTGCTAAAAACATGGAAACCTACGCTACCTTTAAGTTCAAATTATGGATTCATTTCAAGTAAAATTATAAACTTATTGTGGCTAAGGAAATACTTGGCACTGTAAAAGCAAATTTTTCTCAACTTCTGTTACTTGAAATTGTTAAATTTTTTTTCAGCTTTTTAACGAAAGAAACTAAAAATTAAGGGGACTGTTACAAATTTAGGAAAGCCCATTGGATTAAAACGTAAATATTTTACTTAACTTTCCCGTGAAGAAGCAGCATCAGAACATTTTGAGATTCCCATCGACCATATTAAAATTGTGTTGAAAACACGGATTTACAGTCAATGATTAAGCTAAGAAAGAGGCATATAAAAAGTAAAGTTGCAGTTGCTAAATACTTTACAAGTATAAATGACGTCTTTTCTCGTTTTTTTTTTTTTTTTTTTGTTCAATTTTGTTTTTCTTTTTTTTTCGCTGCTGCACTTATAATGTCGAATATAATGAGGAAGAAAAGAAGAGTGATATTTTATTGTATCATAGAGCAAGCATTATTAATATATTATGCAAAAATGTTAAGTAAAATATGCTGTTCCAATGAACAATTTCCTATCTTATGGAAATATTTCTCATGTATAAGAGAAAGACAACGTATTTTCTCTAGCTATGAGGCAATTTTATTAAGCTTCTCGTACTAAATCATGTAATCATCATAGGAGTATAATCGTTTACTCTAGCAGATACTTTACATGGCAATATCAGGCATTATATTGCAACATTCTTGAGGTTTTATATGCCAACAAATTATGAAAGTGTTTGGAATGGCTTAAGATGTCACTGAGTTTGCTCCACAACTAAACGAAAGATTAAACAAAATTCGTTGAATCGCGTTGATGCTGTTTAAAAGAAGAATAATTGGTTTCACTTCATAATTGGCATTTGTTTCCAATTAATTTCTGAACATTTGTGTATTGTGATGAAATAGGAAACAAGTTTTACGCACGTCGCTGTGGTTTTGTTCTAGGATTGAATTTGCTCTGGCTTGTTTTTGTTATGCAATATAGTCACAAATAAATTATATTTCTTTGCGTTATTTGTTAAATAGATTAATATGAGTAATGGTTCTTTGAGGCAAGATATCAAATTTCGTTTGGTCAGTTAAAGTATCTTTTCAATTTTTCTCACTAGCACCTCCAATACACCCTGACAAAATGTGATTTTGTTTATGAGTATTAAAATATTTCTGTTATATTCTCTTAGTATCGTGAAATATTCGTGATATTAATCAATATTGAGGTGCCTCCATAATCTGAACCAACATGCGGGAGTTGAAAATACTTTGAAATTGGCAAATCTTTACTTATCATAATCTAGAATTAAGGTGTCTCTGAACGAAACTAAAATGTATGAGGGAACTGTTTTACAACTATTCGTAGTCTATCCTATATTTCGGTAGAATTGCTGCTTTACGAATCTTATTAACAAATTAAGGACGAATCCGAAGGTTAATTTAGCCCTTATTTACTAGACTTCTAATACCACAATATACACACTGCCGGCAATTACACAGTTCAACACTGTGTTTTTTATTGTCTCAGATAAAAAAAAACGATAAGTTTCAAAGGCGTGATTCATACATTCTAAACTATGTAATTTTCGTAATGATTACATTTTCGTTTTGAGGCATGTGTCCAAACCTCTTGAATAGATACAATTTTCTGTAAGTTGATCAGAGTTTATTTGTTTTGCCTCGCACTGAATAATAAGATAATAAGTTAATGCCTGCATCCTGATATATGTTATAGCCTAGATTTTTGGTTTTAGCTAACATTTACGGATGCTGTTCCTTTGAAGTTTTTACTTGTTACTAAATAATATTTCTGAACGTGATTCACTTTTGCTCATGGTTTTATATAACTCCTATAAAAATACTGGTTCCATGTTCGGATTATTTATATCTAGTGATGGTGATTTTATATCTAGGTTTGACGGTTAATTTCAAACTAAGTACGCTGAAAAAAACTTTGGAAAAATCAAACACAAATGTAATTCAGTCGGTAGTAGGTAATCCAGATATGTGTGATTAAATTATGACTACAAAAGATGTCAAACTGTTCATTGGTCTTTTAGCCTATAATTAAAAGCTATTGATTTCTATTTTTGCATGCATGTGGAACAACCATTCTTAAACTCACAATAATACGCATCGATATCTACTTTCAGCAAAAGACTTCTCCAGACAACTGTCATGTCGGAATAGTGCACTATTCTTAATAGAATTTATCTGTAACCAACTCTTCTACCCAGCAAAGAAAGTGCAAGACATTCCAAAGAATAACATTTTCATAGCTTCCACGCTATATGAACATATTTTCTGCTTCTTGGGAAACTTTTTTTTAATTACACCATAGGGAAAAATGAAATAAAGGCGTTATAACCAACTGTCGTTGCAAGAATATTAGATATTTTTAGTATTTTGTTTTGTTTCCGATTCAAAAATTTAAAATTTTTAACATGTGTTTAAAATTGTTCTTAATTGTTAAATTAATTAGTTATGTGAGTTCTAATTGAAAGAAGAAAATTATCATAAAAACGGTCTAAAGAGCTTTCATTACTATAGAGGATCTGGACAAATCGCAACGAAAAGGTGTCGAAAACAACAGAATCCCTCCTATGGCAAACCCATGTTAACTTCATCGATGATTATCCATTTTTTCACCGCTTCTAGACCACGATCAGCGGATGTTTATAATCTCCCTGTTTACTCTTTTTTACCGGGTATTTAAATATTAATTCCAAACTTTGTCCATTTCCACGCCATTTTCGTTAGAATAAACAATCCGGAATATATATATACAATCTCTGTGTTTTGATATATGTTTAATGTATTGTAGTATGTTTTTCTTTTGAGCTCATGTTCTGAAATCCGAATGCGCCCCAGTAAAACACTTTCATCAAACCGCTGTTCAACAATTAGGGGGACTAAAAATCCTGTACTTTTCAAAAACATCAATTTGTTCGCATAAACTGGTTTCGGTCTTCCATTTTGCTAACAAATTAATGAAAATGGATAAAACCAATTTTTAATCGAATTTTTTGACTACAGACTGTTAAACAAGAAGCGAATTATTGGTGATAATAATATGTACAAAATATATATTGTTATATTTCAGATTTGCTGCTTTTGATATATTGAAAATGCCGTATTATAATGTTTTAATATCACTTTTTTTTGTCAAACTGTGGGTGCCAGGTACAAATCCTTCGCCTCTCTATTTAATGGTCGTTATATCGCCGTATCTCACAATTTGATCAACATCTTTTAAGATCGGCAATTGTATACCACGTCTCGCTTTACTTACCGTTTCTACAAATTACTTGAAATTCTTTTTAATTTTAATTTTTGTCAAAATTAACTCCAATTCGGTAAACGTGGTTAAGATCGTGGGACCCGTTAATATATCAAATACAAAATCAGACTTAAAAAGCAAATAAAAAAGTTAATTATTGAGGAGTGTCAAATGGATATTTGTGATTAAATGACATTGGAATAAATTTGCATTGAGTTATTAAAGTTAAGCAGAAAAATATTATTATAATTAATGCTAAAACCGGCTAATTCTGTTGTGTGTTATTCGAAAACAGAGACATTCAAAAATTTTGTTCAGCATCCTTTAAATATGTATTGTGATCCATTCCGGTTGTATACTACAAGTATTTAAATATCAATGCATTTTTGACATTTGAAAGTATAATAAAACAGTTAAAAAACAACCCAATGACACTCATAAAAATAGAAAGCTTATAAGTAAGTCCATAACTGTGTGTCAAGGATCAATTAAAAACCAACCCCCATTTTTATTTTATTTTTCTCATTTTTGGGTTTTGTGCTGACAAAATTAACTTCCAACATAAGGTCGAGAAAGCAATTTCATCCAGATTGCGCAACAAGCAAAGCGAACCATTAACATAATTGTATTAATTCCATGTCGAATTTATTACAGATCAGTTTTGCGTTCTTTAAAATGGTCCTACTACACCATATTCTTTGCGCTCGCTTCTCCTCGCTACCAAGTTGCCGAGAGGCTTAACAAAATGGGGTTATCATGTTAACCTTTCCACCTTTGAAAATGCATTTGATTATCATCTAACCTCACCAACTTTTTTAAAAGTAATGTTCTCTGTGCGGTAAAATTACTCGTATACTCTTTTTGAAATGACTTGCAATACTGTTTGAAGTATTTCCTAGTGATTCGATCTTTTGCGTTATATCTCCCACTATTTGCTCAAAAAGTTGGTACTTTCAACGGAATTTCGAATTTATTTTTGAAGCTCTTCCGTGATTTATTTAGTGGACAGCAACCAAAATTAAAAATTAATTTCCGACAGTTCGATCAATTTTTTCTATTTCGCTTTTTAACGTCGATTAAACGATCGACGTAGGTCTTTTACATTATACTCTTTAATTCAGGGGAAAGTGTTTATGAAAAAGAATATTTTCTATAGAAAAATGTGTACAAATGATTTATAATACATTCTACAGGAACTACTTTTCGCGATTACTTTTGTTGTACCAAATTTTCGGTAATAGTTTCAACTGCCATAGCATAACAAACTTAATAGCATTTGGAGAAGGAATGCCTGTTCTGCTGTGTTTTATTATAAAAGGAATTCCTGAGTTTCTAACAAAGTTGACAAATAACTTTGCTATAGAAAAATGTTGTCATGAGCTTGTGCTATAAAAAATAGTGTTTACAATTGTGGAAAATATCTCTTAGCAGAATTTAGTGATTTTCTGTAGAAACAGGTATTTACATCATATTTTATGGTCATTTTAGCGTAATAAGCTAAATAATCGATTTCAGTATAAAGTTGAACATGTATAATCGATAACCAAAAATCGAATCGAATCGAATTTGAGAGTAGAAAAATCGGTATGCGACTAAAATATAAACCAACTTATTTACATCGAAATCTGTGTAGCTCATAAATCACTCGGAACGAAACTCTACTTTTATGTACACGGGCCTATATATTGTCACTATTTTTCGGAGGCGGACGATTAGATTAGTTGTTTTGTTGTTTTTAATCTTCCAAAGCAGACATTGCAAACCCACTCACTTTTGTTTATAAAAAACGCATCCTTTCGAAAGGTGCTGAGAAGGAGAGTTACATTTCGGCAATCGTATCCTGCAAATACATAGTAAATTCTTTTAAAGTAGGACAGGATCATCTATGTAGGCAAATCGCCCAAATGACTTCAGTTTTGACCCCCAAGGGGATCTTATAATAAGTGACGACGTAAACAATACTCCAAAAAACAAAAGGAATTGAAAATGAATTTGAAAAATCACTTAAATTGAAGTATTTGAAATAGAACGACTTATAAAGTTCTTACTTTGGTGGTTTCATATTTTTATTATGGTGATTTTTATTTCAGCGATTTTTATAACTTTGGTTGGTTACTATTGAATTTGAATAATGAACCAAAATCATAATGCACTAAAAATCGATAAACTGTTTAGCTTATCTGTTGGCACTTTTGCATACAACTCTCTATGTAAATTTGTCCGATGGACCACAAGTACTGGCAAGAATTTGTGGTAATTGAATTATGTTTGACCTGTTTTCTTCGCCTTTAGCACTTTCGTGCTAAAGAGAACTTTAAGGTCGGGATGAGGTTCCAGAAAGTATAAACAGATAAGGGCACCAATTGGGATGTGACACGGTTGAGAAAATCTACAAAATGGTGACCTAGCTGAAATGATAGGCATTTCAAAAAGCGCCGTACATCGTACATTGACCGAAGATTGAAGATGGCACCCATGTTTTCATTAGGGGAAAACAGCGTCGTGAAGATGTTCTAGTAAAGTTTTTCGCGATATTTCATAGCAATAAAGCCGAATGAGATAAAGGAATAGTGAATACAGTGGACTGGAATGAGAGAATCCTGTCCAAAAAAAGCGAAGATGGCAAGGTCATGTCGTCTGTTCAGAAAGGAAAAAACCATCAATGGCTAATATTGTGGTAATTTATTGCAGCGTTTAGGTAATAAAATTATGGACAAAAGACGACATTTGGCGAAAAAGAAAGTGTTGTTTCATCAAGACCATGCTCCAGGTCACACATCCGCTATTGCTATGGCCAAAATTATTAAATTAAAGTTGTAATTGCTTCATTGCGCACCTTATTCACCAGATATGGTTCCCTCGGACTATGTTCTATATTCAAACTACAAAATGGCTGTAATAAATTGTATTAGAGGGATAAATTCGTAAAGTTTGGGATTTGAAAATGGGTTTAGTTCAGCGACTAAAAATTTTAAAGATGAATATGACCCGCGTTTGGAACATTACGCACGTGCTCGGCAAGCTAGCCAGTTCAGCTAACTTAAGATTAAGCCCAAAATAATAATAAAGTCAACAAAAAAAATCTCTACTGATATTTTACCATGCGATTCTATAGAGCCTAGACGTTGTAGCTCAAAGCCTTTCAACCCTCCCATCCGTTGGGTTTTCTAGGGCTGAAACAAAATATAATAGAAAAACCCCCAGTAACAAACCTTTCTTCCCTACGACTCTGAAGTTTCACATCTTGTAACTTCATAATTAACTCCATTTATTTCTTAGCAAAACAAAACAAAATTACAATATTCAATTCATATTAAAGCACATTGGGAAAAGAAATAGATCTATATGCAGGTATGTACGCTATTAATACCAAATGTAAAACAAAATAGACATGAAGAAAAAAAATAAAAAAAAAAATGAAATCATAACAAAATCAACAATAAGTGAAAAAAGCAAAACGAAATGGTAAGGACCACTGGAACGTCAAACACTCTCCCATTGGAAAGTGGACAAAGCGAAAAAAAGTGCTTGAGGCAAAGATTACATATTTATATGTATATATCAGAATATGAAATAAAGAGAACTTACGTTTTTTTGTATGACATCCAACGTTGCTGAAAGGCCTTTCTGCGAGGTTCGATGAAGTTTATAGATATTTATGTTTGATGATTTGGGGGTTTTCAAGTCTGATATTATTTAAAATTCGAAACACACAAGGGAAAAAGGACCGTAAATATCTACTTTAGATAGAGGTAGGTTATGATTCGAATTTTAATCCTTTGGAAAATTAATGTAATTTGAAGTTAATTATGGGGTTTTTTTTTCTTTTTAAATGTGAAAGTGTATGTTAATTTATATTCTTAGTTGATTTTGCATATTGAGTTCATAATTTTAATACAGAACAAAATAAATTAATACTTTTAATAAAAACGTTAAGACATTAATTTTTTTTGTTAGCATGGAATTTAAATTAGTTAGATGTTAATCTGATTGTTTAGAAAGAAAAACCATAAAGAAAAATTGTGGAATTGCAGATGATTTTGCAGAAATGATGCAGAAATTTGAGGTGGATTTCCTCAACAGTTGATTGAAGGTCAAAGTATTCTCTATTCTATTCTATTCTATAAAGAATAGGTGACACTTTTGGTTTAATCCCATAAAATGGCTTTTGGTTTTAATTTTTCTCTTGCCAATTCCAAATAAGGCCATTAGTTCCGACCAAGAAATTAACTTCTCTTTTGGAGAATTTTGTGGATGACCCCAATATCTGATAATGAAATGGTCATTAGCCACTAAATATGTATCACCTTTTAATAACCATTTGATTTACCTGATGCAATTTTAGGCAGAGAACTTGAATTTTACGAGAAAAGAAGCAGACTTCTCAGTATGCAGAACATCACCAATATAAAGTTGATGTTAAAAAAAATTAACGCCAATTATCACTTCCAAAAATACAATTTCATTCCAAAAAAAAAGGTATTTTTTACTTCTGCAGTTCGAACACAATTGAATTGTTTATTTTAGGTTGACATTCACTTCAACCTATGACCACAGAAAACAACTCCATATCGGATGATCAATAAAGCTTTGGGACAACAGTTCAGCATCTTTTCACTCAATTAAGTGTTGCAACACTACAGAAACTATCCCAGTAAAATAAAGTGGGCATTACTGGCTAAAGTTTGTATGCTGTCTCACTGCAAATGTGCCTGTGGTAGATCACTAGTGATGGTAAACATAAACATTTTTGAGTGAAGAGGAATTTAGTAGTGGGGTAAGCACGAAGTACTTAGACATTTTCTTGAACGCAGCAAGGTTTTAGTATTCCATATATTCAGAATCTGAATTATTTATTGAATAATGATAATTTACGATATTACATGGCTCGTGGTAAAAGATTTGCCAACAATGAAGAGGTTGAGTCTGCGGTTGATGGTTATTTTAAAGAGTATGGCGGTTCCTACTATAAACAGGGTATAGAAGCTACTAAAAGTGTATCGAGCTAAAAGGAGATTATGTTGAAAAATTGTTCCCAATTTTTTTGTGTCGTTGTTGTTAGGTCGGCTAGTTTTGGGACCTGCCTCGTAAATCAACCTTATCACTTTTAAGACTGATTATTTCAGTTTCTAAGTGACATGATGAATGATTGGTTTTTTGAACTCCTTGTACTTTCTTCTTCAATTTGTTCGCATTTGTTTCGTGATAGCGCCATGTTAGCTTTAGCTTCCTGTTTAACCTTTTAGGGTTCAGAACGCAGAACGAAGATTGCATGAATATATTCAAACAATCTTCATTATAAACTCACTAATATGTTGTGTGAAAATATGAAATTTCTGTATATCTCAAGGAAAATATTCGGAATAAAAATATTAGGAATAAAATTTAAAGAAGGAAAAACTTCAAGAGCTATAACGTAGACTTGTAGCAGAACTCCAAGTATTTCTAACTCAAATAAGAAAATTACATTTTTATCAAGTCTATTTGTTATCTCAATTTTCTGCCGCATCAGGTACATGTAAATTATAGATAATGATTGTTAGCGTTAAAGACGCCCAAATCGGCAACTGATAAAGAGTTTAGATACAATGTCAAATAGCCTCTATTCAAGCGATACTACAACTTTAAACCATAGAACTTGATGTTGGCTATGATTACGAAAATAATTTGCAGTCCGTCATCAATTGTATTTATCATAATTGATTTCTATTGTCTGCAGTATAAGTATTACACCTTTGCCACTCAAATTTTCGACAAAAAATGATGAACAAAAACAATTTGTCAGCTTAATAATTTTTAGCGTTTTGCTTTCTGGAGCCGGTTCTTATCAATATACTTATTGTTAATGCAAATATTAATACAAACTTGCAAAAAGGGAAACCGCCATAATACATACGATTTGATAACATTCTTTTGGCTTTGTTTTGTTCCTTCTTCTTTATTTCTTACCTTTTCACAGCATTTCTCTTACCTGTGGTTATACGTTGGTTCGGCGGTTTCAATCTTTGCCTTTGCTCGCGTCCACAAATGCTCGGTTTGCATATAAATGAAATCAGACAAAGCTGTTGCGCGATTTCGCACCGGTGGTGATAAGAAATTGTTTTTGTGTTGAAACCCAAGTATGCGGAATACGCAGAAAATTGTTAGTTTCGTTTTAATGATAGCAGTAGTTATTTGTAGTAGTTGAGCGAAAATAAAGAAAACTTACCACAAAACCCCCTATAATTACCTCGGTGCCGAGTGCCAGATGTGGATCGAGGGGCATAAAGAGGGTAGTTGCCGTATTACTCGACTAAGCAAAGACAAAAATAGAAGAGAGCAACGTGCTGATAATTCATAGGCATATAACACCACCCTATCTATAACTACCCAAACAGATAGTCAGTCAGTTAATGACGTTTTTCTTATTATGGCCGCAAAAATTTAACAAGATGGCGAGAAGTTGATCTTTTACTTGTGCGTGTTTATTATTGTGCCCTGCTTGATCGGATTTCAGCTATCAACCAGACATGCGCTTATATAACTTGGAATTGTAATGCTAGATCGATCGCCCGTGCCAGTGAAATTGGGGACGCTTTCAATGGAAGAAACCGCAAAATGAAAGGCACAAGAGGAGGAAATGTTGACAAAAGTATTAATGTAAATGTTCACAAAATCACAAAATAAACTTTCGTTTTTTTCCATTCGCTTTCTTATTTATATGCGAATGAAACAGAGACTACTAAGCTCGCTAGTAGTCGGATTTGAAGAGCAAAATGACATTAAAAAAATAAAGCCTATAAAAAGGTCTGTAGCAACGATTTGACCCGGATTTCCGATTCACATTTGAAACGAGCATTTACTTTACTCTATTTTATGCTTCGATTCGTTTCGTTCCGATTCGCAAGCCTATATTGAGTTCCTTTCTCTATTAAATTATAAACAAAACAAGTTTTTTGGTTCAAAAATCTGAAGCGATTTTATGCAGTTTGATTCCGTCGGAGAAAACATTATCTTATTTCAGAATTTTAGATTCCAGTCTCTTAGAAATTTTCACATCGAGTTAAAAATGATGTTAGTTATTTTAATTCAAAGTTTTCAAACGAAACCAAGATAAAATTGAATATATATGTAATTTTGATTCTGATTTATAATTATGAAACGAAACGGCAAGCAGTATTGATGACAAGTCAGTTTATGTAACTTTTTGTTTGGGTTTCGGAAAATTGTCAGTTATTCTATTATTATATATATTCATTACATTCAATTTTGATTCGGTTGGCGTATATGCAAACCAGATTGTAAATCATATTTATTCGGATATCGGGAACGGAAACAGATCAAAGTTGTTCCCATTTTCAATCGTTTCTGTGACAGCTCTTAGTTTTATGATATTTTCTTTCCTTCTTATATATCATAACAGCATTGTATTTAAATATAATTTAAGTGTGATGTCCATTAAAGATATATTTCTGAAAATGTACTGTACAACTTTCAGAGTTGATTTTCTTTTCCTATGCACGAAAGGCATATTATCATATTAGTATGAAACATTTATGAATAAACCAAAAAAAAGTTCGCCTATTTCCCGTCCCATAACAGATAGGCTTTGAACTATCTCTTATTTGAGTTTGGCTGAATGTAAAGTTAATTCAGATCTCTTATTTTCACAAATATGAATCGGTTATATGGTGAATATTTTATACAAAACGTGTAATATGAGCGACGATAAATGTGGAATTTCTCAACTCTCCACAGAGAAGTTGCCTCAATCCGATTGGTGAATGTCTTACACAAATATGAGATAGGGCAATGACAGAATTGTGACATCTGCCACAGTTGTCATGCAGAGAGACATGAGGTATTTAATACCTTATTTCACTGTTTGTTCTAGCAGACTTTAACGTCAAAATATGAAGGAAAGAAATTCTTGGGTCAATAGCAGGAAAATTCAGTCTACCTGGCGACAACTTCGGCTTTCGGTTAGTTTCTCCGAGGCCAGGAACGTGGTATAAGTACGCCCCTATTTCAGCCGAAAGAAATCGACAAGATTAATTTTCTATCCTCTGATCAGAACGCTAGAAATCACATTGACCACGTGGAAATGGGTGGAAGTCATGTCCCTAGTGATGATAACATAGTCTCTGATCACCAACTGGTGGCAGCTAACGCATCTACAGGATTAAGGTGACATGAAAAAGCTCAAATACAAAGAAAGCTGTATGCCGGAAGGTGTTATACTCCCAAGATAGCCAGGTATCCTTACGTTCACCATAGGCAAAATATTTCTGTCTACGAAACATGGCAAAAGTGTGCTGTTCAAATACAACCTTGCAGTTAGTTGATGTTTGGAAACGTCATTAAGATACTACAGTTGAGGGAATGGTGGAGTGAATATTTATAGAAGGTTACAGTACAGAGATATTGCTGACGTTCTTAAATTCTATCAAAAAACGAGAGATGAAACGTCATATTACTGCAATCTTCGATTTGATTATTTATTCACTTACTTTCTTAGAAGACGTCTAGACATTCTTATCTGCTACGCTTCACATATAGAAAAGGATTTTAAGCGCCTCGTTCTCCTGTACTCTTACTTCAATTCGTCATATCAAGTTTTAACATCGTTTCCGAAACATAGTGCTTGACATTGTATTCACTCGTATCACTTGACAGGCGCTTCTTCTAAAACCATTAGTTTTATTTACGTCGCAGCCGATGCAAATGAATTCATCCATCTTTCCAATGTTACGAGTATGGTTGTCGAAGTTCACGTTTCGTCGCAAACGAGTAGATTCTTTGTTAGTCGGCATAAAAAACTTGGCTTGGCCTCATTTATCGCCCGAACCAATTTTGCTGACTCCTCCCCATTGTTTGAAAAGGCTGCAGTAACATCTTGAAATCGAGTGCTTTTGCGCAACGGTTTTCTTACTAAATTACTAAATTGATTCCTTTTCAAAAAATTAATATTCAAATAACCACTTTTAAATATCTTAAAAATAAGAGCATTTTTATAATCCTGTTATTGTAGTGGCTTAAATTTGAGGATCCTGGGAATAAAGTAGATCATTCGTTTGCTAAGTGCTATCGTTGGTGTAAATTGAATTGTAGAGTTTAACTTTATATGTTTCTGGCGCCTCTCTGCAATGTAAAAATAAAATCAAATTGACACAAGTCCAAACTTATCTTTGTCTTTGTACTTTTACGCATTTGAGTATGACATCCTTTTGTTCAAGTTTGGAACTTCATTATTAAAAGCAACGGTGCCAATTATATTTCGTATTTGAGTTAATAAGTATTTTTAACTTTTTGCGCTAAAAGTTAACACAGAGTGAAAGAAATATAAACACATTTGCACAAATAATAAATAAAACCACCTTATATGGGTGTGAGCAACAAAATTATCAGAAAGTTGCCAACACCCGATTCAGTTTAATTTTTTTTATTTTCTTAATTTTGATCATACCGAAAAACTATTTGGGGAGAGTTGTTTACGAAGTGATAAAATCTTTTAGCCATGGAAATTTTTCGTAAACAATCTTTTAACTTGTGAAGCAAACATTTTTTGCTTTATATTATCATATCATCATATTATTTCAGATAAATTGCTTTTCGAAAGTTGCTAAGCATACACATATTTATTTTGTAAATGAAATCTGTAAAATACTTGAATCATATTATATATGCTTGATATATGACTGAATATTGAAAAAGTTATCTTTTTCTTCAAAAAGTCGTCTAGGATTAGACGAGAGTTCTGTTGCGTTGTTCCTTTCTCCTGTTTTTTGTATTAGGATTAGTTTTTTTTTAATTTTTAACATTTTTTCTGGCTGTAGCCGAACTGGCAAAAAAATTGTTTTCAGCTTTGATATTTGCTTAATTGTGTTATTTACTCGTGCCCGCACCATATATTACAGATTATGTTCTGTCAAAAACCATGATCAATGTTGTCTTTGAATGAACTGAGGTTGTTATCTTGCGGGAAGAAAATGTTATCTCTAAACTAAACCAATCACGCACTGCAGTAAAAAGCGACTCAAACTTTTTACAGAATTACTTATAAGTTATAATCTAAGGCATCTAACTGTGCTAAACATCATTCACAATTATTCGACCGCAAGGCCTACACCGGATTCAAGATTTTTTACTAGCGACGATATCATGCATGTGGGTAATTGATGTATTTCATTCTCAAAGTTGTCATCAACTTGAGTATTTTAACTAAATTGTTTTCAACGAATTATGTTGTAACATTTTAAAATTAACCTAAACTAGAATCGAGTGTGAAAACAAGTACTTTTGTGGAAAGTGGCATATCTTACTAGGTTATGAAATTGGTTTCTTTTTCCAGACGAGGTACTCAAAGAATAGACTCTACAATCCCTAAAAAAATTCTTAATAAAATTACTGTAGTCGGCTATATTTTGAGATTTTGGGAAATGAGTAGATCGTTGTTAAAAATTAACTTTTCCCTTTACAGAATAAAGAAAAGGCAAGAGGTAAGCAAGTGCTGAAGGTTGTTAAGCAGAAAACAAATCGGTTTGGTCACTATTGGGAAAGTGGTCACTAATTTTTCGCAGAGTATCTACAGATATCCTACTAGACTTTTTTTTTCATTTCATTGCATAACTGCCAAGTCTTACCTATTTGCAATCTGCAATCAGGCTAACCACTTTTGGGAAAATGTCATTTGTTTAGGATCTATGTGAAGTATTGTTAGTGTTGTTTTATTTACCATTAAGTTTTCAATGTTTGCTTGCTAACTCGATTCTGACCTAACTCCTGTTAAGTGATACTTCTTTCCGACTACATAATTTATTATTTATTGCTCATTAGGTGGCACTAATTTCAGACAATACCGCCATTCATTTAGAAAAGTCGCCATTAATTTAACAGGTGACAATTTGCAACATTCATACTTACAAATATATATCTAACTTATCGGCGAAATCGTATGCAATAAATTTCCTCAACTGTCTTCTTGTAAATAACAGCTCAATAACGACTAAAATGAAACTGCATTGGCTAAAGCCCAATTGTCAGCATATTTATCTACTTTAGGTGGCCATCGATCGATGTAACCGACACATCTCCGTAGTTTTTGATTTTTTTTGCATTGTAATTCCATTGTCTTTTCAAATTTTATGCAAATCATAAAAAGTAATGAAATGTGTCAAGTCTAGCTATTACTGTGACTGTAGAGTTAATTAGAAATTTTATGTAAAATTTGTGCACATAATTATAATAAACGTAATTATTATGAACGTGTGAAAATTGTATATCTTGCAAGGTAGTCGTAATACGAGGGGGATATAAAAACTAAATAACGTAGCAATTTGTTGCGCATCGTCAAACTAAAGTTAATGTTCCTTGTTGCGATTCTTCATGTTTGGAACAGGATGAATAAGAGCTGTCACAGGTTAATCATGACGATGAAGTAAGCGACAATCATAGATTTTCTTTGCTACAGATAAAATAGGGGTTTCCGTAGCTGGAGTTGACAACTGGAATTTTCATGGAGTAATCATTGCTATCATACAGTATGACGCACCAATTGTGCTACAATAAGGAATTCAATTTTATTATGTTATTTATTTTTACTGTATAGAAAATTCAATTATATTTTATCTACTTATTTTTGACTAATTATAACTAATTATTTTTGAAGATGATAGACCGTAAATGATCAGAAAATTATTCATTGCGGGATAACCTCAATTATTGTTTTAATGGACTGCTTGAATTCAGCCAAATTCCTTGGTTTCGTTTTGAGCTCCTCTTACTTGAAATAACCCCGTTAAAAAAGGTATGTTGCAGTCAGGTCAGGTGACCATGGGGGCCAGCGGAAAGTGGAGTTTCTGAATATTAATTTGTTTGGGAATTTTCGTTGGAGCTAAGATTTTTGCTTCTAAATATTGTTCGTAGCTGCGTCCTACATGGATCATTCTGAATATTAATTTTCGATGATGCGTTCGAGCATCCATGGCTTGTTCATGTATACTTTGAACTTGACGTAGCCCCAAAGTGAAATGTCTAGCAGTGTGATACCGCTTGATCTAGACGGCCAATTTATCGGTCCGAACTATTCACTGAATTGTTTTCGCAATAATGTGTGAAATATATCGCTATAATGCCGATACCAAATATTGTCAGGATGGCGGGCTTTAGTCGAACTAAGTCATTCCACGACGAAACTCCAAGCAATGAAACGAGGAATCAAGCTCCTTTTGCATCCCACAATCTGTGAGCTTACATGTATCCTATTTTTGGACTCACTCAGCGGGAACTAAAGTTCAACGATGATTCCGAACGTCAGTATGTTAAGCCTTTATTAGATTTATCTATTGCTCGAAGCGTTTGTCAGACACATCGAACGAACCACCGTTTGGGCAATGATAGGTGGTTGTATCGGAGCTCGAGCAATCGTTCATATGTATGATATTCGCGTGGCGGTCATAAAATTCAAACGATATTAAACAAAAATGCCATAACAGTTTGATCTGTCATAAGATCTCTACCTTTAAAACCTTTACCTTCCGCTTCATTTCTTTTGAGCAGTAACAGTCATATTCATATTTTACTGCCTTTATATATATATATATATGTATAGGTATATATATACTCGTAAATTTATATATATTCGAGCATTCAAAGCTTTGTACAACATCAAAAAAAATTTCGGATGTTTCACATAAAAAGCTAAATTTCTTCTATCGCCTAGCATTCCATATGCCATACGAGAGCTTCAAGCGTTCGGGGAGCTTTTGTGCTTTTCTATTTTTTCTATTTCTATCATTTAAAGGCAATTTTATACTACAAAAATAGGGAATAACATAACATCGTAGCATCATGCTCCAATTTGAAATATTATTTTGCCCAAATTTTGATACGGATCCTTAAACAAAATGTTCAATCTAACATACTATTAGTCACACTTGACACTTATTCCGTTATATAAAACTCCACTCTAATTTGAGTAAGTGTTTAATATCTCAACCGTAATTTCGTTCAACTCATAATATTCAAAAATATATGTTAATAAAAAAATAACAAAACTTATTAATTTTTAACAATTTTGTTTAAAGTCAGTGATATTAAAAATATGCACCAGCCTAAAGGCATAAGCTTATATTTTGTCCGTACCAGTAGTTACACTAACAAATAAATCACATTATAAATATCGCTCTGATTACATTTTCTAGCTAACATTTTTAACTTACTCTCTCGATTTATAAGAGAGAATGTGGAACAATCAATCGTGAAAAGATTTTATAATCTCATACCGCTAGTTTAGCTTATGCTTGAAACTCTGTTTCAGAAATGAGATCGCTATTAGACCCTAAACTCAAATCTCGAAAGGAGTGCGGTTGAAAATGTATTATTCACGTTAAAATTTTTTAAAATAATGCCTTTCAAACGTGAATAAATAAATTTTCTTTTGGTACAGCAAAAAGTAACGGTATGGGAATCTACACGTTAATATTCTTCCAAAATAATATTCATGTAAAAGTTTCATTTCGTCTTATTACATGGTGGTGGGTGTATTCCCAATATTATTATGTTCAAAAATATGATGGTTTGTGGTTTTCGATAAGAACACTTGGTCAATTTTTTGAGAATGTATTGAATATATTAAGAATATAATGCAAGACGGCGATGTATCATCATTGCTTATACACAATGCATCAACTGAAAGACACAGCTCTGCAAAGCTTCAACAGTTGCGTTATGAAGAAGCTGGTCTAATAAAACTTGACATTTACTTCATTGTTAAATTAATCCAATCAGAAAAAATTGGTTATCTCTGTGAAGGGCAATGTAATTGTCATACAACTCTTGTTTGCACTGTGTGTATAGCAAAGAATTTAATTTTTGGAACCACTCATTGGTCGTCAAATACAGGGTTGCCCATATTCGACGGACCCATCTGGCGACGCCATAACTTTTGACAGAGATGTCAGATCGCTTAATGACATACCG
>JAHXMU010000826.1:3987083-4022097 GCA_019455685.1 Philornis downsi
ACGCCATAACTTTTGACAGAGATGTCAGATCGCTTAATGACATACCGCGTTTGAAGCGTCAGTCCAAGCAGATTTTTACCATGGAACAATACACGCCACGCGAGCGCTCTGAAATAGTTGAAATTTACATCAACAGAAGAAGTCAATTGTGGAAACTCAACGTGCTTTTAAAATATTAAAAAATGTGAGAAGTGCGCCTTCTAAGAACACCATTAAGCGTTTATACGAAAAATTTTCGACTGGTGAGGCTCTTTCTAATCCGAAGAGGCCAAATAAAAGTCGACCAAGGCGATCGGCCGAGAATATCGCTGCCGTACGAGCCAGTGTTGAGAGGTCCCCAAGAACATCCCAAAAACGCCGTTCTCAGCAGTGGGGCATGGCTCGGTCCACTTTACAACGGATTATTCGCGTTGATTTGCATTTGTTCCCGTACAAAATTCAATTGACGCAAAGATTGTTGCCTGCGGACAAGCCTCGTCGATTGGAATGGGCCCAACGAGTCATCGAAATGGCCGATGATGACGAGCAATTTTGGAACAAAATTATCATGTCCGATGAAGCCCATTTCACATTGAATGGGACCGTAAATAAGCAAAATTGCCGTATTTACGCCACTGAAAATCCTCAGGAGATTCAAGAATTGCCTCTTCATGACGAAAAAGTCACAGTTTGGTGCGGAGTTAGTGCGAAAACGGTCATTGGGCCGTTTTTTCTTCCAAAACGAAAATGGCCATGCTGTTACCATCAACCAGGAGCATTATCGCGACATGATGACCAATTTTGTGATGCCAATTATTCGTCGAAAGCGTATGAGGCAGTTCTGGTTTCAACAAGACGGCGCTCCACCGCACACAAGTCGCATAACAATCGATTTTCTGAAGAATTTGTTTCCGGGCCGTTTGATGTCGAAAAGTGGTGATTTGGACTGGCCACCGCGTTCGCCCGATTTGACGCCCGCTGACTTCTTCTTGTGGGGACATTTGAAGTCAAAGGTTTACGTTAACAAGCCAAGGACCGTAGAAGAGCTCAAGGACAACATTCGTGAAGAAATAGCCGCTATTCCGGCCGAAATGTTGGCGAAAACGATGGAAAATGCTGCAAAAAGGGCACATAAGAAACAACATAAAACATCATTTGTCAAGCCCATATGCAAGGGCAGAAATACAAGCCACAACAATAGTGGTTGAAGATTGGTCCGGCCCAATAAGTATCTCCGCAATATATAGTCCCCCCAAACACAAAACAAGTTGTAAAATGTACAAGGAGTTCTTCAAAACACTTGGTAATACCTTTGTCGCAGGTGGCGACTACAATGCCAAAAACACCATCTGGGGCTCTAGGCTAACAACAACAAAAGGTCGTCAACTTCAATATGCAGCTGAATCAATGAACCTACACATGGTATCAAGTGCACAACCGACTTATTGGCCAACAGACTGCAGCAAAATCCCCGATTTACTAGATTTTTGTGTGACAAGAGGTATTAAGAAAGAGACAGTGCAATGTGAATCCATTTATGACTTGTGGTCTGACCACACCCCAGTAAAGGTAACTCTGGGCAGAAAAATTTTGCCTGCATCAAGAAGTTGTGTACTCCATAATAAACGAACTGACTGGAATCTCTTTCGACATTTGGTAAAAGCTAATGTAAATATACATATTGCTTTAAACTCAGATAACGATATAATAAATGGAGTTGAGCAGTTTAATAATATTATCCAACAAGCAGCTTGGAATTCTACCCCTTTGAATGAAAAAAATATACCCGAACGGAACAAAGTTCCATTGAGTATAAGAGAAAAAGTGGCTGAAAAGAGAAAGGCAAGAAAAAAATGGCAGAGAACTAGATATCCGCCCGATAAAGCGGTTCTAAATAAGTTAACAAAAGAACTCAAAGAGATCTTAAGTGTAGAGGATAGTAGAAAAACTGACAGAGATCTGGAAAATTTAGATGCAACTGCAGCTACCGACTACTCTCTATATAAAGTAATAAAGCGTACGAACAGGTCCATAAAACACGATCCCCCTATTCGAACCATACAGAATACATGGGCTAAAAGTGATTCTGAAAAAGCTGAAACTTTCGCAAAACATCTGGAGAAAGTGTTCGTACCTAATGAACAACATGGTAATGACACTTTTTTAAATGAGCTGCACAACTTTCTAAATGAAGATTACCAGATGGACTTGCCTATTACACAAATTACCACCTGCGAAGTTAAAAATATAATTGCTGATTTAAAAGACCGAAAAGCCACGGGATACGACTTGATCACTGCTAAGGTCTTAAAAGAATTGCCTCAGGAAGGCTTACAGCTTCTAACAAGAATATACAATGCAATCATTTTAAAGTTGTACATTCCGCCACAATGGAAAATATCTCAAGTGAAAATGATACGAAAACCTGGAAAACCACCTGAAGAAACCTCCTCTTACAGGCCCATAAGTCTCCTACCTATACCATCAAAAGTCCTCGAAATTTTATTTCTCCGAAGATTAAACCCCATAATAGAGTCAAAAAAACTAATACCTGATCACCAATTTGGTTTTAGACAGGGACATGGAACGATTGAACAGGTTCATAGATTAGTTGAACTGATAAATAAATCTTTCGACACGAAAAAGTATTGCAATGCGGCATTTCTGGACACTTCTCAAGCCTTTGATAGGGTATGGCACGAAGGTTTATTATTCAAATTGAGGAAAATGTTACCCACGAATTTCTTCATTTTTCTGAAATCTTATCTATCTGAACGAACCTTTTTTGTTAAACACGGCGAAGACATGTCGGACATGCTTAAATCGCATGCGGGAGTACCTCAGGGCAGCATTATTGGTCCTACCTTATATCTGATTTTCACTTCGGACCTACCCACAGAAGAAGGGACTCTTATCGGCACGTTTGCAGACGATACAGCTGTTCTTGCCACTGATGTCAACCCGGATCAAGCATCTAGAAAATTGCAAAATCACCTCGATACCATAACAAAATGGCTGCGGAAATGGAGAATAAAGGCAAACGAAACGAAATCGGTTCAGGTAACGTTTACCCTTCGGAGAGGATGTTGCCCTCCCGTGTCTATTAATAATGTTGAAATACCTCAAGCAAATGATGCAAAGTATCTAGGCATTTATTTGGACAGAACACTAACTTGGAGAAAGCATATATTTACAAAAAGACTGGCCTTGGGGCTCAAACTAAGATCCTTAAATTGGCTTTTGAATGGCAAATCCAAATTATCCCTAGACAACAAATTAAAAATCTATAAATGCGTCTTAAAGCCCGTATGGACATATGGAATCCAGTTATGGGGGACTGCAGCAAACTCCAACCTTGAAATATTACAACGCTTTCAATCCAAAGTACTGCGAACCATTACTGGTGCACCCAGATACTTCTCGAACAAACAGTTGCATAGAGAATTGAAAACACCCTTCATTAAGGAAGAAGTCCAAAAATACTCTGCTAGATACATGAATCGTATTCAACAACATCCGAATCAGCTGGCGTCCAATCTGATGAACGAAACACCATTATTTACCAGACTAAGGAGGAGAACCACACAGGACCTGGCTACTCAGGACGAATAAAGCAGTAGGGACACTCAAGGAAGTGTTCCCGAATAAAAATAAAATTTTAGTATATAAGTAGTATGTAGGCCAATGTAAATATTACTGAATGTCCAAGGACAGATTGTAATAAATACAGAATTCAAAAAAAAAAAAAAGGCACAATACGCCATCAACGCCAGAGGCGGCCATTTGAGAGATATCATATTCAAAAATTGATGTAAACCAATCTACTTGGAACAAATTAAATGAATAAGATTGCCAACCGCCAAATTTTTATTTTTTTCTTTGATTTTTTTTTTAAAAACATGGGTCCGTCGAATATGGGCAACCCTGTACTGTTTGCAGGTCAAAGTAGCGTTTCGATCATAAAACAACCGGCTTCCATAATGGAGCCGGCTTTGTAGAGCTCTTGTTCGCTATTTTAATTTTTATTTGTTTATAATTTTTTGTTTTTGTTTGCTTGTTTGTTTTTCTTTTTTTGTATATTTAGCGTCGCTAATTGGCTTTAGCTTCTTATTAAGTATTTACTTAATATTCGTTAGTTTTTTTTTTTTATCAAGAATACGATGTTATTTTGTTTATGATTCATGTCAACAGCCACAAGAGGCTTTTGAGCCTAACTGGCTGCAAAGAAATCAAGTTGTTATAAAAAGATTGTATCATGAAAAGTCGCTTGAAAATATTCACGTTCTTAAGAAGCTCGACAGGTACAAAGTAGTTGATTTCATCAGTGTAATCTTTTTCTGCATTAATCTCTAATTATGATGAAACTTGTTTGTATTAACATGTTATTCTGAGCTTTAATTCTTAACAGTGGAACAAGTTATAAATGCCATTTGTGTGTTGAATTTTATATTCTACGAGGAAATATCATTATAGCAATACCGCCTGGCTGTTGTCATGTTATGACGAAATGGAAAGAACATGATTTGGCTTGAAATTGGGGCTATCTATCAATGGCCAGAAATGAAATACGGCTAGAGTACTCCTTTCGTTCCATAACTGCAAATAGATCGGTTTAATTAACTTGAATATGATACTATGCTACAAAAATATAACTGAAAGAAAAACAAGTTCCCACGGCATGGTAACTACAGAATGTGTTCTTAATGAGCTATACGAGTAGTACAGGATCTAAAGTTCTGAAGTCATGCATTTGACATCTTCGTTACTTCCACATCGTGAAATTTCACGCACCGAAAATTTAATATAGATTAAGTTCGCCGTTTCTCGGGACATATGGCTTAACACTCTCATTGATATCGTTTTCCATTGCCGGAGGCTGTCAAGATTAAACGCAAAATATTTCTAATAATTTCGTCTACAGAAATGATTTCATCTTTTGTGTAAGATTACGTTAAATTGACAGCTGTCACGACTTTAATCCCATTTAGGCTGGCTGTTGAAGTCATCACTATGAAGATTCAACAGATGCTTTTGAATAACACCCCAACAAAAGTAACAGCTTGTGGTCGATTTAGAAGCTCAACAACTCCCACACCTACAGCTAAAAAATATCTCAATTAAATATATATCTAGAATAGGTAAACACACATCGTTGGCAAAAACAAAACATATTAATAAAATATTTTTTTTTCTCAAAAATTACAATAATTTGGCACAATCGAAAACAACAACGGTGCCAACGCGTACAAATTTATTCTTAGAAAGCTTTCTAACTAATCAGGTCTAATCGCCTTTTGCCAAATTGCTTCGTTTGCTTGGAATAGAGGAGCTGCAGCGGCGGGGCGAGCACTTTTAAGCTTTAATGTGTTTTGCAAATCAAATTTGTAATTAAGTTGTTTTACTTATAAAGCGATAAATATTAGATAAACTGTTGAAATGTCAGTTGTGTGGCAATCGCCGTTTTAGTCGTGTTGGGATTGTCATAAAGACACAAAGCGAGTTATTGGTAATGCGGTGGATAAAGGTCAAAAATTCCAGTACAGCTCTGTTTATTGGAGAAATAGATTTCATTGTCTCTTCTGCCAAAACTGCTTCGTGCGTAGAATGTAAAAATTGCGAATAGAAACGAATAAGAGAGGACAGTTAATACCCATTGGTTTAGGGAT
Organism: Philornis downsi; assembly: GCA_019455685.1. Classification (NCBI taxonomy): domain Eukaryota; kingdom Metazoa; phylum Arthropoda; class Insecta; order Diptera; family Muscidae; genus Philornis; species Philornis downsi. Next base: position 3,992,729 of record JAHXMU010000826.1, read on the forward strand.
AAGAAGAGACATTGCTAATATTGGTGACAGCTATGACGCACATTTCTGTGTCAAATAACGAATTTTGTTTTTTTTTTAAGCCGTTTATTGAAAGACAGTCTGGTAACCGATAAAATATTTTTCAAAATACTTATACCAACCGTTGTATTAGTACCAAATGCACATATGGGCTAAGGTATGATGTTCGGGTAGCTTTATGTATTACCCGATAGTATTTTTAGAATAGGCACAACATTTTTAAGTGATTTCGATAAAAGCTGAACTACGACTTATGTAGTTAAAATCACGGAAGAAATTGGTTAGTAAAATATGATGTGAGGCTCAGTAGAACTCTTAGGGTCTCTGCAAAATTTCGATGCGTATGTGCTACATTGCGGTGTTTCGGCACAAAAAGCTTCTGCATCATAGTCTGCCGTTTTACAATTTTGAAACCTTGTTGTAATTACAACGTTCGCTGTTATTAACATATTTTCTTTATAATTTTATGTATATTTATTTTTTTATATGTTCTTATTTTTTTCTCTAAATTGCACGTTTTTTATGTTTGTTTGCTTATTCTTTGCATTTTTTGCGTTCTTTTTCCTTTCTATGTTTGCTTCCAGATACAAACATCATGAGTCGTGAAAGCGATGACAATCTGAGCTCCATCAACTCACAGTACGCAGGTAATAAATAAATATTTTTGTTTTATTTCTTTATATTTTGGCTTTTAAATTTACTTTATTTATTTTATTGTGTGGTTGGTGGTCTTTTATTTACGGCTATTTGGGTTGTTGTGTTTTAATGCGACTTTAATTGAAGTTTCCAATCGCATTTTTTCCTTTTGCTCTCAACTTGAAAGTCATCTCATGTTTTAACAGTTAAATATATCAGTTTTATTCACACCACCATTTGATGACATTATTTATAAGTGGTTTTCTGACTTATGTACACTTGCTTATATATACATACACATATATGCATATGTACCTACATATATGTACATATGCATATCATGCATCATTTTACTCATTTCATGACTTTATTTACTATGAATAAGATATGTTTTGTTTGTTGTTTCGGAGGAATTTTTGACAAACGACGGACGCTAAATCGAGCAATGAAATAAATGTGTCTTTGTAGAGCAGCCGGTGCGCACGCAACCAATTAGGTGCTTCAATAACTGCGGCCAGAATTGCGGTTCCTGTTAGGTGTAGATAAAAGTGGTCCGCTGTAAATAAAACTAGTGAGACGAGGAAAATAATTAAGTCAATTGTAGAAATGTGTAGCTTGTAGTTCAAATGATGGGTCACCAAAAAACACTTGCTCGTGAGACAGTGACAGACAAACGTTTTAACCATTACAGACATTTAAACTGTGTAGCAGAGGTTGCGACATCTCGCGTCTATTTCTGAAACATGCTCATTGAAAATGGTTTGCAGGTGTGATATATTAACCCAGTTCCCATGAATTTTTGTTTTTTTTTTTCGCTTACTACTTGTTAAAATCTTCCGCTTTTTGATTATAAGAAGCAGCAGTCCATTTATGGATGACATACAGATGTTTCTTATGTCATTTTGTATACTATTTTCAATGTACAAAGATGTTATTTTAATTTATCGCTTTGCCATTAGAACTTCCTTTTTTTCATATTTCCGACACGTTTCATAGTCTTTGCGTTTTCGCGCATTGAATTCACAGTTCAACAAAATAGCAAACATTTCTATTAATTATGCCGCTCATGTAATAATGGGAGAATCGATGAAATTGTGAAATAGCTACAGCAAACAACGAATAGATAATATCCTATAGTAATGATGAAATTTCAATGAAGTGTTCAGTGGAAAACAATCAGGGATATTAAAAACACATTTGTGTATAAACAGTTCCTTATTAACAGTAATTTGCAATAGTTTTATTAGAAGTCTAATAAGGCAGTGCCAAAAAATCGTAAACTAAAAGTACCTCTGTTAATCGTTCAATAAGAATGTTATTTTTATATTATGTTATTATACCTATACAGTATATTATATTTTATTGTATTATATTTATGTTTTTAATGACATCTCCGCCTAATATCTTGCCAATGTACCCTATTAATTAGCACTTCAGTTATCGAATAGTTATTGATATTATAGATCTATCATAGACCTTACTGTTGCGACAACCCCAAGGAAAGGAATCCAAAAGCGACCAAATTAGAAAATCTGTGCAGCCGACATGTTTCGAAGAATGTTATTAGAAGATTGTAATTCTTGCATCAATTGAATTTCGTAAGAGTATAGAGAAAAATCTTTCCTCATAATTCGATACAATGTAATGGAGAAGGCATTCAATTGCGAAATCATTACCCAATTACCGGACCTAATGCCCAGAATTCAGTTTCCAGTGATCATGGGCGGTCAAATTTGAATATTAGGACTGAGAACTTAAGTAGCACGTTTAGACTGAATTTCTATCAGTTCGTATGTTGTAATTTCAAAGTATTTAAAAAATATTTTACACTGAACCGTTTGAAGCGGTTTCTCCACATCACTTGAAATATTATTGATTTAATTATTCGAAAGAATCATTTTTGCAAATTTGAAGAGAAATCTTGTACTGTGTATATGTTACCAAATCAAATTTCTGTATAGGAAAGTGGGCGTGGCAAATTTAATATGCACTGTTGTGATGACCGATAAATTGACACCTTTTTTTGAGACATTTGATTAATTATTATTATTCACTTTTTGTATTCTAATTAAGCACTACTTAATGTTATTCTTAAACATAGTATGCCATATCTCAATTTGTTTTCCAGATCTATCTAACAGACTTTTACACGCAAAAAGACCAATAGACCGTCTGTTTTCCCAAACCTAATGAAATTTGTTAAACTTTTAATTAAGAAGAAAAAGTATATACATTCGAATCATCTTAATGATAAGGGCCACCCAATTGTCCACCATTTCAATATTAAATGAAAATTAAAATTATATTTTGAGCAAACTGTTTCGTCCTACAGTGTTACAAACACTTCAGTGTAGTAATATCATTACAATATTAGTGTAGGGTAGACAGATTCATTAGTTGATTTTAATGAAAATTGGAATTGTTTTTTATTATCTCCATATTCAGTTTCTCGTTTGGTGATGTTTGAGAGGTTAATATCGTCGTTGAAAGATATGCAAATTTCAAGTACGATTAATAACGATAATAATAATAATATGATAAACTGACTAATTATTGATTCCGTTGACTGATTCAAAGCAAAGTTGGACACATCTCTTCAAGCAATATAATCGTTATTAATATGTTTCACTGTATCCCTACACAGCTGGTTTGGAATGCTTATGAAATGGTGTCCGATTCGACAAGTACAACCGAGAGAAGACATCCATCAATTCTAATTGGTGGATTTGAACATAGTTATATAATTAACCATCCCCCAACAAAACATAGGTAACACAAACAATTTAGCGATAGAATAACAAATCACTGCATTGACATTTGGATTAACAACAAGGTTATGATTTATAGGTGCATTTTTCAATAATAACAGAATTCATACAATTGGGCAATGCGCAATTAAATCAAATCCATTTTAATTTTGATAGAGGTCACGCGTGCCACAGCAATGTACGAGGGCCGTCATTGTAAGAAAGTTGTAGAGCTCATGGAAGATGGAAATGTACAGATGGAGTGCATATTAAGCAACATCGGTCTTTAACTAACGGTTTCCTCCAGGCAGAAGACTTACGTTGTTAATCATCGGTGGTAAACCATTTTGTCGAGAAACAAAAATAAATCCTTAGTTAGCTGTAAATTTTTCCTAATCATAAGAAACACACGTTTAACTGACAATTTCTTTTAAAAGGAGATAATGCTTAGTTAACTGTCAATTTCTTCCAGCTCGAAGAAATCCCTAAACAACTGGGAAGAAGAAATCCGCAATTAACTAACAATTTCTTTCAAAAGGAATAAATTCTCAGTTAAGTGGTTGGTCACTGGCGGAAGAAAGCTCAGTTAACTGACGATTTTTTCTAGGCGGAAGAACTCCTCAGATAACTGATATACTTCTAAATAGAAAATAACTGACATTATTTTTTAGGCGGATGAAATCCTCATTTGATGGATGATTTCTTCTACCCAGAAAATACGCTGTATTAACGGGCAGTTCCTTCTTGGCAGAAGAAATACTCAGTTAACTGCCAATTTTTCCCACGATTTCTTCTGGACAGAAGAAATACGCAGTTATCTGACAATTTCTTCAAAAAGAATAAATTCCTAGTCAACTGTAAACTACTTTAGGCTCAGTTAATTTAGATTCCCAAAAGACACAAAAAAGTTGGGGAAAAATTGTCTTTATTTTTCAACATAATCTCCTTTTAGCTCGATACACTTTTTTCGGCGATGTTCAATAGCTTCTATGCCCTGTTTGTAGCAGGAGCTGTCAAATTCCTTAAAACAGCCTTAAATAGACTCCATCTCTTCATTGTTGGCAAATCTTTTAGTACAGAGCCATTTTTTCAAGTTAGTCTGGGGGGGATAATCTGGCGAATAAAGTGCGTGATGAAGCAATTCGAACTTTAATTCATTACTGGATGTGGCCTCGCAATAGCAGAAGTGCGAACTGGAGCATTATTTTTATGAAACTATACTTTCTTCTTCGCGAAATGCGGCCTTTTTTCCATAATGTCATCACCTAAACGCTGCAATAAATAAATTAGCACATAAATCGCCGTTGATGGTTTTTTCCTTTCTGAAGATAATAAAAAAAAATCCCATTCGCATCCCAAAAAGCAGGTGCCATAACCTTGTTTGCGGATGGAACCATCTTTGCCTCCTTTGAAAACGATCCTCCCACTGCAGTCCAGTGCTTTGATTCTTCCTTTGTCTCAAGTGTGAAGTGGTGGAACCATGTCTCGTCCATGCTTAGTTATAAATTGATACAAAAATTTGACTTTATTGCGGTGAAACGTCGCCAAACACTCTACTGAAACATCCTCACGATGCTATTTGTGCTCTTTGAAAGCAAGCGCGGCATCCATTTTGTGCTCAGCTTTCCCGTCTTCAAATCCTCGGTCAATATACGATGTATGACACCTTTTGAAATGCCTATCATTTCACTTAGCTCACGCACCTTCAGGCGACAATCATCCAATACTATTTTGTGGATTTTCTTAACCATATCTGTCATGAACACCACAATTGTTCGACCACGGTGTTCGTCTTGGCAGCTCGTACGGGCTCGTTTAAACTCTGCTACTTAATATTTTACAGTCGTAAACGAAGGAGCAGACTCGGTTTTAATATTAGTTGGGTTGAGACCTTTCAAATGGAAATATTGAATTACATAACGGTGACCAATTTTTTCCATGTTTACAAATTCACTGATATCGTTTACTTTTGATGGCTCAAATAAAAATGGAAAACTGGTAGCCACTTTTCACTAAAAAATTTAATTTAATAATTTAATTTAAATAATGTTTAATGTAATTTTTGACATTTATTAAGTGATGTCTTACACCACCACTCCTCTTTCTCCTGTTCAAACGAAACAAATCGCATCAGTGTTATTTCGATATTCAATAAACTAAAGTCACGATTTTTACGCTCCAAAAATAATCGAATTCAATCAAAATATTTCGTGATTATGATGTTGACTGCAAAAGCGGCAGCATTGCATAGCAAGGCTCAGACGAAGCTGAGGACAAACTAAGATATCGACAGAACTGCCTTTTAATCGGGCGTAACGAATGATCTAATAATCTTAATTAAACAAAATGTATGATGACGACTGCAACAATAGCAGAAACAGAACACTCGTGACAATAGTTATGGTTCCTGCGGGGCAAGAGTGCAACGAACTCACAGCTTTTCCACAGAACGATTATTGCGCTCTATTCGCTTCAATTGCGGTTGTAATCTCTTGATCAACCCACTGCAATTCCATTCATTGATTTAGAAAATCACTCAGGTAGAAAAACGGATTCCAACAAAATTGCAACAATTTCCGCTGGTTTTCATAGCGTACAGTGGTGTATGAACTGCATTCACATCTGCGCTGCATCCACACACCCTACATCCATCAATACTAGTTCAACACAGTCAATACTCCCCGTCCCCTTTTCATCATCACTTGATATGTAAAATATGCATGTGGGCCTCTCAAAGCTGCCACATCGGGAAACCTGCTAAAATTATCTGATTGCATTCGATATTGTTTAGTTTTACATATTTTTTGCACAGCTCGCCCACTGTAGAAACGGAGGGAACCGACCGCCACCACCACCATTTTTGTGTAAGAAAATCTTTTTATTGTTTCTGTCGTTCTAAATCGGTTGGAAAGCTAAGCAATGTTTGTTATAATTAAACGTTGTTTAATTGATTTTCTTATGATGTTAAATTAAAAATTTCCATAGCATCAGATAAGGCATTGACATCGCTCATAACAGATCCAACTAATCCGCCTAAGCCGTAACAAACGACATCAGCTTGGCTCATGGAGGGAGGAACGATTAAATGGATGGATGCTTGGGTCGTGTTTTGTGATAGATTTCGTTGCCTTTACTTTAAATGACATTTCTCAGCGTATGGTCATTGATCCCATCACGATAAGTTGAAGCATAACAAACATTTAACAGACAGGGTGGGATGCGGTTCCATTTGAACCGCAATTCCAGTAGTGTATGGGCGTGAACTTTTATCCACTCGAACATCTTAACGAACCTTAAATGGGATGACACGCGATTTATCATTGATCGGTATGCGCAATTGGAATTGCATCAAGTTTGACGGCATAAAGTGAATACTGGAATGAAACTTGAACACCGAAATACTACACAATAATGATATTGGAAAGTGGTTGTAGGTTGCAGTAACAATCGTCGCTAATTTAAAAAAATTACGGTGGGCTCACTTTACTTTATTCTGAATTACTATAAAACATTACACAATGGTAACGTGAGAAGTTCGTGACACGAAATAGTGCATTCCCGAAAAAATGTATTAAGTTTAAAATTTGTGAATTCAGACACTCAAACTCGTGTTAAAGGAATGACAAAATATGGTTCATTTCCTAACCCGATTCTTTCCGGTGTCATCGGTTTTTGATTTACGTATTATATTAGGTAGTATCATAATCTATATGTCCATGTATGAAAACAATCGTATTCGAATGCCTTCGAATATATAATTTCCAAAATAGTAATAGAAATAATAAAATAAATGTAAACGCAGATACTTCATTACCGTCGCTTCTATCTCGTTGAGGTTAAATGTTTAGTGTTCGTTCAAGCAAATTTTGACATTTAAAACTGGGTATATCAGAAACGGAGCGTCCAAATATTGAGTTCATTTTTGCGAACCGAATACGGAATTGAGTTAATTTTTGGAAACCTCTAAAGATGTTGGTGCTAAAATAAATTCCCATAATTGCCTAAATAAAATAATTGAATACGTGCGTAAATCCAAAACAAAGCCTCCAATCACCAAAATAGTGTATTTCTTGACTCCCTATGCTGAAATAAAAAAATGCGATAAACTCGGAATGCGCCTAAATTTTGAATACATCGAAATCGTTAATATGTCGTAATTTTTAGACACATTTTATTTTAGATATTTTTTTTATAGTAAATTAGTTATTTCTTGGTGAATCATTGAATCCGTAATATATCACAGCAGTGATTGTATTGGCGAATGGATGCTTCATTTACGGCATATGAAAACATTGGTGCTTTAGCGATTTGTATATCTTATATCTTAGCGATTTTGGAATAGAAACTGCTAAAAATGAAGGCATTCCGCTTTCTGGATAAAAGAATTTTATCTTATTTTTTTCGTATTTTTCTCTTTTGTTGCCGTTGTTCCGTTTGAATTCAATTTTTCTTTAAATCTTTGCTTTCGATCGCAGTTTGCAATATTTGAAAACTTTATCTTTTATTTGCTTTTCAACCCAGAGAAATGGTAGCATCCAAGAAGAAGAAGAAGAAGTGCTCCATATTCGAATCGGAAACAGTGAATTTAACAAGGGTTACCATTATTTTATGCTGACTAGGAGACTTAAAAGCTTCACAGGAACTCTGAAATACGGCAGATCATAGCACTTACAGTTTGTAATTAATGGAAGTGTTCTTTCAATAATTACAGCAAACTGCGTATACGTGACCAGATTTCCATCGTTGTCTTTAGAGAAATCCAATTTATCTAGTTTCATGCAATAATACATACTTCTATGTCGCATGAGAAAACTAATTAAGTCTGCCTTCGTTATATTAGTCCACTTGATACAGACCGCGAATGTCCCATGTAATTAATTATGTTAAAACACTTTGGCCGAAACTGATAGGAAACCCGGTTCGCTACAAACCGTTCATTAGCATAATTATGTTTCACATTTTGACATCGCATACGAAGTTGTACATACAACATTTGAGCGCTAATCGCATCTAAATTCATCTCATTTTGGAACACATAGTAATGACAGCCAGCTCAGACAGGAGAACATATTACGATGATTAATCAACCGGCAGTTGGCGACCAGCAGCAAGTGGATTACAGATGGCACAAACTTCTAAAACCGCTTCGTTTTGTGATATTTTGTACGCTAAAACATCGACAATGAGGTCAGACATACGAGTATCTACATTTAAGGATGTCATGTTGAGTTTTTTGTGCAAATCGGCGCCACGATTCACACAAAAAAAGATCAAACAATAGTAACAAAATCTTCTAATACAACATTTCTGACGGCATTAGACGTTTGATGACTCATGTGAATCACAAAAGTGCAACGAGTTCTATCTTGAGCAGATAAATCGCGAATTAGGTATAGATTCAATACGTTTAAGCTACTCGCAGTTGTCACTAATTTATATTATAGAAAATCACAGCCCGATGAGACATGCAAATAACTTAAGTACATATTTGCATTTTCTATTGATTTCTTCCGAATGATTCCAAATGAGGTCACGCCCGTCGATATTAACAAGGCGCTAACGAATGAGTACTTACGTATGTTAATAGGATGCTATTGAAAGAGTCATTGCTAGGTGATATTCGCTCTCATCGTTAATGGCGTTCAAATAATTGAATATAATTCGTTCCTACTTATAGATGTGATAAATTCGTTAAACGCCAAAATAATTATTATTTATCTATAGGTAGAATATGAGGGGAAAAATGTTGGTATATCTCGTCTAATTAGAGAGAATGTACAAAGCAAAGGTTAGTGCAACCACTTCTTAGTCACAAAAATGCGAAATAATTTTCTGGTCAATGAGTAGAATGCAAATTATTTGAGGTTCCATGGTTCCTGGTATAAAAAAATAAGGTTTATATTGCTGTACAACAGTTTAGTTTCAAATATACTGTAAGCACATATGAGACTGAAAGCAAACTATATGATTAGTAGAGCTTCACTCGGAGAAATGAAGGTATACTCGTATATAATTCTGTTGTTGTTGGCTTTTGAAACGATATATAAGTTATGTTTACTACTAGAAATTGACCAATAAATCACAAAATATTTATAATTCAATAAAATTTATTGTATCGCATTCAAAGGAGGGTCCTGCGAATAATCGGCAGTTTTAAAAAGAGAAAAAACCAGTCGGAGCCATATCAGATGAATACAGTGAATGTTCAAAGATATTTGTCGACATTTTGTCCAGAAATTTATTCACAATTACAGCCTTACGATATGGCTTACGATGAGCTTTTTTCCACAAATCTGATCTTTTCCTATGAATCTTCCCGCTCAGATGCCGCTTATTCTGTATTTACCGTCTGATCTTCTGGTAAGATTCCGAGTACACAACACCGCTATAATAAAAAAAGCAACATTACCTGACTTTTCATTGAATTAGACTTTTTTCGGTTCTCAAGCTTGTTAACTGATTTCCATGTTAAACACTTTAATTCATGTTTTTGGATGTGTTGTCGGAATCATTGTGGGAATTTGAAGAAAATTCAGCTTTTTTACTAATCGAGAGGCAAAGAAAAGAATTGCAAGCCTAAACAATCGTGAAAATTTCTACGAATTGATTCATGACACAGAAAGTTCAGCGGCTGTCTCTTTTGAACTGAAATAATGATTTTCAGTTACCATTTTCTTCACCTTGCCGATGTTAATTTCAGCTGAAGACATTGATGGCCAATCAGAGCGAGGCAAATCTTTCACCCCACCTCAACCGCTTTTGAGTGCACTGTATCACTCACATCCATGTATTTTTGATAAAGTTGATTCTCCGTAATCCATCTGTAATATTTTCAATGATTCGACATACGAAATTCTATTTCCAATACAAAATTTCAGACAAATTCTTTGCTCGACAATATAAAATATATTTGAGAAGAGCTGACAAAATTTAGCTCTACGAACAAACTAAATGACAAATCGCACTCAAACTCCGTGCCAATATAGAGATCTGCTATGCCAACTTCGCGATAAAACGAACTTTAACAATCCCTTAAGCCGGACCTTTTTAAATGATTAATTCCCGGTACTTTTTGTCGGCAGAATATACATGATAACATTTTTTTTGCATTAGTAAATCGCATTTGTTGAAATATCAAGCGCTCCCCCTATATTACATTAATTGTACTTATTTTCAGCTTCTCAATGATTCGTTGAAATTGGACAATATTTGTAGGAGATTATACCGAATAATAAAAAATAAAAGGTTGGGCTGAAGAAAATTATCATAATCTCGTACATAAAAGAAGTGCCTTGGGGCCCGCGCTAAAATTTGCAAAACAGGTCAATTTGACCAAAATAACCGGTATATAAATATCAAAAGTATGTTTTCCATTTGCCTTTGTATTGTGGTAGCTCGATGATGATGTGTCTTCTTTTTCAAAGATAATAATACATACGACAAGAACATACGCTTTTGGAATGGCAATTAAAGGTAAATCTGGAAAGGATTCATTTTTCCGTAACATCTTCAGTTTACGGTATGCATTGTAAATGTTGGAAAACATCAATATGGGATTTGAGATGCATTTTAAGCTAGCCTAATTTTGAAATTAAATGATGATACATTCTCATAACTAAAGGTTTACGGATTTTAAATGTATAAACAGATCCTATGTGTTGGTTCTCCTCTCGAGCTTGAAGTTATTATTTAAACAACACAATGGATTATTTTTTCCATTATTGTCTCTTTCTAAAAAGACCGTCTATTAGATGACAATCTCAACATCTCTGTACGTCCTAAATGCATATTTAATTCAGAAAATGATGGCGGAAATGATCATAAGCTTATTATTTGCTATGAATTTGTCATTACCTGTGTGCACAATATATTCACTCTATCTCCCATAGTAGGAGTGCCTGGTGTGTCCAAATTTTCAAGCACTGTGCGGTAGCAGAGACCACAATAAAAAAACTATTTGACACCATAGGGAAGTAATAAATTAAAAAGCCAATACAAACGTTATTGGTTTCACTACCTTGCGCTTCCTTTTTGCCATGACCGCCTCTCCTCGTCCATTATAGCAATCGGTTTCGTTAGCAGACAAGAAAATTAAAATTTTGTATTTGGGCCATAATTTCCGTAATCTTGTATATGACAGCGGCAGTGGCCCCAGCGAAAGTTTGCTAAGAAATGAATTTGGCTAAAACAACCAGTAGATAGAAATCAAATTTCAAGTGACAAAATCTCTAAGAGTTGAAAGAGAATGCTTTCCATTTCGCCTTGGATTTTGGTCGCTCGATAATGATGATGTACCACCATCTTTTTATTTAGTTATTTTTTGTTTTGAAAGGGGGGATTGCTGCTAGTCCTCTCGCAGTGTACAGACATAGTCATTATTTTCGTTTGTGATGCTTGCCACTGTAGTCTGTGAGGGACCCTTTTCTTGGCCATCGGCGGGAGACAACTCAAAAATTGCCCAAGTCATGGAAAATAATATTTATTACCATTTATATCTGGACTTTTTGAAATTCTTTTTGAAATACTTTTTCCCAAACTTTTGATGTTGTTATAAAACGTTGCAATAACTCATGCATTGAAATTCGTTGCCACGGCTCGAGTACCGACCATTCCGCTTAATTTATGTGCTGTGTGATGTCGATACTCTTGGCAATATGCTGCGTTTCGTAAAGTCATTACGAAGCAGAAACTCTGCTGTAGCTATACGCCATGTGTACTTCACGTCAAGGTGAACATTGTGAAATGATTCAAAGTTTTTGCTATAAAATATCAAAATCATTTAGTTGTGGAAACATTTCTTTATCTCTAATGATATTGAAGAAATAGTGCGGAAGCTGCAAGTAGGTAAATCTATTTCAATGTTTAGACCCAGGACTAACCATATTATAAATAGGTAATGTTTTGGCCACTTACGAATGGATCGACGAAGGTTGATTTTACTTTTCCAAAAGAAGGAATATAATTCGTTTAGAATAACGAGCAACCCTATTGAAAATAAGACATTAATAGACGTTCTATATGAGGTTGCAACCAGTAAGTTCAGTTGTATTTATCGAATTTAGTCGCGGCAACTGAATTTCAGAACAGAAGTCTTCATTATTTCGGCTCTAACAATCGATATTATTTCGGTTATCTCTGCCTATATTAGGTCACAGGAACCGGATTCGATATCGGTTACTTCGCAAATAGCGAATTTATTATAAATTTTGTTACAGTAACAGAAATTGCATTACCATAACCGCATTAATTTTCTGTACGGTTTCTACTATCGGTAGATTTTTGTTTGTTTGCTTCCAAACCGATTTTTATTATACACTGGAAATGTAACATGCGCATATTTGTGGTAGTTGAGGCATTCGAACTATCTGTTGCCTCAGTAGAAATGATGGGCTGTGACGACATGCAAATACTTTTGCGGTCAATTCGGTTCCGTCAAGCAAATTTTTTTGGGAATTGACCGGGTTATCCATTTTTCGGTTTCAAAAGTAAAGTTAAATAAGATACACATAAAGCTATAATTTCGATGAAACTTTTATTTTATTATAATGCTTGTATCTTGGCATTATGTAAGAAATACAATATCATTTAAATGCCCGCCTCTGGATTGGTTGCAGCAGTGGATTCTCTTGAGGAGTTTTCGACCACTTTTTCGCACAATTCGGGTGGTATCTCGGCGGTAATTTGACGAATGTTACTTCTCAAATGCTCCAGCGATTGGATAAAGTCCCCACAAAAAAGTCTAACGGCGTCAAATCACAATTGACGTCGCCAGATGTTAAATGTCGCTTTCTGGAAACTTTTCATGCAATAAAACCAAAATCGGTCGTGTTTTTTGACTCATGGCACCGTCTTGTTGAATCCACAATTGCAGTCAAAAAAAAGTCGGTTATCGTATGGCCATAATGCACTGAATTGAAATTCGGATTATCCGGTACACTTTCACTAACAAAAGCGATATTTTAAGCAGTGTGTACATTGTAGTGATGAAATTTCTTTATAATCCTGCCAATTCCTTGCACAGTAGATCGATTAAGACGACCGTAATCACCCCCCAATGCACGAAAAGTGTCCACGTATTAGGTTTTAACTATTTTTATACATTCTTCGATTGTTAAACGATCCATATTCGTAAATGGCACACCTTTCACTAAATAAATAACACTTCATATGACAGACATTTAACAGCTGACAGCCTTGCCAGACCGGCGGTTTTGAAACCACTAAATGCATAACGCTATATAAATAAACCTTCCATTCTCGTATTTATCGCTTCGACGGGTTGTATTTTTTGTTTGGAATTGGACCAAATTTTTTTTGGCGCGTTCTCCAAGTTCTCCAAGCAGATACTTCGTCATTACCCTATTTCTCCTAAAACAAGAATTCACCGAATGACCTTAACATTGTTTGTGATTTTAATACGGCCACGTTTATATACCTATACAGCTGCTGCATAGCACTATTGTTGGCTTGTATTTGCGTGTGTATAGAGTCAAAATTCAGTTGGCAAACATTGTTGCTAGCGAAGCTGCACTACTGTCACTGCCCTATAAAATGAGTGCCTCATTAGAGAGAGAAAGTTTGATCATTCGTTCGGGTAAATTTGAACGTTCCGATTCTGACGCTTTTTGTTGATGTTGATGCTGAATGAAATATTGAAAATGGAGAAGATGAGACTATATTTGAAACTCACTCTGAACCATCGTAATTTCGAGACTAAATGAATTTTGATTTTGTCGGTTCGGAAGCGCTATCAGTTCCTAAGTATTGGGTACACTTCAAAAAATGTTCTTACAAATTTTACTAAATTACCTTTTTTAAGGACGTTCAAAAACTTAAATGCTTTTCCAAGAACTAAAACTAACACAAAATCAATTGATGTTAGTTTTGAAATAAAAGCATCTTTATTTAGTATTTAAATTTAATTCTTAAACTACAGCGGCCGAGAACGGACATTACCAGTTAGTTGACCAATTTTCCTTGTGTTATGTCGAAAACTGGAGGCGATGTAATAAGTACTCTACATTGTACTTTTTATCTCGCCTCTCGTGAAATTGTCAATTATTTGGTAGTTTTTGGGATAACAATAATATTAGAATGGTATTTTGGATGAAAACTGTTTTTATTTAATTGCGAATTTTTTTTATATGCTCCTTTCCGAGATTTTGAAAGCGAACTTGTTTTTTCATGTCTTTTCTAAAAATACTCAGGAGCGCATTTTTATTTAATAATATTTAATCACTTTTTAGAACCCAATATTTAACACGTCAAACGTTACAAAGTTCATTTTAAGTTCTCATGACCGAGTCAGCGAAATTGAATTGAGAATTTCAAGTCTCCGCGATTTTACGACGTCTTTAATTGTAGAGAGTACTAAATTGGATTATTTTCCAATATTTGATGTCTCATACCTCGTGAATCAGAGCTGAAGCAATGAAGCAAACATCTTTTTTGTTTACTTCATTGCAAACAATAATATTTAATAATATTTAACATCCGCTTCACTGCATCGAAGATGCTTATTCCCTGAGCAATCTGTGATTTTACTTTGACTCCAAAGTTATTAGTGCCAAATGTACCCTTCCAAAATGTACTCTTTCTTTTGAACGTGCCAACTGTATTCTGTTTTTAAATTGATCATTAAAATTACAATTTTATTGAGTACCTGACATCAAATCACTGGCATTGTGGACTGTATTATGAATAGTCAATTTGTGGACCAGTTGATACGTTTTCTGAATTCGCTACAGGGGGAATCGTGATCATTTTAAGGGAGACATCGGAAATATTCACAGCAATTTGATTTTTAGATAACTAAATTCACCTTTTCGCCACAAACTAAAAAACTAAATATTAATAGTAATATTAATATTAATTGCGCCAGAAGTGGATAGTTAAATAAAAATTTATATTTAACCAAAAAAATAATTATTAATATGCTTTCGGCAGTTTACAACCATGCTGATTAGCGTTTACTTAAAATATAACGAATTGTTTTGTAATCTATTGGGAAGGCCAACCTCGGCCACTTTATAAATCTGATTTTTCTTGCCACTCGAAAAGCAAGGGCGATGAACGTCGTACGTGCATCGTAGCAATTTTGGATTAATTGGCCGTTAATCTGATGTTTGCAAATAAACTTCTACACATTTCCTACACCGCATGTTATGTTTTCCGTTTTTAATTGTGGGTTATTAAGACGGCCTTTACGAGCGTTTTATGTCGGTCATTTCATTTGCAAAAACTTAATCCAAATATAGTTTATATCACAAGAATGAATGCCGGTCAGCTTAAGTAGACAATCAACAGCATTTCCAGTGAAAGGTCTACATTTAGACCACTCAGCGGCCACATTGTTTAACACGGTTTTCAATTTTTCCATATGTGAAACTTGGGTTTGTTTGGTGTTTGTTAATCAAATTTATATGCGAAAATAATGCTGGGTAATAAACTGATTTCAACCACTGAATTATTTATAAGAATTTAAGAAATATTTTCTTCTATCAACTTCAGCTTAGTTATTCGACCTTTTCCAATTGAAGTTATCTAAAAATGTATCAAACATACTTTGTAACAACTTTTCTGTGAGTTTCAAAAGACTTCTCTTAGAATATTTAAAATGCTTTAGGATCAGTATTCGAACCACGTCTCACACTCGAAAATAGAAAGAAGTATATCCAAAGAAGCAATTGATGAAATCATGATCATGTTGAATTATAATTCTTCTGCCGTCAAAATATATCAATGATTGCTAAAAGAAAATTAAAAGTTTGTAAATGCAAACAAAGAGCATTGCCTGAAGAATTCATAGTGCAGAAGTCTACACTGCAGCGATAATAATTATCTGTTGTTTATCTCAATTTCCATTCGAAATTCGCACTTTAACAGATAACAATTATTTGGTAATATTTTCAATGTAGAAATTCCCATTTCGTCTAAAAAGGGGAAAATATTGCCCAAAGGTGGCAAGAGTGAAAGGTGGCTTAGAGTGAAATTATAATTATAGTGCAGATGTCTCTAGTGAAGGTCCCACATGTTTCCATTGCACATTCCCGAGTACTAATCTTTTCGTCTTTTTGGCTTAAAGAGGGACTAGAGGTGGAAGAAAAAGTTGATTAATTATCCATTTAGAAGATTTGAGACGGAAATAATAGTTTAAATTTTTTGGATGAAATAACATTTTATTCAAAACTGGTACAGATATTTAACTCGACTGGAATAATTTATAAATAACCTCACCTAGGTTTATATAAAATACATTTATTTTACATTAAGATATGTGAAATAGTTTATATTTTTTGTAAAAATATTACCAGCCAGGCAAATAATATTGAATTCCAAATATGCCGTAATCTACAGTCGAGCTGTTTCAATAATTTGACCTCGTTGTTGGTACCATTTGTACACTTTCAAAGTAGGTCTCGCCTTGATTAGTCTACGTGGCAAGTATTGTATTTCGGACTTTATTCGTTTGACCAGAGAGCAGCACACATTTGATCCCACAAAAATTTTAATTTCTACTTTTAATGATTATTATTCCGGATAACATTTTCTCCTCATTTTCTCCTTTGATCCCCTTAAGTGTCGAACTTGAAGTCTTTTCTTATACAACGTTAATATCAGAATCAAATTTCACAAATATAATTCCAGCTGTTTGGCCGAATATTTCCTTTTTAACAACTTTTTACCATTTTTTTTATCACTTCGCCTAAATGTATTATTTGCAAAACTCCCTTTTGTAGCACATTTACTCCTAGGGGGAGAGTACTCTCTAAATTACATCCATAACTCCAGTTTGAGCTGTTTGGTTTGTTTGGGCACTGATGCGCTCTGCTCCCCTTTCAACCCCTTTCACATCTGAAATAAACGAAATTCCCCAACTGCCTTCTTGGTACGTGTATACTTTTTATCAGAAAATCAGCTTTCATAATTGCAAAATAAATATTACCTTCGTCCGTTAAGGCGATAAATTGGTTAATAGGGAAGAACGCGACCCAGATATATGGCAAGATTTGAAAATGAATAACTTAAATATCATCACATATTTATGGTGCTGAGGAACGGTATACGGTCTTTAGGAAATTCCGATACGCGCAATTCGAAAGAGTCATTAATTCCTTTGTGTTGGTATTTGGTTTTTGAGATATGGTGAATAGAAAAGTGAAAAGTTAAATTTTTTTGGTTGTTCATAAACAACATTTTCCTAAAAGTAAGTTTTGGTGACAAAAACAAGTTCCTAACTAGTGATAAATATCATAATTGTGATTGTGTCCATATCTGTCAGTTTCTTTCTAGCGTGTTTGAATGACCTTTTAGGGGTCTTGGTAAAATAATTGGTGCAAATTACTAAATATAAAGTCCTGAGTTTTTGATATGTTCATACCGCGGCATCCATTGGCATTTCAGATCTCATATAATTTTGTAAGAAAGTACCCTAATGCTATTGGAAAGTAGTAAATAAAATAATCATTTTCACTGGAAAAACATCTCCTGCGCCATGGATCACAGGTGGTTGAAATTGGATCATTGTAGGAAAAACTTGTCTACACACACTTGTCTGATACAGCTTTCAACTAATCGAGCGATGACCGCAGGTTCAACCCCGCATACAGCCACCCAGCATCATTTGAGCGACTGTCATCTCTGTGTGTCGGACGAACACTTCGAGTATATAATCGATAAGTCTTGTGAATGCTTCTCTAACTGTGACGTTCAGAATCGTCGTTAAACAGTAGGCCCCGTTACATCATATGCAAAACAGGAAATGTAGTTGAAATCCACATCTCGTTTTTTAATGTAGAAATAAAATTAGAAATATTTTTCATTAAAACTAAAATAACAATTGGATTGGCAAAAATTGCAAGCGCTTATCTATAGAGAGTCAAGAGCAACATTCACTACGTTGCCGGCATTACATTAATTCCAATTGAGTGGGTCCAAAAAGTAATTTCGAAAATTACATTACAGTAAATACAAAAATGTTCATTTAGTTGCTAGTATTTGCTGTTGTCATCAAAGTAGGAATGTTCTATTATCTTCGTTATCATTATCAGTGAGGCATAGCACTGATAACCTTGAAACTTGATCTGTATTCCATTAATAACTATTTATTCTTGCAAGTAGACGTTTGTTAGCAAAATATTGTACGGTTGTTTACTGTGATATTCACGATCGTATATTGTACTCCAGTGTCTTCAAGTACAGTTTCCTCCAATTGCTCTTATTAATGACTGTACCCATTGAAGTTGTAATTGGCAAGAGCTTTACAGTGTACCACCTATGTTACGTTAGTTTCTGGCTTATCTTTAGTCTATGTCTTTAGATATGATATTCGTCCATAGTCCGATTCGAGGTTATTTTTCAATTTTAAAAATTGTTATCAGTAACTTTAAATCTCCACCGATTAACTGTAACGACATTCGTACATAAACATATTTCTACTTAGTTTTTCTTAGACCCGGATGTACGAAATTGGTATTCACTTCATGATTTGTAATTTATCGTCTTGAGTTAAAAGAAAACATGCATTTGTCGTTACCCGCATTTCACTTTATCCGCTAATAACACCGAATTACTCTCTAATTCCAAGAAGTTTTCAAACTTACAACTCTTGCCTGCTTCATGACACCCTGTATAATGGTTCTGTACTCTTTTCATTGAGGTCAGCGATGAATTATTGCCCAAGAGTGATTTGCTACCAGATAAGAAGTGAAGAAAACCAGTGATGTTGTTAATCACCATCTCCGCGTCTGCAACCGCCGTGGAACGTTGGCAACAACATCAGCCATAATCTGGTACGGCTCGCAAAAGAGCACTTGAAGAGCGAGTACAGGAGACATTGTATGCGATTCTTTATTGTGTCTGTCTGTCTGTCTGTTTTCTTTCTTCTTTACGTTTCTGACTCTGATCAGATTACATTGCACACTTATAAAGTCAAAAACAAACAAAGAAACAAGCGGTGGCCGAAACAATCAGCTGCCACGTCGGTAGCCTGCTCACAGGCAATTATTCACAGTAGCAGATTTACAGCCAGAGTTGGCGCTATTCATAATTTTATTACAATGCGAATTGTGCTGCTTTCGG
The DNA here is from genome assembly GCA_019455685.1 of Philornis downsi. NCBI lineage: Eukaryota > Metazoa > Arthropoda > Insecta > Diptera > Muscidae > Philornis > Philornis downsi. The sequence goes on from JAHXMU010000826.1 coordinate 4,012,210, forward strand.
CTTGGCTGCAGCTCAGATCGATGGAGCTCCAAAGAAATAAAAGTGAATGGCTCTTTTGGTTACCCGAAAAGTGGTAGCGGCACACACTCACTCGGTCATTCACTCACTCCTCCTGCCGCAATTCGTATCAAATGTGGCTTTTTAAAAATCAATTTATTTCAACTTTTAATTTGTATATATTATTACAGTCATACGCACTTGTGGCCTAGCCCGGTGTAAAGTGGAAGGGCGGCGGGGCAAATGATCACGTTATGTTAAAAAGTGAATTTTCTTTTCATGTCAGGAGAGCTAATTGATTTATGGGAGTCAATTTTAAAATCATTAGTCTTGTTTTGTTATTTTGTTGTCTATCGAGTAACTTTTAGTTTTCTTTTTTTTTTACAATCACATTACGGGCTGGTGATTTTGTTAATATTTTATAAGTTATAATTAGGTTTATTACAGCAAAGTCCAAGCTACAAGGTGCCATGTGAATGCGGCTCAGGAGAGGGGTTGGTTAGAGGGTGCCCATTTTAGTTAGGTGTCTTCGGATTAATTTTAGATAGTCAGATCGATTCATTCGTATGCCCGAGTAACTGCTATTCATGCATTTGAGGAAACCGTGTTTCCATGCAATTTTGGAAAACGAAAGGAAATAAATTGCAAAGTATTGCTCACTGCTTTTAATGATGCCTAATGATTCCAAGCGCCGAGGGCAGTGATGGCAGGCAAACATTTTGTACAGTGCTTGAAGAGAAAATAGCCGATAGCAATGTGTTGTTGTTGCTAAAATGTGTGTTAAAATAAAAAAGATAATTGTGATTTACTACGATATTCAAACTGCGGTAATAATGTGGGCACACAGACGCTGCAGTATCCAATTTCATCTTATCATCGAGTATACGAACCTTTCCATCTTTGTGAGAACCTTATAGGTTGCCTGCATTTAAAATCCAAATGGGAGATATTTGTATCACACGAGCACTATCACAATTTTATCAGTGGAGTCACAACTCGGCCCTTCTGATGCCAACGACGCAATCCAGGGGTTTCCAGCAGTGAATTCTATACAAATTGTAGATTTAGTTAGCGGCCAATTTGGAAGCTGTCTCGGAAAATGATTACATCTCAAATAGCTCAAAATTTAAAAGCCAAAGAGCTGGATGTAGGAAGAAATAAGGAAGCAAGAAATTCGAACGCACAAGACCAGGCCAGACCAAAATTTCGCACGTTATCTGTTACATGTGATTTCGAGTAACGAATTATGAGAAAAATTAGTTCCGATATACCCATATTAAACGTAAGTCAGTACCAGTTTTGAAAAGTTTTTTGAACTACTTACCTTGAAGCTAAAACAGGACAAGTTTAGTGATATTGCAGAGGAGAGATACCGTCAGAAATACAGGTATTGGGGCGAAATGTGAAATATCATATAATGATGCAGCTTAAAAGCACTATATTGCCAAAGTGGAAATACTGTTTTACAGAAAATTATTATCATATTGAAATGGTCCATACGCAAATTGGGTATTTGCGGTATTTAGACCTATAGCGATGAGTTTATCTCTACAATTCTGCATTTCATAGCATGCGTCCCAATCGAAATTCTCCCGAGAGTTGATTTTATTCTTAAAATAAATTCTTAGCTTGATGTATCACCTACGCGGAAGCAACATTCAAGCTTTTTATTCGTTCAAACCATTTGAAATTAAAATTTCATTGATTAGAATTAATTTCTTAATTGTAAATTTTATATCGATAGTATATCAATAACAAGTGTTAAGGGACATCATCATAAAGAAATATAATATTTGAGCCCGGTGGGATCGAGTCACTTTGTTCCGTTTTTTGTTAAAATTTATTGAGCGTTTAAGTTATCCAAGTTACGAACACCAAGCTTTATGTCATTTCCACATACAGCATTCGAAACATTATAAGTTCCTCTACCATAACGATCGAACCAAAATCATATGGCATGCCTCACGTAATCAGAGATTACGTAGTTGACTGGCCAGAACGCCGTTTGACGGCACTACCGTGCATATGATCGTGGGTTCAATCCTCGATGTGCCTGACGAATACTTCTAATAGCCTAGTAAAAGCGTCTAAGCTGACGTTCGGAAACGTCGATAAACTGAGTGAATCTAAAAATAGATTTCGTCTAAGATCGCTGAATGTGAGAAACTGTCCCAATGGGAATTCAAGGGTGCAGCGGAATATTTTTTTCTTTTGTTATAGCGCTTTTCAAGGGATACTTTAGTAGCATATATGACGACAATAAATACGCCATAGACTCACCGAATAAAAAATACTTACCCTGAAATAGATGCGGTTTACTTCAACTAAATGTTTTCGTAGAAATTGACAAATTATTCAAAAAATCTGGGCTACTGCATTGAATATTATTGACGGAATGGCATTAGGGCCTCATAAATAAACGATCTCATCACAATTTTTTGCTGAAACATTCAATTGATATCACGTATCAGTATCGCTAAGACAATAACATTTACATCGCTGATTATACTATCATAAATTTTGAATTTCTCATACTTACATCATTTTTTCATATTCAGACATCAATATTGAATTTATCCGTAATTTTCCAAAACTAATTTTAGTTTACAACATTCACACAAATTAATGAGTTAAAATTGCAGTAAAAACACGTTTTAATGTTAAAACTTTGTTATCGCCTTCACTGTTCGTCTCGGTAAATAACAAATTTATGGACACATTTCTTTCATGACTCACGTTTGTAAAACGTATTATTGGAACATAAAAATGATTTTTATTATTATAATTTGGAGCATCAGTTATTTCAAAGTTTTAAATTGATCGCGAATATTGTAGAATTATTAACAAAAAAGAATATCAAAAATATGAAACTCGAATGGTGATTTCGAAATTTCTTTAACATCATTGTTACTTTAATGCATTTAATGAATTCCCAACCTAAATATTATTTACCATCCCTGTAATTGCACCTATAACATTAAACGTTAGTAGCAATAGTGTGTGTGTATTCCAACGACTACCAATTTTTTTTTTGTGTTAATAACGATTTTTCAATTTTTTAATTTAATACATCCAACAATCCCGATCCACAATCTCCTTCAAAAAAAAAAAAACCGAAAACTTAAAAAACACCGAACAATACAAAAAATACGTTACGACTCGCAGATCTATTCCAAGAGACTGTAAAACAATTCACACGCTCATCATTGTCGCCAGATATGGACAGATTTTCGCCATCCCGATTTTCATTTAAATCAAATTCACCATGTAAGTTGTTGTTTGTTTTTATATCATTTGTTACCTTTAGTTTCGAATTTTAACTTCACCAATGTGTTTTTATTTTATACTTTTTTATTTTTCAAAAACATTGAACTTTTATTGTTGATTTTTTTAATTTTATTTTTATGTTTTGTTCACAAATTTTATGTTGTTATTTTGTTTTGCGCATTCTAAAGACGATTTATATGTTGAGGCCACTGGCCGAAGACGAAGTTCAGGTAAGAATGGCAATGAATTTGATCGAATCCCCTCTATACCAAATCCAACTAAAATCAAATAACTTTTACTGACAAACGCTCTAATTCTTACTTTAAATCAACATAAAAAAACGGCGATAACTTAATATTTATCTTCAAAGATATGCAATCAGCTAGATTGCATTACAATATACGAATAATTACAAACGTTTAAACCTCTGTAACAGCCTACTAAGATTAACTGACAATCATTTACTTGTACATTTGTATTATTTGATTGTGCCGCCGCACACTGGGTCAAATTGTTATAAAGGGTGGCGCAATAGAACGTGCATATTTAAAAAATAGATCAAAAAATAAATACAAAAGGTATGGTTAAAATAAATCTAGGGCATTGTAGAGTAATAAATGGAGTTTATTTTTTAAAAATAACATCATCTAAATGGTGACCCTCTCTACGACGGCACTCCTCTAACCGCAAACGAAAATTATTGAAAACTTTCTTCAGTAATACTGGTGTAATGACTGCTATTTCATCACGGCAAGAGGCGTCAAGTCTGAACTACGTGGGGGCCATGGGATATCACCTCTTTTCGAAATCAGTCTGCCAGGGAACATCTGCTTCACCACCGCCGTGGAGTCATTTGATGTGTGACAGGTAGCTCCATCTTGTTGGAACCAAGTTCTGGAATTCACTATTCTTGAACTTTCAATTTCTGGAGCCAAAAATCTGTCCAACATCTCAACATAGCGTTCCATATTAACCGTGATGTTTTGGCCCCGCGCATTTTCGAAGAAAAAAGGACCAATTATTCCTCTGCCAGAGATCGCCGCCCATACTGTTACTTTGTTTCTGGTGTTTGATTTTGAGATTTTCACTGTTCCAGCAACGACAATTTTGACGGTTTACGAACCCATTTATAAGGAAATGAGCCTCATCAGAGAAAAGGATATTGCCAAAATTGGAAAATCGATTAAGCATTTCATTAACAAATGCGAGCCTTGCTATGAAGTCAGACTCTTTCAATTCTTGTGTTAATTGCAGCTTATATGGATGCAGTTTAAGATCCAATGTTAAAATTCGACGCAAACTGTAAGACAGATGATCTCTTGCGAGTCGACATTTGTGGATTTCCTCGTACTGACTCCATAACTCTCTCAAGATGTTCTTGCTGTGATGTTCCATTTGCTTGTGGTTTAAATGTTGAACCGGTCTCTTTAAAGCGCTTTACCCATATTTTAATTAAATTAGCACTCGGAGCTTCACTAATTCGCCGTAGTCCATATTCAGCACAATGTAGTCGCCTAGTAGCAATATATGAACGAGAGTTCTCGTAAAATGCGCGCACGCAAAATGCGCGACGCTTCCCGTCGCCAAACCAACGACGTAGGCGCCCCTCCGCCCGCGCCTTTTCTACCCCGCAAAAAAAGATGATGCAATATGCACGTTCTATTGCGCCACCCGTTACTATAAGTCAATCTAACATAAGTAGTGATCATAATCTAGTCTCTGGGCGGAATAAATACATATAACAAATGGTACTCGGAAGCAATAATTCGCTAGCAGGCATAAATATTTAATACTACTTTTGAACAAAAAAGAACAGGAATATCCTGTTCATCACCAAAGAGCGTATTTTATGGTAATATTTATTTGAAACGGGAGCTCTGAGAATAATTTTGATGCCACCCAAATTATTTTTGTCACAAATTATTATCGTTACCTTAATATATGAAGGCCTTGACTTATAATTTTTAGAATCTACAGGAGCGAATTAGTATAGGTCTCTTGTAGTGAAACAAGGTGCAGTTAAAAGAAATCCATTTTTCTCTATGATATTGGAGGCATAGTTAGAACAATCCGATTTAGGCCAAATATGCACTGTTTTGTTCGATAACTTGCGTTTGCGTTGTGTTTTTGAAGATAATTCCATTACGCCTGTCATAGAATCCCTCTTCTCTATTGAAGAAAAACTGAAACAATCGATTTTAACAAACTTCTCTTGAGAAAAATTTTTCATCAGCCAAGTCATTCGCTATAGACAGGAACAGGTAGTAATCACTTGCTGGGACCAGGATGCATAGGAAACTCCCAGTTAATTGCTCGGAGCTTCTGGCGAGTCACTATTGATGGGTGTGTGTGGTCTGATATTGTTCTGATGGAACACAATTCTTCCCTTATTGACTTCCAGAGCGTGGATCATTTTTGGCATTACCACCAGTGGACTGGAATCAAAGAAATGAAAACTGCGCGTGATTGGTTGTTACTTTTTTTCTTTTTGCTGGTGTCCATCCTTCTTTGATGCCATCCGCTTTCATAGTTTGAATGTTTCGTCTTCCTAAAGGCATCCATATTTGTGATGCTACTGAAATTTTACGTAGCAGATACTTCCGACTACTTTTCGTTTCGTAGAATGCAGTTTTCCGCGAAAATTTCGTTTGCTAACGCTATTACAGGGCTGTTTCTAGCATAAAACTGTACTTTCATTCTTTTATTTCCCACAAAAACTTTGTTATGTGAATAAATATTAATTATAAAAACGTAATTTGGGAGCGGTAATATCGCCTGCACTAGGCACTATGTTCCACCATTGAATAGTTAACTCTGTACCTAGGAAACATTTCTATAATGTTAGAAGTGTCAATCCCCTAAAAGTTTGTAATTGACGGCATTTTCAATATATGACGGTTTGACCATTAACTCGGCCAATATATTGACATAAAATATTGAAATATGTACAGTTTTGCTTCCTAAAGTTGTATTTTATAAGCTTGGAGAAAGATTAGTTATAACACATTACAATTAATGAAACCTCACTAATTTTTAATTTAAATGGCAGACATAGTTTTTTTTTTTTTATAAATCTCCATTTGACTAATTTCTTACTAATTATTTATTTTTATGATCCTACGAATTTCAAATCATTTTGGTCTATAGCAGATGGATGGCTAAATTTTGTGTTCGTTTGAACGAAGTGTATTTTAATGTTTCCTTTACCTTAAAAGAACTCTATATATTTTTTTGACCCACATTATAGCGCATATTAATTTGACAAAATGACAAACTTTGATTAAAAAACAAATAAAATAATGAAATAGTTATGCACTTCTGCTTTAATTCGGATAAAAATGAATTATGCATGAAGATCTTATAAGTTTTCTGAAAGAAAGAAAGAAAGAAAGAATGCAAAATAGTTAGTAGTTTCAGCAATATTTAGAGAACAATATAGACTGATTGTAGTAATTAGTTTATCCGCATTCTTTTAATGAATTCTCTTGATATTCTTCATTATTTCGTTTTGACAACATTTAGCAAATTCTACACTGTGCGACGGTACAACGGCTGACATGACACCTAAATGAGCAGGTGGTTTCCTATTTAATGCAACCATTCAGCGTTTGAGGCATCAAATACAGTTTATTGTCCACAAAATCTGAGCCACTTGATGTTGCCTTAAATGGCGGCGATGGCAGTAAGAAAAATGACAATAAGCTTTTATTTATGGCACATTTGTGGTGCCGCCTCGAGCGTTTTGGAAATCACAGCGTTTAACGTTTTTTCTCTGAAATTTCTTTGACACAACAAAGCATTAATCATCTTTAGCATATGTGCAATTCTCTGTGATTTCAGAATGACGGGACGTGACATTTATTAACATCTAAACCGGACAATTTATATGATGAAAACATAAAACGTCAACTGAATGATCTAATGCAATAATTGAACAAGCGATGAATGCATCATTCTCGTATCGACAAGAGTGAGTCGTGTTATATTATTGCTGGCCATTGAAATTAATCAAAAAACACGTAAATTGTCGTTTGGGGTTTTAAGAGTCGTGCGACAGTAAAAGATAAATTCGTGCTTGCCAAAGAGACTGCATATCATATCGGAAGCAGAGACGCTCTAATGGACAGAATAGAACAAACGTTTCTATTAGTTCTTTTTATTAAATAACAATCTGTAATTGAAAAAGTGAGCCTTTCGCTCACCTTTCAACACTTTCAAGCCATCACATTGATACTGTGTTCCCAACTTGTTCTTTTTATCGGATAAGATTTCTTCTTAAAGCGTACTTGAATGTTCTTTTCTGGAAAATTCATCATTTTTATGTAGCAATTCATCATTCTCGATAGCAGAAAATCGCCGAACACGCAAAACACTTGTTTTATTTAAGCCTCTCACAAACTAAACATGCTATATGAATAAAACCGTCAACATATCTTCGAGACGAGTGTACCAATAACAATAAAGATAACAATCGAAAGTCGAATGTACATAGCTCGCGAAATTTGAAAATTTACCTTATTTTTTTTAACACACCTCGTATGTGAAACATTTGATTATTTTGAGAGAACTAACTCTATAATGTTTTCCAAAATTGATCAGAATTTAACTCGAGATTTGAGACCTGTAAAGTCGTTGCTTTTTTGTAATGAGGTCAAACTAAAAGAGCAATAATCAATTTTTTTGTAAATACAAGTGAAGCTACGGATTTCACAGATGTCTATATAGAACTACCAAGAACAAAATTGTAGGCCCTGCAAGACTTTAAAAATCCAAAGACTTTTTGCCATCCCACTCTATAGATTAACTTTTTCGGAACTGCATTAAGCAATATTTCATAAAGTGACGACCAAATCCCAATAACATTTAGACCCATTACAACCATCTGTTTTTAGGCTGCGGTCATTTCAGTATGTAGATGAACATTTCAAGTAATTGAAATTAACGTTCGGAATCGTCATTAAACAACCCGGAATTTAAATGCATGTAAGATCGCTAAATGTGGAAAGCCCTTCAACATTTTGTTTAAGGCATACAATGGCATTTGTCTGTTTTACAGACCCCATAAACCCAACTAGTGTCCAATTTATAGAAAACTGTACATGAATGAAAGTCAACCAATCAACGTTGGCTTGTCTATTATAGGTTTGTTTGAATTCTGCTGCACGAGTGTAATTTGGTGAAAATGTAGACAATTAGATGAGAGGGCCGCTTGTTTTTCACAGTAATAGTACGCATCTGCCTAATAAATATGATTTATTTTTAACCTTATTCCATAGAGAGAATACGAATAGCACCGATTTAATTATTTTGTTTTTGTAGAAAGTATAAACAAAACAAATTTTTTTACATATTCTGCTAATAACTCGAAAACCGGGTTTCGGAAACAATCGTACTTGTAAATATTCTATTAGATATGCACGGTATATTTGATTGTTTTTTGAATCCACTTCAGAATTTCTTGTATGCAGAAGGCTTTGCGACTACGTCGACTCGTGGTCTTCAAGGTATTTGGGCACCGTCTGGCACGTACCCAATTGAGATAAAATTTTACCCTGTTTTTATCAATTGGCATTCTAACTATGACTGAGCTTCTTGAAGGTAAAGAGCAATATCTTGAACAACAATATAACAATAATAAGATGATAACAAATAATATAATTGCAATTGTCGATCTGTTTTAGTTCCTGGTATTGCGATAAGAAACACAAATACTTTAATACAGCCCAACACTATTTTTTATCAACTATTTGAGATCGGAGTATGATTCACTCAATGTTACAATCCAGCATAATTCACGCAATTGTGTCGATTTTTTCAAGTGGTCCCTAGTTTTCGAGATATTATGCTGGACAGTTTGAAAAAGTTATATTTTCTAACTTCTAACTTTGGATGGGTTTATCTGGATTTTCGGTTTGTCCGGAATTGCTCATTTCAAATCAACCGGTGATACCGACTACTTTCGGTTTTTGCTATATTATAGTGTTACAAAATATGTGAGATGAGCACTTTTGTGGAAAAGTTGTCAAATAGTTGTTAAAAATGTTCGAATTATAAAAATAACATCAATTGGGCCACAGTAGGCCAGAAACTTTTTGTAACATGTGTCGACTCAAATATTTGATATGTGTTTGCTTGCGTCCTTCTTACAAATGATTGGGCGGAACCAAAATTTCTCATATAAGTTACTGAAAACAGTATTGAAATTTGAACATTAAAACAAATCTGGAAAAATTTGGCAGGGAGCGAAAAATTCATATTTCATTTCGAACTTCCTTTCATGAACATATTTATAAGCTGCTCCATCTCTCAACAATTAATCGCCTTTCAGTCAAATTTTCGCTTATCGCAAATTGTCATATTCTGAGAACAGCCTACGTTTAGCAGATTGCACACTATTCTTCCGCCCGCTGCTGCCAGTGGGCTGAGTGATGGCTTGATTTGCATTAATTGCAAATATGACAGAACCATCTGCGGCTGGCTGTGGTGCATATGGGTGTAAACCCATCTCGGCGGTAATTGGACAAGTCCACAAGTTGTTGCACAATTGCAGTTGTGCTCATGTGACGCGCATTGAAACGAGGCAGCGGCAGTAGCATAGAACGAATTAAGCTTCTGTTGCAGCCA
>JAHXMU010000826.1:4022107-4069297 GCA_019455685.1 Philornis downsi
ATAACAACAACAATAATAATACTAATGATAATAATAGTAGCATAAAAACAAGTTTCACCATAAAATACGAATTATATTAATGTGAAATCGAAAACTCCCCCACGCTCACCGAATAGAGCAATTTTATTACAAAACTAATTTTTATTTTGCAATGACCATGATATTATTGCATTTATAAAATATTCTGTAATGTATTGCGAATGTTTGCGAATTGCAATTAATTTAATTGCAATAAATTCAACAATATCCGTTTGAACTATTGAGGTTACTCCAGACATTCAAAAGATTGTAATTATTGTGAAATTGAAATTGCGGTCGAAATAATAGTTGGTGTGGTGGGTATAAAAACAAATAGAAGGGTTTCACAGTATATGATTTTCTAGTGATGCGAATATAATTTAGCAATGGAAACACAAGGCCATACAAGGTAGATATCTACGCCAATTTCCAATATAGCCAACTGTTCCCGGAAACGGAAGCGTTTCTAATGGCAATGCAGGGTGGAATAATGCACACTAGGCACTATCGACGAGTCATCCTGCATGAGGATATTGACAGCAGATGCCGACTATGTGGTCAAGCTGCAGAGACTGCAAACTATCAATGGATGCTTTGCAATGTCCACAATAACGTAGCTAAGATAATTCACCAAATGATTGCAATCAGGGGCCGATTCCTGGAGGAAAAGTTTTCTTATTACAAGTATCAGCTTGAGGAAGTACCTATAAACTGCAATTACAGATTGTACTGGGATCATACTATGTCGACTGAAAGGATTATTATTCCAAACGGGCCGAACATTGTCTGGATAGATAAATGCGAAAGAGTTGCATATGTCGTAGATGTTGCGATACCTCTTTCGAAGAATATCAGTCAGATAGGGGCTAAAAAATATCCAAGCATACAGACCGAAATAAAGCAAAGACAACATCTCACCAATGTACACATTATACCTATACACAGGGTGGTAAACATTATTCTTGACAGTTCATATTTGGCAGTCGTGAAGTAGAGACGTGGCAAATTTATTATGGAAAAATATTCGATAAACCAACGTGTTTTAATCGTTAAAACATTTTATCAAAATCAATCATCGATTACTGTGACGATGAGAGAGTTTCGTGAAATTTTTGGGAGAAACAACGTGCCAACAGGGCGCACTATTTATCGTGTAGTGAATGATTTCGAAGAAAGAGGGTCTGTAGCTGATAGGGCCAAGCATGGACCACAACGTACTGCAAGATCGGCTGTAAATATTACTGATGCTCAAGAGAGTGTTCAAAACAATCCATCAACCTCAATTCGAAGTCGTGCTCAGGAATTTAGTCTTCAAAGAACAACTTTGACCACAAGGATTTGCACAAGGATTTGCATTTGTTTCCATTTAAGATTCAGTTGACACAAGAGCTTCTTCCACAAGGCCATTTACGCCGCCGTACATATGCCAATAGGATGTTACAGCTCGCCCATGACTACCCCGATTTTCATGAGAAAAATCATAATGAGTGACGAGGCGCATTTTCATTTGAAAGGATATGTGAATAAACAGAATAGTTGGTTCTGGGCAATGGAAAACTCTCAAATTATTCATCAGTCACCTTTGCATCCATTAAAAGTGACAGTCTGGTGTGCAATTTGGTCAGGAGGAATCATAGGACTTTACTTCTTTGAAACTGAAAACGGCGTAACGGCAACTGTTAATGGGGAGCGATATCGTGACATGATTGAAAACTTTTTAACGCCACAACTGCATGCTTTGGGCTTGATTAACATGTGGCATCAACAAGACGGTGCCACATCGCATACAGCCAGGATTACAATGGAATTACTGCGAGACCTCTTTCCACAACAAGTTATTTCAAGAAATGGTGATGTTGATTGGCACCCACGGTCGCCTGATTTGACTGCTCCGGACTTCTTTTTGTGGGGATATCTGAAAAGCAAGGTTTATGCAAACAAAACCAGAAACGTTTGAGCAACCCAAAGAAAGTATTCGTGATGAAATTAATGAAGTACCGCGTAAAATGTGTGAGAATGTAATGAAAAATGTGCTTAAAACGGCTCGCATTTGTGAGGCTAACAAAGGCGGACATTTATCTGATATTGTATTCCATACATAACTGCCGACATTAAATAAAACATTTATCAATGTAAGATCCATTCTCTTTCATTTAATCAAAAATTAATAAACAAACAAAGTAGTATACCTTCCCGAAGGACACCCTGTATATGCATGATTTAGGACTGTCCGGGGAAATGCACGAAATGTCGAAATCGGTGGCTCTGATGATGAATACTGCAATGAATTACTAACAATGAAAATAGTGAAAATAGCGAAAAAATCGGTGCTGAAGTGAATTGTGACCAAGACTACCGTCATGTTTGGCTGTAAATGGATAAATAATAGTGATAATAATATAAGGAAATTAATAAATAATATAATAAATAAGCAAATAATAATACAACACAAGCCATAACAGTTAAATACGGTGGTTATTCGATTAAATTTGTTGAGTTTTTGTTTCTTCGTTATCGTGGTGCAAAATCCATGAATTTCCTTTCCACAAATCCGACCTTTTCAAACGAATTTGCTCTTTCAGACGCCACATAAGGCTCAGATAATATTGCTCATTTATTTTTCTGGCAGGAATTCTCAACGCGTAATATCGTGACATTATCCGGACTTTTTAATCGACTTTGGCGAAGATTGATTTTGCTTCGGCTCAGTTGGAATGCGCCATTCCGGAGATCTAAATTTATTCGATATACATAAAGTTTGGTTGAATTTATAGGTAGAATAAAAGACAGCGATATACACATTTAGCATAATATGACCAATCGGTCAAACGGACGATGGAAAATAAAACAAATTCGGTCAAAAAATACTTAAATATTTCTGTGTGCTGTGTTTTGGCCTATTAAATGATATTGGAGTATTGTTCAATGAGGACACAATTATTTTGTATTTTAATATGAATTCCGCCTTCGATTTTTTCTGATCAATGTTAAACCGTCAGTTTAGGTTTACATTCTTACCACACTGGAATTCACGATCGTGCAACATTTGTAAATTACTAAAAATCACGACTGAAATTCAACCCGATATTTGAATTATTTTGTTTGAATTAATTAATATTAATATTAATTATTATTTTATTTGAATATGCCATTACGATGTCCTTATTCAAAAACCGAGAAAAAAAATGCTAAAATGCGGAGTCGTTAACAATGTAGTCGTTAATTATTATCCCAATATCAAATTAAATTTTTCAATTTTGAAATGGACATTTTTTCTGCACTTTCATTCAAACATTCTAAAAATCGGCGTTAGCACAATTAAATAATCAATTGTCCATGTGAGTGGTAGTCCTTTGTGAAATCTGCCAACATCTGAACCTTTTCCTACAAAATGTGGCAAATTGGGCGTACAAGAAATCATCGGTTTACGAATATAGTTTTTCGCACATCTCAAATGCGTATTATATTCATTACTGATTGGATGAACCTATGGAACCATCCAGGAACTTCTATTTTAATATGTCGCAATTTGATACCATCGCGTCTCTTCTTCCCCATTTTGGCCATGTATAGGGATGAGAAGATTAGAAGGGGATAGAGAGACGGACACCTACGGTGTCGACGTTTGTTTAACTTCGTATAGATTTAAACAGAACTAGCACAAATTCAAGACGACTGACTTTAACATTTGTGTAAATTTTTATATGTAAATTTCGAATGACATCATGGCACCGGTTTCAACTCGACAACAACAAATAAGAACAATAACAACGACGACCAAATAATACAAAAAATAACCGTCATAACATCCAAATAAACAAATTAAAAAGATAAACATTCCATATATATTTATTGAAACGTCAAATACTGACTAGATATAAGTGAAATTATTGCGGTGTTCTGGCCATTTCTATATGTAGTACTCGTATAATCGATAAGATCGTCTACTACTACTCACCTATTGATTTTCGATAGTCGGCATTAACACATTATTGTTTTTGTGTTCTTTTTTCTGTTGTTGCAGATCATGGCGCTATTTTGACACATGACACAGAGCAGTTCATCATTGGCCAGAGAGTGTGGGTAGGTGGCATTCGACCCGGACAAATAGCGTACATTGGCGAGACACATTTTGCACCCGGTGACTGGGCTGGTATAGTTCTAGATGATCCCAGTGGTAAGTTGAACAATTTGAAAATGTCTTATTCTTTTCTATGTTCAAATTAATCAATATCAATTGGTTATTTCTTTGTCATGTGAAAATCAAGGTAAAAACGATGGTTGTGTTGCCGGTAAACGTTACTTCCAGTGCGAACCCAAACGTGGTATATTTTCACGATTGACACGCCTCACGTTGCTTCCCTTGCCAGGTGCTCAGACGCCGACCTCGCCCTTGAGCAAAATGTCACCAGAACGTTCGCGCACAGTATCGCCCACAGCCAGTATTCCCAGTTCATTCTTACGCAGTCCAGGAAGTAAGTTCAACGACCGATTTTGAGCCACTCCATTATGCGGTGTTTAATTGCAGGGTTTTACAGAGTATTTGATTCAAATTGATAGGTATTCAAAAAATTAAAGATAATTCGAAGTATTTTAAACATAATCATCGGATGATTATTAATTATTTTATGTTTTACTTGGAAATAAATCCGAAAGGGATATTTTATTCCAAAATAATTGGAGTATCCGTAAGAAAAATTGAATATTGTAACTGCTATAATATATGAGATTCTTCTTGTTAATAAATGAAGAGTGAATGTCATATAAAATGTTTTTAGTATAACCAAACTTTTGCTTAAATTGACTTAATAATTATTTTTCCTCCCTTTAGAGTGGGGTTTTGGTTTAGTTATTTGCAAAAATCTATCCTTTTTCTATTCAAGAAATCAACCCCAGACAGATTTCATTCAGAAAATATTTTTAATTATTGATATGACACTCGCAATTTTATTTTCTACTTATTTTATTACTTCAAAATTGTGGTACCAACCACCAAAGTTGTTTAATAGCGGTGCAATTCGAGTGTTTCGAAAATTTATGCCGGTTTTTTTTTAAAAATGTTTTTATATTTAAAATTGGTTTGCAATCAGGACAAACATAAGTTTTTGATAATAATGAATCGCAATTTCATAATAAAAACGTAAATTTTTCTTTTAATTTTGTATCTTAGAGGAAACTCCTAACGAAAACTTAGCGGTTGCTTTGTAAGTCGAAAAACTTCCTAAAAAAGAGAATTCTTTCAATAGTTCGAAAAGCGATACTCTGAAGAAGTCGGGACGTTTGAATTTCTGCAATATCGGAATAAATAGACTGGAAAGGGATGTAGCTGCGTCATTTTGGTCCATATTCATATTCCGCCGGAACTCCGTCGGAATAAACGATTATTGCCTATTACTAGGCAGCCTTATTAAGTGTCTCTCTCTTTGGGTTCATTTTGAAACCAAAAAAGTTGTCTGCTATCAAAACAATGTTGAGATTCACAGGTACTTTGAACTATGAACTTCCTATATTTGTATTTACCATCGGGGACACCAGCTAATCGACGACGGGTCAATTAAATTATATTATTCAAATGACTTTAAAAGTTGGATTAAATACGTGGAACTAAAACGACCTTTTACTGTATGTAAAGTGTGTATGAAACTGGAGATAATAAAACGCGAAAGGTAATTTTTGTAATTTTCTGGGAGCGTATTCTTATCTCCAAATCCTTGCATCTTCCTAATGGTAATCATGGGTTTTAAGGAGTTTTAATGTTCCGCAATAGAATTGAGAGCTCATTTCTTGATCCTTCGAATATGCAAGGCTCATGCGCAGCTTTCAATGAACTCTAGGAAATGATTTTGGCTCATGTGTCAATACCTTGTAATTTCATTACAAATTTTGTACCGATTATCGGTATATGTTGTGCCATAAAATATAGGAAAATTACGACATGATGCACTAAGTATACGTAATGACAAAATGGTAATCGGGAGGTAATTTTAGAACTCGCATTACCACTTACAACGCGCAAGATAAAATTTCAACAACGGCACCTCCTATTTATGGCAAACGAGCGCATCACGACTTTATTTAGGTTGATCCGTGATAAAAGATAGTCCAAGAGTAAAATTGCTTGCAGATCATTAGTTTCGTTTGCTACCAAGGTGCAATCAGCATAGTGGAAAAAATTCAAATATTTTCTAATAAATTTTTTGTTTTCATAGTGAATGTCTATTCTTAGTGTCGATATCATTGCTGCCGCTGTGTAAAAATAATTTTCAATTTAAATGATGCGGGTATAGCGAATCTAAGATTGGTAGCTCTATGACTGACATCTGTGCAAAAAGTGATTTCAGCAATTTTTACAACTTGTAATTTTGTTGACCCAAGAAGTTGCGTTCAATTTTGTTTACGAAGTGGAATTTCTCCTGCAGAAACGTTTAGATTGCTGCGAAAGGTCTTCGGTGAACAGAATTTGGCGGAAAATAAAAATATTTGGAGAAATATTTACAAGTGGCACAGACAGTTCAAAATACGAGTTGAAGGCAAAGAGTGCCCCGGACGGTCATTTGCTCCTACCGATGATAGTCACGTCCAACAAATCAAAGATTTAATACTGAAAAGCTATCAATTAACAATTATGGACAAACAGATCAGTCAACAACATTTTAAAAGATATTGTTGGCCGAGGACACATTACCGTAAAGAAAGTTGGCTGTACGTTTTGCTTCGAGGGTTGGGAAAGATGTTACCATAGTTTATCGAGTACTGGGGGAAAATACTTTTGAAAGGGATGAAAGCGATATTTAGGCGATTAAAAAATATACTATATATATTCCTTCTTGGACACAGTAATATACAATCGAAATTTTTCCACAAATTTAAAATCACATTTGAAGACAAAAATTAAATTAATGTTCGTTTATTTATTACATTCGATTATTCCTCTGCCGATAAATATTTCACTCGAATCTTCCACTTACATATCTCTCAATTGAATCACATACTTACCAGAGATCTCAGCTATTTGGTCCTGCAAAAATCCGCAATTAATCGACTCTTTATTTTTACACATTGTTAACAAAGAAAATGGCTTAACCGTGGGAGATCGCGTCATTGTATCTTCCGGTTTCGGCAGTCGTCCTGGCATTCTACGTTACCTGGGCGAAACACAATTCGCCTCTGGCAATTGGTGTGGTGTGGAGCTTGATGAGGGCACCGGTAAAAATGATGGCTCTGTGGACGGCATTAGGTTTGTTGGAGTTTTCAACATCGATTCCCAAATACAATGATGACATATTTTAATTATTTAAATTCTTTTCTCTCAGATATTTCGAATGTAAACCCAAACATGGTGTCTTTGTGCCAATTGCAAAAGTTTCCCTGTCGCCGTCGTCGAAAAAGTCTCGCCTTTCCCGGACGGGATCCCGTGAATCTCTTACATCCATCGGCACCATGAACAGCATTGCCACGACAAACACTTCGCGCTTGCGCTTGAATGCTCAGGTATAAGCTCAGCTACTTGTACTCCTCTACTATTTTCTGACTTTTATAATCAGCTGGTGCATGAAATTCTGTTGTATTTCTTTGAAGTTTGCTATTAATTTTGATTTTCTTTTCTAATTGCATACTTAATTTAAACCGTTTGTAACTCAAGTTCAATCAAGAAAAGCAACTAATTTCTAAACCAATTGCAAATATCCACTACGCCGTTCTGATAATCGATAACAGCAAACCACTAACCAGTCCCATTAACCCAATTTTCCGAATCCCTGTTTCTTTCAAGCAGCGTAAATCGTCATCAGCTAAACCCATCGCTGTTATAACAACGCCAAAATCACAATTTTCTATGCAGGTACGCTAAATTACAAAACCTACACTTAAAGAAATATATAGTAAGCCATTTGCACACGGTCGTTTGCATTATTCCACACGTAAACCCCAATAAGTTAATACATTAATTATTATAACTAACTAAATTAAATATTACTAACTTTTATGTGTGCATACAAACACATACTCGTACGACTACAATGAAATCTCTCGAAAGGGCAGGTTAACAATTTGTAAATTCTAAGGAGGTGTCCATATTTGAGATCTCAGAAACTAAGAAAACCTGGAAAAGTGTGATGACATAACTGTTCAATTAAGGCTTGTATTAGAGTGCCTAAGAAAGTGTCTCCTAATGGGAGATTTCACTGTACTTACGCATATAATTACATTGACGTATATTACTAACATATAATTATATATGCTGTGGAATAAGGGAGGAACGTTGTGCGACTAATTTAATTTGCATGCAATTGAGAATAATTTGCAAAATTGTGACACAGCCCCTCTTAAACATGGCAATCTTCTACTTAATATAAAATTTGGAAATTTTAAAATCGTCATTAAACTAATGTTGGAGACCTATTTTAGTAATTATTTTAATGTGTTCTGAGATTGATGATTAAATATAATGACTGAGCTAATTCAGTGCAAGTTGTGACTAGACGAATTTCAAAGCAAACCTGTATTTGTGTATCTAAATATTGGCAGTGCCTCAATTTGTATGAACCCCGACAAAAAGTTACAAATGTAATCCTGCAAAAATAAAAACTGATTTGTCCTAAAGCTGGTACGAAAATATTTCTTCCTTAGATATCTGTTTTCATAAGCTGGACTTGTTTTAAAGCACATGTAAAAATTTGATTTTCTTGCATGTAACCTAATGCAAGCTCTAATTGTGCTTCAATAAATGACCGGGTATTATTCAAATTCACTAGACCTTTTACGGTGCATGGAAACATTTTGAAATAAGCTTCCACACTCGAGATATTACTTTTTTATACAGACCTGTTACTTTTTGGCCATAAAATTTTCATGAAATTTTATATTTCTCACATGTTTTTCATTCGGCATGCGATTTTTGATATTTTCCGTTTCCACTGTTTTCTAAACATAATTAACCCCTCGATAGCAGAAGTCTTTTTTTCACATCACTGGCTCTTCAAATTTGATCGTTATTGTAAATAAATGAGTAGTTTATAATACATATCAGGAACCGAACTTAGGAGACAACGATTAAAACCGCCAACGTATATCATACAAAATTAAGTGTTTTAAGGAATACTGCAATCTTCATCACCGAAGGGAATTTGTTCCAATACAATTTTCAGATCTTACGAGCGCTGAATCTTATCGTTTGTCCCGTGAATATTTTCTTTGTACAGCCAAACCTTTATTTAGTGACCGATTGATGATCGGTGTTTGCAAAGAAATGGATTTTAATGAAGGATTAATTTGTATAATTGAAAACAAGTTTCATAATTATCTAAAACATATCCCGGGTATTTCTGTCGTATCTGGCCCTATTATACCCCACTGGTAGAAAACAAGGCAGTGTCGATTAAATAAAAACATAGTTTTGGAGGTCTTTTAAAAATGGTCCAGCTCACGATTTTTTTTCAAAAATTCCTCCAGAATTAAAACATAAATCCAGAATTATCATATATTTCATATACAAATGTCTTGAAGAAAGCGTAAATGAAAAATTTTAGAAATTCACCTTACAAAACTATACTTAAAGTATAGATAATTGCAGTGTCTTTTTGAAGGTACCAGCATTGATTTGAAGAACTCATGTAATGGTACGAAAAAAGTTGAAGTATGTTTGAAACATTTTCTTATGCAAGGTTCAGAGTGATATAGATTTATTATAACTCCATAATAATATCTTTAGACTATTTTCTGTTGAAATTGTGCTATTAAATATTATCACATTATGTAAATCACAGAAAACTTCCATACCTAAATCGCGAAATATCACAGAATTGCACTTAACTTTGCAGTTCGATTTTGAAATCTCGGTGCTTGTAAAACATCTGTTTCCTGCATAAGAATACTGTTGCTTTTGAACGAATGATGACGACCGATCGTTGTTTTTATCTTACAAACACGTTTTCCAAACTTTATATTATATTATGTATGTATAAATCTACTAATATCGTTGATTTAAAATCAAATTAAAATTTTTAATATTTTTTTTTGTTGACAAATTTATTTACTAAACAATTAATTTGCCACACTCTTTCACTCTTGGTGCGTCCTTAAATTGTAAGACATACATTTGGAATAAAATCAAATGAAACTTTTATTCGGTATCCCTTCGTCTGCATCTATAAATCGAATGTTTACAATATTGTTTATTTTCGTTCATTTAAATTTAATTAATATATTTTATGTTGCTGCTCTTTTGTTTTATTTTGGCCCTGACTTTCTGTAAATAAAGCGCATATTAATGCATTTTTCCAAAAAAAAAAAAAAAAAATTATTGTTGCTTGCACGCTTTTGTTTTATTTATTAATTATAATGTTTTTTTGTTTTATAATTTTCCCATTCCGTTCTTTTGTGTGTGTATTGGTTGTTTCTATATTTTGGTATTTTAAGGGATTCCGGTCCTCGGGAAATTCCTTTTGGTAACAGACTCATAAATCTGCATGTGAATGTTTAGAGCGTAAGCGAAATTATTGTTTTATTTTTTAAAGAAGGTTGCAAATTTTGGGAATTTTGGCCAACATAATGTTATAAAGTCTGTTATTGATGCGTTGTGGGAATTTTTATCCACCAGATATTGGGTAACTAATGGAGCTGACACTAATCCGTATTAATAAAAATCGTCGAGAAAAAATCGACTTTCGCCAAACGTATTTTAAAATATTTGTGTTCTACAATGTACTGAGTCTCATGTTGTATGTGAAACAAGAAATTTAATCAGTTGGAGGAAAATTGGAAAAACCTTATATATGACATCTGTGACAGCAATCTACGAGTATATGGACAGTAATAGTCAGAAGTATTTGCACAAAGTTAAACTTTTTAGAGTTTTTCCTAAAATGACTTTTGGAACGTGTTGTTGTTTTTTGAATGTGTGGAGTGTGCGAAGACAACAACAGACAAATCAAAGAAATTAACGGTATCTTTCATATAGAAATAGACAATTAAATGTTTGTCATTTGGCGTCAAAAATATTTACACACATTTTATTTGCGTTAAAAGTATTTTCACAGTATTAAAAATTAGTTTATAACTGTTATAACACAAGTTATAGTATTATAAGAGAATTAATAAATAGTCGGTTTCACCGCCTTTAGCATCGTCAACTGCAGGAAGTGATTTAATTAAACTATAAAGGAACGGACATTTATAGATATAAGATATAAATTTTATTTTACTGTCGCTTCAATTATTTCTTTTCCAATTAATTCTTCCGAGTTTTCTACGGTGACAACATGACTTAACGATGGATTCTCTTTTATGACTGTCATTAACTTTCTCCTCTCTCTAAGGTTTGCAACTGGCTTCTGACCAGTCCTCTTTCTATTGGAAAAATTTCCGTGGGTCTACTAAATAAATTGTAAATAGTTTTCCGTGAAATTCTGTAAGACTTTGCAAGTTCACAAACTGAAGTATCATTATTAAAGTTGCAAACAATCTCTGCCGGTATTTCAATATTTAGTTCCTTTGTTTTAGCCGTTTTAATAACTTTGTTCTAAAAGCAAAAGCATGACTAATAATTTGTATGGTGTGTAAATACTTTTGACGCAAAATAACACAAATGCAAATGGTTGCGTTAATATGAATTTTTTTTCTTCGTACATTCATTCCAAAAAAAAAGCACATTTTGCAAATCAGTTTTTAAACAACAACAAATGTTAGGTTTGTGGAAATACGTTCAACTATGGCAATATATATGTATAATCGTCGTGTTACTGACAACTGACTGATTGACTGACTAACTGAAAACTGACTGACTGACTAATTGACTGGTAAGAAGGCATTTTTCAGAATTAGTACTTTTAGGGATAAAAGCAGGGTAAAAATTAACAAATCCGGTACCATTTTCCTGCTCAAATGATGTCCATAATCCACTTCTAGAATAGGAATGCAGTAAGAATGCATTTTTCGAAATTCGCTAAAAGAGGTGAACAGAGTAAAAATGGACAAATCTAATACTATCATCAAACTGTATGTATGTATGTTTGTATTCTCCCTCTAGAGCAAATACGCGGTAAGAGAGGATTTGTCGAAATTCTTGCTTTATGTTGACGTCAGAATCAGAGAAATTGCGGAGGAATTCAATATCTAAATTACTTTTTTTATTCTAAATATGCAAGCGCTCGTACGAAGTACGCTGCACTTGCTAGTTCTTGTATGAGACAGGTATAAGAGGAAAGAAAACTTTAAATATGCCAAACATAATGGTGACCGTCGGGCGATAGTTGTTACACGCGGCTATTGTTGCTTTGATATGATATGTAAAAGCTGCCCAATACGGAGTTCGGAATCGTTATCAAATAGTAGGTCCATTTTAGTGAAAATAGAATACGTATAAACTCGCCGAATGTGAAAAGCTCTCCAAGCAACGCAACAATTGAGATTTTCAATCAATGCCTTGGATGTTTTTCGACCTGCTTATTTTTTTGAGACCAATTAGAACCGTGTCGAAATAATTTTATCTCTAAAATATTTTGATTTCCGATTCTAATGATTTTCGGTTTACAAACATTGTTGGGTCGTGTCAGTACAAATATAAATTTCTAAGATTCCAAATAGACGCAGTTTGTGAATTTTACAGGACATACCGTCTACATCCGATGAAAAAAAGACCAATCAATAAATTTTTTCTTTGATAAAATAATTTGAGCCTATTTCAAGGGCGAGGTATTAAAGAGGTTATTTTTTTTAAATTTTGCAAAATTACTTCAAAAATTACTTCTTCAGAACGTAGATCATTTTAAAAGGACACTTTTTTTAGACTCCCGGAAGAACATTTCTTTATAAAAATTAGACCCATCTTATTACGTGTTAGGACCTTTCTTTGGAATTTCAAAGTGCGATGCGTTTTGATTGTGCGAGCTCTAAATTCTGTACTCTTTAAAAAAGAAATATTTTTTGATGGTCAACGTGGGACTCAAACGAATCGTCTGACGAGTATATGATGGAAAAATTACATATAAAAAGTTGATAGCGTATTTATTTGCATCTTCACTTTTACATGCAAACTTAAAAATCCAAAAGAGAAAAAATTAATTAACCCAATTCCAATCTGCACATACTATAACCGATGAGTTATTCGGTATTGGGGTTATGCTTAGGCATTGTCTGATCTCAATGCCTTGTTTTTGGCACATATTGGCCATGTATCGGAGGAAAGCGATCTTTACAACGGGTTGTCAATTAAAAACTAGTTTTTACTTAAATTTCATCCATAATATAATAGTAATAATAATGAAATTAATTGAATTTGCTTGACATTATAATAAAATCGGTTAACAATTGAGTCACGAAGTACCAAATTTGACAGAATTTATTGTACCATGTTACAAGAAGTTTCATAAGGATTTGTGACAATTATGGTGTCTACTAATCAGTCAGACAGATGGGCATCGCTCAAAAGCGACTTAGACCTCATGAAACGTATTTGGCCAAAGGATAATAGGTACATCTTCTGAGTGTTACATTTTTTGTCGTATGATAGGACAATTATAGGACTCATTCTTTCGGGTGAAGGGATAGAAATTTAAAAGTTGACTTATTTTTCTTGTGGTACGTTTTTCGTTGCGGTTTCAAAAGAAACAAAAACATTTAACATTTTAAAAGAAACGAAACAATTTGCATATAAAAAAATGTCCTTGGAACCTCATAAATTACATATGGCACTATTTAATGGCGATTTCCAATTTCAGTTCAAGCAGCTGTTGCAAGATTTATCAACTAATCTGTTACTGGAAGCGTTTGTTTGCACATCGAGGTAACCGGCGCTTAAAGAAAGATAGGTGGCCGTATCGGGGCTTGATCGTATGAAATATGCTCCAAACCATCGAATCCTCAGATCGAAAATAATTGCACTATCTATGAACTCTACCTTTCTTTTTTTGTCCCGTGAAGTATGGTGTATAAATCACGATTTGGTAGTAGCTTAGCCATTTGCTTTGCTGCGCAGCTCCAACCGGTGAGTTTGGCCGGTAGCGTGGGGATCAGGAGGCCCTGGGACTGAGTTCCCGCCTGATCATTTGGTGTAGGACCCCTAGTGGGAGCATCACGCGGGTTGTGGTTGATACCAAAATCGCTGGTAGAGACTTCGTGCTCGAATGTGGAGTTGCATTGCAACCGGGTGCTACAGACCCATAGAGTAGCAGAGGTGGTAAGATAGGCCTCACCTCCGCCAATGGGGATTATGTTCCATACTAGCATAATCAATTTGGTATCTCCTGGCTGCGAAGAAAGGGCTGCCAATATGTGTTAATAGCACAATTGTCAGCCCCTTTTCCTAGATAGCTAAGTTTACTTGGCTATCCCAGGGGGGCGTTGGCAATCGCATTGTAATATGCCCAGTGTGTCGCACACCGTGGGTAAGGCCTTCACGGCGAGACTCACGTTAAACCCTCGTGGACTTCTTTCTTTTTTTGTAAAAAGCGGCCCAACTTTCCGTTTCGTTATTACAGAATTAGTCCCGTTTAGTGAATGTGGGAGCTCCCTCCCGTCCCATCTATGACTTGGACTCAGATATTAAATTGCGGCTGGATCGAATGCTCCAAAAAGAGCGATAGTATCACTGCTCTCATAAGTCTGGTATTGACTCCAAACGAAATTCCTTTTTCCAAACAAAACTCATGTAAATTCTGGAAACGGAATTCTGTTTATACCAATTCGTCGTCATTCCGATAATAATAAAATTTATTTCAGCAAACATCATCTATTTTGTTTGCCTCCTCTCTCTCTTCGCTGCTTTACAGTGACATTTTTTCGATTAGAGATAATTGCAATGTCGAATGGCCAAGTAAAATTCCTTTTGCGATCAATATCAATCAGTCCGCAGATGCTGTACAAATCACTTAAAGCTGATAAATATTTGTAATGTAGTTTTTAATGAATGAAGTGCACGGCTGGTGCACTTTAATTTTATTCTCATCTCCTTGTTTATGTTTGCACCCGAGACACCTGGCCGATGGTAGTGCTACGTCTAGTGTGCGGTCTGTAACTTTACTTCGCTAACTGACAAGGGTTATCGAAACCAGTATTAGTATTATAATTAACATGAAGGCAAGTCAATTATATTTCATAATTTGACTTTTACAACTCGTCAACAACAAACCACAATACCATCCCAATAAAGTTATTCAAATGCTTATTTCCGCAGTATGATGACGAAACTTCATTGCATATCGTATATGACATTGCTCAACATGTTTTGGCACCACGGTGCAATTGTGCCAAATATACCTACCGAGACCATAATCAAGAAGAAATTAAGTTTTAGACACTTTGCAGTTTGTAAAGATAATCAATTTGAAATTAGAAGTTAAATCTAAATTACGCATGCATTATGTTGGCCACCATCCCAAAAGAAAGTTAGTGTTTTTATACTTCCCCCCTCTGTTTCTACAAATGACTTCTGTTATATTCAAATATTGGGGTTCTTTTGGAATAATCACAAACCGCTATTTATATCAATCTAAACGGTTATTTTGTATTTGCTTTCTTCTTTTGCTTCTTCAAATGCAATCTCATTTCAGGATCTATTGCGTGAGAAACAACAACACATCGAACAGCTGATGATCGAGCGCGATTTAGATCGTGAGGATGCACAAAATCAAGCACTACTGTATCAGAAGAATATAAACGAGGTAAATATATACAGTGATATTACATACCCACCGCCAACGACAACGCGACGTCCTTTCGGTGTCCTGACAGCATCACAACCGATTTCGAAGCGAACATCCTTGGTCGAACGATTACCAATGCGTTCGCCGACAGCTGCATCGCCAGTGACAACAAAAAAGAAAGTTTGGTTTTGCGACAACAAGAAATTCTATTTCCCCAAAGGCTTCTGAAATGATTGATTGATCTTTTGGCGAGGACTCCTAACCTTAATATGTTTTGTTTTTAACCTAACATTTGTTTTCCATCCACCCACTACGATCACAAAAATTTTGTTTTTTTTTTATTTGTTTTAGTTTAAATTTCATTACAAGAGTGTTGTTTCTCCTTCAATTTGACATGCTAACAATCACTTTGACACAACAGACGTTCGACGAATTTCGTCAGAGTTAACGACGAACTTTTTCGAAATTTCTCTCGAATGCGTATTTTGTTGCTAACTCCGACCTCGAGAGACTCTAACAGAGTCTCCATCACTGTGTATTCATGTCATGTATCAGTTGTTGAGACAATGACTAATGGACGACGATGACGAAGATCAACAACAACTCAACAACTGATCCCCTTACTCTTTATTGTCAGTATTTGCTTTGGGGTATCTTTTTACATGTTTTCTGTACACGATTTTTCATTTACTTGTTTTTTCTACACTTTTAATTCGTTCGTTAAAGCTTACTACTAATTCACACATTCTAACAGGTGTGTATTGGGGGATGTTCTGTATTTTACTTCCAATTGCGAATTAATTCGAACCGAATTGATTAGGAAACGGAATTTAAAAAAAAAGAAATTGACAGCTAACAACCGATCAAAATGCTGATACTGGCGAATGTGAAATATAGAACTCTCCTGAAAGCATACACATTTTCAGTACACAATTAATAGCACGCATTCCTGGTTTGTCGAAAAGGGATGATTATGTGGGCATAACTAACTTTTTGAATGGCTGCTTTAATGCATTATAGATGAGGTGTTACGAGGTCAGTAAGCTGCTACAGTTTAGGACCTCACTTACCAAAAATACTTAAAAAAAAACAATTGCGATACTTCAATCGATGTGGCGTAGATTTTCAATCCGGAGCTGCAAAGTTCAATTACTGGCCGTTAGTTACAGTTAATGCAACAGTTACGAGTTTTCCATCTATAAATGATGCACCGTAGTTACTTCCACTAAAATGTAGATTGCCAAAGGTGAAAGGAAAAATTGTTGTAAACATCGCTAAAATTCAATAGGAATCAAAACTATGGAGGTTAATGGCCGCAATAACTTCCCACAATGCCATTTCTGGTAGCAAATTTTGATATATACAAAAGAACAGAAAAAGTTTTCAAGCTTGAAAAAAGAGTTCATGATAACCTGAACTAATTGTGAAGAAATGTGCGACTTAGAAATAATTAAGCTGATGCATGACTTCTATTTGAAAATTCGAAACATGCGAAATCGCTTATTAAATAACCGAATTGCTTCGAAACAACAACGAAGCATCGATATCTAGTCAGGAAATTGCAATATAATGGCTTAAAGAGATCATTATTCCAAACGACCTAGATATGAGTCATATATAGACAAATGTGTCCATATTCTTATCATAACACGTCCATTCCTGCAAATATCTTACCAATATCCAATGTCCCGATGTTGTAAAAATCACTCATTCAAATGTCATCCAAGAACGTTCAATTTTGTCCAAAAATTGATTTCGAAGTACTCGACTACAAATGATCCTGAGGAACAAATTTGGGGTGGAATATAGAATATTTCCAATGTATTCCTTTTTTTACAAAGGCCCTTGCAATTGCTAAAAAATACTACTTGAAGGATTTTTGATAAGATTGTGGAAATATTTTCCACCGCAACGATAAGAGATTTAATAAAAACTAACCCACTATATTCAAAAATGGGATTCGATTTTCCTATTCACCTGTACTTATTGTGGTGTCGCAAAGTGATACATTAAGCACGACTACAGTGCATCACGAGGAATGATTTTGATGCCATTTCGATTGATGCCTAATAGACTTTATTATTGTGCCTGATCACGACTTATAAATAGTTGCCTTCGTGGTCAATCATAGTCATAATTAATATTGATCATTTGAAATTAACTTCTTTTTTTTCAAGAGAATTTTTTGTAATAACAAAATGGACTTGGTAATAAATTTAGCGCGCTTTAAACAAAACGAATACGTTGAACAAATTATTAAACTGAATTTTCATAAAACCTGATTTATTTTCAGATTTCGGGTTTTTACCGAATACCACTTTGACGTGATGCATTTAAACAATATTTTTAAAACCAGTTATATCAATTGCCATAACATATTATTGTACATATAACACTTCTTCATATTCATCTTAAAATCCGAACTATAATAACAACTAAATTAACAGCATTATAAGCATTACTCTAGCCACTAAATTCTACAATGAAATCTAATTATAAGATATTCTATGAGAGATTTGATTGTCTTCCTTAAAATAGGCGAAATGTCTATTAGCAATATTGGCGAAATATGTACCGATTATTCACTAGTTTCAGAATACGCAACCGTCCGTATCTAAACATTCTGTCCGTTCGTTAGCATGTAACGACCGGAAGTCATCTTGGAAGGAAGCGGACAATAGTTTTCTATTTATGGCATAATTGAAATAGCAGTGTTGCAGTTTAACATTATATTAAAAAGAAAAAAGAGAAAAAAGGTCCCTTGCATACCTTGAATGAAATATGGGAGAGTTGTTTGTATAAACTATGGCTTACAATCAGGAACTAGATATACTGCTAATAATTAATAGTAGAATCTCTGCTTTCTGTTTAAAACATTCCCAAACATACGTTTGAATTATTTGGCATAAATAAAAACTTTGTAGCAGTTGCTGCGTAGTGCTTTTTGGAAAAGAGTTCTTACAAAATCACTGATTCCAAGAAGTTTTCTGAGAGTAAAAAACACAGTTTCATAAAAAATGTTTTAGAATGCGTTAATTATTTAAAACTAATTTGAAAAATTACCTGGGAAATGTCATATTTTTTTATACATACATGTATATTTATATTTATTTACGAACCGATTCAATCGCATTCACAGCAACTATTTTCGACCCCCTTGGCTTTTTTCTATCAACATAACATGTATAACATGTGGCACATGATGTACAATAACATCTTCAAAAATGTTCCCTTTTTATTCGATTTGCTTTAAACCATGTGAAGAAATTAATGGGACAGTTCACGATAATGTGCAAATAAGGAAAAAATTGCAATGAGTCAGTTCCCTTACGGCACAAACATCTTTTAGTTTTTGTTTATTTATTTATTATTTTTTTTTTTTCTTTTTGTTTTAACTAACACTCAGTGATTTGGCTCTCATATCAATGATTAAATTACTAGATTATTTCACTCTTTGAACAAATAACTCTTGTGTTTTATCAATGTCATTCGCCATACAAGGAAGTGTAGAACTAACACCATTAATGTTGTCTACTCCCCATTTTCCATCCCATGCATGACATTATGGCATGGCAATTTAGCACTGACATTTCACGGATGAATCAGCAATTGTAAAAAGATGAAAACCAAGTTGGTGCCTTTTTGTATTATTTTGGTAGACGTCAGATTTAATAGAAAACCATCAACGAGATTTGTCTGCTGTTGTTTGTTATTGCTGCTGTTCGCTGATATTATTGTTAATGTGTTTGTTACTATGTGTATAGTGTGTGTGTGTGTGTGTGTAAATTTCTTACTCTTTTATTTTTGTTTCTTCTTTTTTGTTTTGTTTTGTTAAATTGTATATTACAAATGTTTGTATATTTTCTGTTATAAAAAAAATAAATTTTCTTTCTGTTCATTCCGCTGTTGTTATTTGCAAACCGTTGACGGCGAAAAGGCGAAAACAGAATACTGTAATTAGTTTTATTGTTATTAGTTGTGAGCGCTCACCTTTGTTTCGTCAGTGCTTTGTTGCTTTTGTTGTTTGGTTTGGAATTCATCATGTTTGAGTTGTATTCGATGGGAACAGGAGGCGAGCGGACCAAATTTTGTGGGTTCGAGTGTGGAAAATCGTGTGCATTAAACAGTAAAACAACATCACGGGCGGGTGCTTAACGAACCCTATACTTTTCCAAGTGAGAAAAAACACTCAGCAGCAAAGCAAAAAAGCTGCTAAGTGTTTTCAATCAACTAGAGTTTTCACGATATTGCTGTATTGACGTAATCCACTTAAGTCAGAGGAGATGCAGCACAGTGGGGTAATTTATTTTGAAAATATGTTTGCAATTATTAATTCAATATCTCATTTGAATACATTAATAGATGATTACGAAGTAACTTCAACTGACATAGTACTTTATTTGTTGACCAAAAAAGAACTATTATATAGATGCTTTTTCTTAAACACTGGACATCTGCCAAAATTTCGTCACTTCCGGCTCATTGAACTGAATTACTTCGTTAAGTCTGGCGATGGCATATCATGGTTTCCACAAAAAAAAAAATAAAATAATTAACTTATACTATTGTGTGCAGAAAATAAGGCCAGCTTTTATTTATTATTATATATTTTTTTTTTTTTTCAAAAAATCGTTATTCGTTCAAACATATGTCTTCAAATCCCCTTTTTGCTATTATCAAAGCATGCTAAATAGACGCTTTCTTAGTGTGCCATGAATCTCTTCTTACGTTGAATCTCCTCGGTCGATTGGAGCAATATTAGTCTAATTTTTGCTAATATTAGTACATCATCGTGGTATGACAACTAAGAGTTGTCTGACCGTAATTTCGGCTTGTTTTTTTGGGGAATAGCTTCATGAAGTGGACGCATAATTTTCAAATAATATTCCTTTTCGGCATAATTGTTAATCGACAGTCTTGGAGTACTACATCTCGATTTTGTTGGTCGGTCTTCGTTTTCAACTCTTTCATGGCGTTTTTTTGTACTGCTTATGTCACTTGTAAAGGGTCCTTTCCAACAAAGTTTGTTTTCTGAAAGCCTTTTACTACATTCTAAACATTTCCGCAACAAAAATTTCATTTCGCAAACAAAATTCATTGCAACTTCTATGCTCAACAAAATAATTATTGTAAAAATCATCGAAATCACTTTTCGTTATGCAAAATCAAGCACTAATGACAGTTATGATATGAAATTTGGCAAAGTGTTACCAACCTACAAAAAACGTTTCTGCAATTTGATATGTCAGCATAATTTAGAATGAAAACTGACCTTATTTTTTGACCACAGCAGCAAGCCCCCAGTTCTTTTATTCCCACACAAGACAGTGCCAAAATTGTTGAGTCCATGCAAAATATGAGGAAATTCTCTCTCTTTTTGTTTAAACCAACTAAATGTCAATATGTAGGAGACGTATTTTTGTCATTCATTTTCCTATAATTTTAACGAGTAAAGCTCCCTTACCACTTTCATGTAATTTATTTGTTTTAGCGCTTTTTCGATTATTTTTATTGTTGCCTTATTTTTTCAGTCTATATAACGTAATTATTTATTTGTTTAAATGATTACACATTTTCTTCAGTTTACAGTCTATGTCCATAAAATGTTTGAAACGGTGTGTAGCGAATCGCCTATGAACGAATCCATTGGGAATAAAACATATCATAAATTTCCAAATAGATTCACACAAAAGTACAAAGATAGTCAAAATGAAAATCTATTCGAATTATAAAGACAAAAACACACAGTTGTCCCCCCAGTGTTGAGTGTTTCGTTTTATGGAAGCAGGCTATTAATAAATAATTTTCTATTGAAGTTTGAACTAACAAACGAATATTTTTTCGTGAAATCACGAACATTTGTTAAAGGCAGGGATCGCCACCGAAGCGAAATAGATGTTTTTCAAAGTTTTAACTATTCGGAATGAGGATTTGGAAATATATATAGATTATTGTTTAATTAGGTTAAAATTTAATGAATTAATTTGATTTAAAATTTAAATAATTTGTGTATGGAAATAATAAGAAAGGCATACACAATATTGTTGTCTTATAAGGTACGTGATTGCAGCCAACTAGAAAATATAAAATATGAAATGTTCGATTTCAAACTTATGGAAGACAATGAGGATCAAATTAAGAGGATCAGGATTGCATAGCTTTTATGTTCCAGAGTAAGAATCTTGTTCAAATTTTTTGTAACACATTCCGCTAGTATCGATAGGAAATATGTGTAACAAAGCTATCGATTTCTTTCTAAGAGCTATTGAAAGCTAAAAATACCTAATTCCGACATTTTTAGTATGTAAATTCTAATTGTAGATTTTAGCATCAACCTCAATGCTAAGAATAATGTATTTGGAATTGAGTTGAATATTAGATTGCTACTACATTGCTAACGGCGGAACAATTCCCTATAAACGTGCACAAATTTCCAAATTAATGCTTTATGCAACTTCATCCGTGTTTTTTTTTGAAAATGTTGAAGTCCTGAAAACGTATCGAAACTACATTCCGGATTCTGCAACACAAAATCTCTGGTGTGACACAATAGAGTAGCATTAAATATATTCCCCTGTCTGTTTCATTGTTATTTTTGGCATTTAGTAATACATTTTAGATAACTAAAATAATGATTGATATTTTTTTCTATTTTCTTTAGTCTTACAAATGTATGAATAATGAAATAAATGATTATCATTAATTGCACATCCTCATGGTAAATGGTAAAATCGATTATGAAAATTGAAATAGCTGCAAGTGTATGAAGTATTGCGTTAAAGGGTAAATATATGGCGATTCTGGATGTTGGAAAAAACCACAATGACCAAATTCATTTCACTAAGGCCAGAAATTTTTATTTAGCAGTAGTTGTTTAAACATTTTTAAAACTGATATGAACGTATATTATTTTCGATAGTGACGAAAAAAATACAGTTTTCACCGGGCCGAAGAGATCGCGAAACCTCCGGGAAAAGCTATTTAATATATGCACTGTTTTTTTTTTAAAGAGGTGTAACCCACACTTTTGTAGTTTTATAAATTTAAGGGTTTTCGTTTGAAAGCAAAATAAAATATTTTTATACTGCATTGTCAGATTTTATTGTCATTCATGTGATCTGTAAACATAGCACTTTTAGGCGTTAAATAAATTTTTGATATTACTAATAAAATATCAATAATGCTAATGTCAACTAATGGCCTTGGAAATAACTCGTTGTGAATTTGTATACAGACCTACATCAATTTGTTTTCAATCTTACTATAAAAAAACTAGAAAAGAATTAATGTCTTAAAAAACTAAACAAATATTTAATCCTTAACTTAATAATAACAATTTATGCGAGATAATCAAAACGTTTCTTTCAAATTATGTAAATGGGACGGACGATCTATAATGATATGGAAGCCAAAAAAAAAAACGGAATGTAGTGGATAATTGTTTCAAACTTCATAATTTATTTCACACAATTATTATTATTAGCACGGTAAACATTAACGAAATAGAAATTTATTTGCAATTGCGAAATTTATCTGTACTTATATTGAAGCGGGAGATAACAAAAAATCTATTTTTCTTATTATTTTTTTTTTTTTAATAATGGAAAACCCATCACTCTAGAACTTAAGGAGTGTTTACTGTCGTACAGTAAAGGTAGATCGCGGTCCAGATAAGAAATATAAATTTCGAGTCACTAAATAAATACAAACATTTCATCTTTGGATAAAGTCTTTGGTGAGCTGAATGTCTTCTGAAATACCCCTAAAATCTATATTTTTGTGGAAGTGCCTTTTTTGATGTTACACTATTGCTCAAGTTTTTTTTTTTTTTGTCTAAATAGACCTTCGAGATTCCTAATTATATACATATAATTATACATTTTATGAATCGAATTGCAGAACCTTTACAAATGTTATGACTCTGTTGTTGTTTGTCCAAACGTCATTTACCATATGTCACTTGAAGCACAATTCAGCAAAAATTGTTTTTCAATTTACTACAGTTTTGGTGAACTTTGTGGTCGTTTTTAGTCCAATCGAAATTAAACCCAAGGAAAGGCTCATAAATGATTATTAAATGATTCAGATTTTTAAACAATCACCAAAGTAATATAATTTCATCACCAAACATTTTCAACAGCCGACAGCTATGTATGTGACACCCTTGGTAAGTTATCGGCGTATCAATAAGAAACCGCCTACTTTTACTTCGTTGTACCCCACTGTGCTGGCAGTCCACCAACATATTTGCTATTGTATAAGATTCCAACTAAATCATTGTTTATTATTTTTCTGTCCATGGCGCACATTTCTCATACGTACATACATACATACATACACATTGAAATGCAAAACTAAATTTTCTTTTTTTCGGACGTCACACAATTTATGCATTTATTTTCTTATTGCATCTCTTTAGAAAGTACTTAGCGATGCCGACCGTTGGGCGAGACTTATTGCGCGCCGCAGTTTCCGTTTAGCCGATCTGCGTCGAGAATTCCGTGGCTGGAGCGGCAACCATGAGAAGCATTGCATTCTTCATAGCGTACTTTCCCCCCTGCGCATTCAGTAAACGCTCGTACCTATGAAAGCCACATAGAAATGTAGATCATAGCCCTCAACTAATGGCGGAAGGGCGTCCCTTTGTGGCGTCCACACGCGATTTAAGCGACAAAGTCAAAACAAAAGTGAGAAGAAATGGATGACGGAGACCAACCTGTACCTCGTAGTTTCTCCATAGTGCTCAAACAAAGAATGAAAAAAAAACACGACGGATTATCTCCCAAACCTTTTTTTCCAAACCAAATACCGCACCTTCTTAAGCTTGTTCCAAGGCCAAGAAACTTGACATCACCCCAAACGAATTGAATGAATTTCATGGAAATGATCAATTTTGTTTATCTCTATTTGTTAACTTGTTTAAATCTTCTTTTTTACAGAAAGAATTTAAATTAAGAACTCTTCTTGTCTGTCTCAGCCTCAGATTCGACCACCGGCGAACGGACGGGCCGATAAACAGACAGACAGGATATAATTGACCTAATGTTTTACGATAATTCAAGAAATACGATCTAAGCGAATTTTATTGCTTCTGTTATTATATACATTATGTAAATGTTAAATATTATTAACGTATTATAATGAATAAAAATATAAATTTATACACAATAAAACTAATGCTGGCGTTTTACTCCTTGTTTTATTTCATATTTTTAATCACTTCCTTTTCCCGTCCGTCTCTTTTCTTCCTCCACAACCAATTCGAAATTTAGTTAAAGACGCGTATTGTCCTGGTCGAGCGTCAACTGGCCGAAGAACGGAAAAAGGCGGAAGACCTGCAATTCTCTATAGATGAGGCTACATTCTGTGGTGATGAATTGAATGTAAGAGAACCGATTCCCACAACAAGAAAATAATTATATTGGTGCACTGATATTGTATGGGAGTTGCGATTATTACACAAATCGCTGGATATAATTAATTCGACCATAAAGATTTCAAATATTTTTTTCCAGGGCAAGAAATTTAAGGAAATCCAATGTTAGTACTTTTTATACAAACTGTTTTAGGATTTTAAATATGCTTTTATATTATGCTTTTATATTATATTTAGAGAAATCATTTTCAAGTGCCCTTTTACGAATTATCTAGAACCAAAATCAACAATGAGGATCTTGATGCAATCCGATAACCTTCAGTTATAAGCAGTTAAAGATTCCAATGAGAATATAAGAAATGAATCCTAATTCCATACTTGCTTTTAGAATCAAATATTTCATTTTAGTTATTTAAAGTTATTTAAAAAGATTTAAAAGGAAAGTAGCGGGGAATTGAACCTGCATTTTCTCCGGACCCATTTGGATATATGCTACATTCCTATTTAGAACCAGTGTCGTGCAGCTTATTCGGTTCACTGCGAAGGTTTGATTTTTAAGTTTAATAACCACTTTTATTATGTATTTCAATCACTTCTTCCTTTTTGATGTGCTTTCTCTTGTATGCACTCGTACTGAGGATTTGATTTCCCAACGAGTTCTTTGCTATTACATTACATTATGGTGATGATGTTGCTGTTTGTTTGGACACCTTATTGAAAATTAATGCACGAGAATTGGCGCGATGTAGAAATTTCGACCAATATGATTTAGTTCATTACAAGTTTAGAGTTTCTTGAAGTTATTTCATACAGTCAACTTTATTTCATGAAGTCAACTCGGCAAAAAAAATCGATTTTTACCTGAAGAATACAAGCTATAAATATAAGCAATACTTACATTTTAAAAATTCCGCAGTTAAACTTACAAATCCCTCAAAAATGTCTATTTTCTTTAAATTTTGCGTACGCCAATTAGGTTTACTACGCATAAACGTCCTCAGCTAACATAAAAATCCAAACCTTTGACTTGCGTTAAAAATCGTACTTTTTCAAAAAATCGTATTTCGAAATACCCATTGTCATCTCTCTCTCTCGCTCTCTCCCTGGTAATGAAATGGCTACTATATCCTGCTGTATTTTTTAGTACTAAAATTACCATTTTAGCAGCTAAATGTAGTTGGAAAACATTTTTATTATATTTTTATATAAATTCTGTTTTTTTTTGTTTTGTTATTTCTTAAATTTTTTACATTCGTTATTCTATCATCTGGATCTTCTCGATCTATTCTAAGATGTTGTCAAACAAAAGATTTCGATCCTCTAATTTCATATCGTGCTAATAAGCCTTATTTTCGAATGAGGTTGAAATTTATAAACATGAATCAACTGCAGTGGTACTATTGTGTCCGAATCTGTTTTTTATCTTTTTAAGCAAACTTTTATTTATTCATTCAAATGTATTTCATCATCTTTAAAGTATCCGCCTGGACACAACATACTTAAATATCTTCAATCAATTAAAAATGGTGTCCTCGCACCGGTCTTTTTAGTGTGTGGGATGGCGCTTAATCGTAGTGCAAAAACCAAGAGTTGCCTGCCCATAAATCATTTTTCTTTTTGCAAATAGCTTCACTCACAAAACGCATAAGATTCAAATAATATTTCTTGCTGACTATTTGACCCAGCAGAAGAAACCAATTACGCGCAATATCACAATAATCGGAAAATGGTTTTGAGTGCGACATTTTCGGTCCTGCTTCACCCTGGCACAATATTTGCTCGCGGTTATTGTTTCTAGATCATAGATCCAAGTCTCATCTCTCACAAAAATGTGTTTTACAAGCGTAGCCTCGGATTTGTTTGGCCGTGAATTTCTTCGACCGCGACTCTGTTTGTGTCCAACTCGTTCTCAGCCGTCTTTGGGTTGTGTAAATCATTTGTAAACATTTCTTTATTTTCCATTCCAACGCCGAAATCACTTTTGCCATCGTAGAAAACCGAGCGTCGCTCAAACACTAATGACATTTATGATGATGTGAAATTTGGCGCGGATGTCTGTCACAGTGCTACCAAATTCGAAAAGAAATATTTCCCGCGTGACTTAAATTCAAAAATAGTCTTACTTTTTCGGCTTACCTTTTTATGTGATCTTTCTTTCTATTAATTATTAAACCTTTTTGTGATTTCTAAGCTTATATTAATGCAGTTCGGTCATTCAACCGAATTGCATTAAATTTGTTCCTCATAAATTGTTGATGTTCCCATTTTTTACAATACAAAATATGGTTGGTGAAAAGGTAAGAGCAACAACATGTGTCTGGTTGTATTATTGTAATAAAATTTGTTACATCCTTTGGTCTCCGATTTTTCTTATAAGAAATGGAAATCTGTCTTATAAGAAGACAATCAGTTTCTTTGTAAACAGAAATTGCAATGTTAGATATCATGAGGAAGGAAAAAGAAAAACATTTTTAAATTTGATGATATTTAATAAGAGCTATTATTTTAGCACGTGCCCGCTACTTCGAGCTGTAATTGAAAGCTGGGTTTGTCAGCAATTAAATTTTATGAACACAGCATTGGCTGCTTTTCCTCCCAACAATTTCATAGTACAGATAATTTTTGTTATTTTGCTAAGCCAGAAATAAGTCTAAATATGTTGATTTTCGCCCACTGTATTCTGCTTCAAAAATATATTTATGTCAATCAAAATTGTGTTTTATAAGAGAAGTGAAGACCAAATGTGTAGATTTTTTTATTAAATTTTCCATTCTATAAATTTTTCAAATTTGTAAATATTTGGAAGCCATAAGCCATTTTTATGTCTAAGTAGTGTCTTGTATGCAGTGATTTTTTCGGAACGCATTAAACGCATGTCTAACAAGTGGACTATGTAGTTATACATATATTTTCTTAACCCTGTCAAAGCTCTGTATAATAAATACTCACTTGAGCAACAAAATTATTTCATTGAAAAAAATCATCTCACTCTTTTAACTAATACAATGTTTGTCCATAATAACATAATATTACTCATTAAATATCAGATAGTACGTTGTTTCAAAACCCATTATTACAGGTTTTCTTTGGTTAGACGAAGTTGATTTTTAAATTTTCAGGCTCAATAAAATTTCTGTCCTTCAATACGGCATTAGACAATTTAAATTGTCACAATTTCATTGTATTTGTATTTGATTTAAAATTAACAAGAGTTTCTAAAATGTTGAAATATTCAGTATTCTCAGAAAAAAAAAATCAAAAATCACTATTTCTGAAAATTCGGCTTCCGGTTATTCGATGTAGTGATTTATATCTGACACAAAAAGTAAATTTCTCGACTTTTCCAAATACATGGAAAGTAGATTTGTCGACTTTTTTTAATTTATTTTAAATGTGTTGTTAATTAAGGAGATTGCAATAAGACAAGACGTCTTGTAATTATAGACACTTGTTGGCGTTATTTCTCTACGTTTCAAAATCTTTTATATTTTTTTCCGAAAGCTACATTTAACAGATATGACACCAAAAAGGCATCTAAAAGTCGAAAGTGTAAGTGACCTTTTCGACTTTCTTACAAGGGTCGATTTCGACTTATCCACTTTTTCCTACAAAAAGTCAATTAGACGATTAGTCGAAATTCGATTTATAAAAACATAATTCGACCAAGACAGAAACCGATTAAAATGATTTTATTCGATTTTTTTCAATGAAACAAAGTTTGCTAGTGAAAAATTATAATTTTATACAAATTATGCTGTTATAATTCATTCATTATCATATCATTCTCAAATATCTTTTTCTAATTTTTACATAAAGTCTGTCTTTTAGAATAGAAATTATGCTAATTTTTACAGATACAGATTATGATGCGAGCATTTTTTTAAATATCCATACTAAAAACGCGGAAGAGTGAACATAACGAACTTATTTATTTATTTCACAATGAGGACAACCATCTGAGAATAATCATATCTTCTATAACTTTGGAATGATTTACATAATAAGCACATATGTATCGTACATATGTATGTATTGAGGCGGGAAACGATATATGATGCAGGCATGACCACAGTCAGAGCAATGGTAAGGCTTAACTTTAGTGTTTAGACAAAGCGGTTTTGAAAAAATGCTGTTTTAAATTTAATTATAAGAATTATTAACAATGATTTGGCGAATAATTGTAGTGGATGTTTTTGACAGTCTGCTCTGGTTTATGAAATATCGCGATAGCCAATTGCGTGGCAACCAATGATATTTCAACTCGTACTTGGGATAGTTTGGGAATGCATTTCAAATACACTGAATTTTAAACATTTTTGATGGAAATTTGTAGACATGAAGAACGTTTTTGAACAAATTTGGTTACAAATATATTTGCAGTTACTAAAGCAGCAGTATGATTCGCTTTTGTGGGATATGGAATAGGAATATGGTAATGTTTGTCAAAAATTTAAAATTGCAATTTTGAAATACATATATTTAGCTACAATGTTTCGATATCATGCAAATATATCGCAAATATTAAACTTCTCAACTGTATGTGTAAGACCAAAAGGTTTCAATAGCAATCAAGGAAATGAGTTCTTAAGAACTACACCAAATACTACTGGCGGTTTGTAGTTTCGGTTTTAAATAATGTAATGAGTGCTGAAACGGAAAATGTTTATAATCTTATATCGATGTAAGTACGGAAATGAGTAGCATGCGGTAAACTTCGTAAAATGCTCTCTTTTAGATTCAAATTTAACTTTACCTTGGCATATAATTTCCTAAGAAAACTTTATTGTAAATATAAACTAAAATCAATAATATAAAATATTTTACCCATGGGATTGTGACTAGTTTTATGACTTAATTAGAGAAATGTTTTTTTTTTTGTTTCTCAAAATATATGTGGACATAAAGAAGTATTTTATCAATGTAATTATTATCGGCATATTATAAAGAGCCTTAAATAGCTTTCTATAAAACTGAACTTTGAAGGTAGTTCCTTATTGGCCTAGCCCGTTTCCAATTATGATAACAGAAATCCAATATGCATGACATGACAAATATATCACCCTGTTGGATGAACGAGTTTAGGAGCTGTTATATTTCGGCGGAACAATGGCGACAATACAAAATTATGTTTTAGGAGCAGCTTAGCTTAGCAGGACCGTCACAAGCGATTAGGATAGAATTCTAGGAATGTGGAGGAAATAACTAATTCTGAAAACTGGACTTTATATTGACCAATTTTCCAAACATTTTTAAAACGCATTTTTTGCATTATTTTTCCTAGTGAAAGACTGCCTTTAGCTTAGTTTCGCAGTATGTGTTTATCTTTTTTTATACAAATTAATAATCGATAAATTAACAATTTGATTAGAGATATATTAGGTATATGACAATTATTTAGAATAAAAGTATTTTCTTTATTTACTTATCACAATGTTATAACTGTAAAACCAACTGCCTTTATTTTATAATAATTTCGCTGAGTGTATAACAAAGTGATGTCTCTGCGTGTAATTTGTTTGCTCAAATATGATGTATTTGCTGCTGCTTTTAGTTTCAATTATGAACTATGGCATTGAGTAATCAACAAGTAAATAAACACAGCCATGGTCGCACAAAAAGTATGTAGTTATTTTTGTTATATATTTATTTTTTGTAAAAATTAACAGGTTTTACAGAACTGCTAATTTTTGTACAATATGAGACATCCACAACGATTGCAAGCTTTTTCCAACGCATAAGCGTTACAGCTTATGTGTTGTGGTGGATAGTCGGACCGAAACGATGTTAATGGCAGCTCTATCATTAATGTTGGAAATAAGAATACGTTATTTTTTATAGGTCAACTTAAAAAAAAAGAATCGGAAAGTTCTGTCCAAATACAGTTTTTTACAAATTTATGTAAGAAGTCCCCCTGTTTCAGATATAATTTTGGTTATAAATTAAGACTTCCTTCGATGCATAGACCTAAAAAAAATACTAAATACGCTTTATATTTGAATATCCCGCAAAATGCCTATTAGTTTTGTCCATAAGTTCCACAAAGATACTCGTTTAGATTCTCTAGAGTTTGTCTAGCTTCAAAATTTGTCTTCATATTTTTTGTATTTCTATTGTTACTGTGAATTATCTCTCTTAATATGTAGATAAATAATAACTACAATTTTAATAATTTTGCCAAGCCATTTAAAAGCTTTTCCATAACTTCGTGTAAGTCGTCCTGCTTTCTTATCAAACTTGGTTAAATAATGAAAGTCCAACCGAAAGTTATTCTCATCCAAGGGAACATTTTAGAACCAAAAATTTTTGGAAGTAACAAAACAAAAAGCTGATTGATTGTTTGCGTTTTCTCAAACGCCGAGACGTTATCTGCCAAACCCAACATAATAGCAGTTTTAGTTTTGCGAGTATGAGAAGTAGTGTTCCACTGGCCATCGTACTCATGGACCACTTTTTCTTATTTTCCTTTTCCACGCAATTTTACTTTTGTTAATCAGGTTGTTGAAAGGCAATGAGGTACAAAAGTGGATTTAGAATTATCTAAGTGGCCCGACGTATCCAAAACAAAGTTCTGGACCCACTTCTGTAGCGAGTCGAAGGAATATCGCCCCAAATTTCGTCAAATTTGATACGGTAAAAATACCTAATTCTGGAAGAATTTTAACAGCAGAATTTAGCTTTGATGGTGCCTACTGAGGGTATGATGAACTTAATGTTTCCTTTTTTTAATGTAAGAAAAAAGAATCGTCATTTGATAGGTTTCTTATGCATTCTGCGTA
The DNA here is from genome assembly GCA_019455685.1 of Philornis downsi. Taxonomy (NCBI): domain Eukaryota; kingdom Metazoa; phylum Arthropoda; class Insecta; order Diptera; family Muscidae; genus Philornis; species Philornis downsi. The sequence continues at coordinate 4,053,916 of JAHXMU010000826.1, forward strand.
CTTTAATGTTTCTTTTCTCCTTCAAGAAGATTGACATTTCTCAAAAAAAACTACTAAAGTAATGCCGTCCAATCGCGTTTTCTTTGGGGGATTTGAGAATAGATTTTAAACAGTCCAATTATGTAGACCTTTGACACGTTTCCGCAGTGGCGAATATAGCCAAAGGCAAAGAAGTCTGCTAATGCATTTGTTTGTTAATCATTCAGTAATACACCGAAAAAAAGTTGTAAGTTATGTGTTGTGAAGATTATTTTCCAAGTTGGCTCCTGTTTTCAGATATCTCGTTACAAAGTTCGAAAAAAACATCAGACATTGCTTATTAAGTCTTATGTAATAATTTTATGGGCATCATAGCTATATCGTCGTATAGTTTTTGACATAAAATGCAACGAAATTTGAGAAACAGAACTGTGTGACTGCAGAAGTCCACGAGGGTTTAACGTGAGTCTCCCCGTGAAGGCCTTACCCACGGTGTGTGACACACTGGGCATATTACAATACGATTGCCGACGCCCCCCTAGGATAGCCAAGTAAAAACTTGGGCTATCTAGGAAAAGGGGCTGACAATTGTGTTATTAATACATATTGGCAGCCCTTTCTTCGCAGCCAGGAGATACCAAATTGATTATGCTAGTATGGAACATAATCCCCATTGGCGGAGGTGAGGCCTATCTTACCACCTCTTCTACTCTATGGGTCTGTAGCATCCGGTTGCAATGCAACTCCACATTCGAGCACAAAGTCTCTACCAGCGATTTTGGTATCAACCACAACCACTAGGGATCCAACACAAAAATGATCAGGCGGGAACTCGGTCCCGGGACCTCCTGATCCCCACGCTACCGGCCAAATTCACTGGTTGGAGCTGCGCAGCAAAGCACATAGCTAAGCTACTACCAAGTCGTAATTTATACACCATACTTCACGGGATTGGTCGCCCTGTGGCAAAAGATACAGACTGGACATTTTTACATACCTGCAGGCACGGAGACCCCAGGCAGATGGAACGGTCGATACTACATTGCAAGGATGCAGTATCCTCACCGGTGGGAGGCTGGGAAAACTCCAAACCCCTTCCGTTCGGCGACGGTGAACGGCAACCATGAAATATAGACATAGGGAAGACCCCATGCCTGTCCGTACCCCCCGAGAGATCAACAAGATACAGATGACAGGGCACGAATCCGAGAGCTGCCCGTGTATATCCCTATCCCTCTGTCGAAACCGTACGACACACTGGCATGCAAGCCAATAACACCACTCTCTGACAAGAGAGGATCTTACGGTACCCGAATGCAGACTTCACCGATTCGTACCACACAGAGAAAGCGTAAGTTGCCATAGCAACAAACAGCCCCTGATAGACGATACGAACAGCTCGTCTGCTATGCCCCCAGTCACTCCTCAGCACTCGTCTAAGCTGGCCGACAGCGCTAACCAGCTTCCCTCTCAGCCTTTCCAAATGAGGCAAATAGTTCATTCGCTCTCCCATGGCAACACCCAAGTACTTCACCTCGGTGACGCACCTGAGCACAGACCCATCAGGCAAACGAACAAAAGGCTTGCGAGATAATCTACCCCGCAAAAGCATCATGTTGGTCTTATCGACAGCAACATCTACGCCGACATGTTCCGATCATTGCCTAACTATCGCCATCATGGCCAGAACCCTCTGTTCCACCTGAAAACGAGAGGGACCCTCAACCATGATGAGTAGGTAATCAGCATATGCTTAAACTTTGCACTGGTCACTTAGCTGCCGTAATAACGGGTCCATCATTAGTTTCCATATAAATGGACCGCAGATGGAACCCTGCGGCCAGCCACGAACAACATCGAGTTCCACCGCACTATTTGCCCCAACTACTCTAGCTGTTCTGCCACAGAAATAACTACGCCAAAGGCGCAACTCCTGGCACCCTACCTCCTGAAGTCTTTCCAACACCCTCACCCACAACAGGTAGTCGAAAGCGCCCTTGAAGTCCACGAATACACCGAGAACATACTTCTCAGTGGATTCGCTCACGCACCTCTGAACGTGGATCCAGGCATCCTCAACACTACGATCCCTTGTGAAGCTGTATTGATAAGGGCACATGCCGTCAATGACTCTCTCACTCAGTCTTTGCACCATTATTCTTTCTAGTACCTTTCCAAGCACTGGAAGCAGGCTAATACCCCTGTAAGATCGAGGATTTCTCCTGATCTTATCGGGCGATTTTAGGAGAATAATGACATTGGCTGTTTTCCACTGACGCGGAAAATAGCCAACATGTACACACTGCCTATACAAAGCCTCGAGGTAGTCCGAAATAGCCTTCCAGATACTTTTACACGTCTCTTCGGTTATTCCGTCCATACCGAGTGACTTACAAGATCTGACAAACGTCATGCTTTCCACGATCTCTGCTCTTTCCAATTCTGGCGCACTGGGTACCACCTCCGAAGGAGGCGGGACCAGAGCCCCAGCCCTAGGAAAGAACTCCCGCAACAAAGCCTGAACGCAGTCCGCCCAGGAAGTCAAGATGGTATCACCATCCTTTATTCCTGAGACTTCCACGTTCTTGCCCTTTCCCCTACAGATGCGGTAGAGATGTCCCCATGGATCATCTCTATGCCGAGTAGCGAACTCGCGCCACTCTGACTCCTTAACGTCTATAATCATTTGCTTATATTCATTAAGTCCGGCTCTATACGATGGCCTGAGGCGGTCCAAGTCGGCGGCCTCTGTTCTCCTACCCCTCCGGAAACGTTTCCTGAGGCGTCGAACCTCTCTCGTCTTCCAACTTAATTCCTGTGTCCACCACCTTATTCTCCTCCTAGTACGCCGCACGCTCCTAGGAAGGAGACTGTCGTTGATGCGGTGAACAGCCTCCACAATCGTTGATACCTGTTCATCCACCGTCATACGATTAAAGGCTTCTAATGGCACATCGGCAGCCGCAGCTGCGATGTGTGACCCATGTGCATCCCAGTTAACGTTCCTGGTGCGCCACCGCCTGATGCCTACGCTGCTACCTTCAATCCGTTCATAAGTGAGCACAACTTCAATGGTCACTCACGGACGGACTGACCTGCCATCTAGTTCGAAACCTGGATATTGAACGTATACAGTTCGTTCGTGGAGTCCCCTAGAGAACATCCACTCACTTAGCACCTCACCCCGAGATTGGTTCTGATAGCCGGACGTAGCGCCGGTTACATTGCTGAACCACATCGGGGAAGATGCGTTCGCGTCCAAGCCGAAGATTACAGGTGATAACACTGTATCCATATACGCAAGATGTGGCTCCAAAGGCTCGCTGAACTTGCAGTACAAGCTAGCTAGGAGAAGGCGACCGAAATCGCCTTCAACAGAAACACAAACCCCCCCTTCCGAGCTACAAACTTCCGTACAATCTAAATGAACGTAACGTCATTGACAATGACTGCAGCATTATGTCTCTTGTCAGGAAATACCCGCATAAAAGCAGGTAACCCACGCACCCCATTATGGGCTACGTGGGGCTCCTGTATAAGAGCAAAACTGCAGTTATTGTCACAAATTTCCTTCCCCAGTTCCGCCATTGCAGCGACGCTTCTACCGCAATTTAATTGTAGAATCTTAATGTCTTGCTTTCGCCCTGGCTACCATTGCGCAATACAGCGAACAGTCCTCAGACACCATACGGTGATCCGAGGGCTCCCCGCGAAGAGCGCAGTTACGGCACGAGACTGGGTTGAAGCAGTCCCTGGCCATATGCCCATGCTGGCCACAGCGGAAGCAGACATCTTCCTTCTCCCGACACTCCTTCCTGAAGTGGCTGAAGGACAGGCACTTGAAGCAGCCGTATACTGCATCCATTGCACGCACACGGAAAGAGTACCAGCCAATGTAGCAGCTGTGTGACTGCATTCGAAATTTTAATTAATCCAAATTCACGTAAATTTCGATACTATCTGCAATTCCGACGTGTTGGTTAAATTGGCGTCTTTGAGCGCCCTTAAAAACGTCATTCTATTGTAGTCTATGGGATATTTTAAACTACGATCCACATAAGTAACATAGAATCACCTTTGAAATGCCCTAATAAAAGTTTATGTTGCTGTAATTTTCTAAATTTAGTCCCATTTTTCAATACTTCCACTTTTCTTTGCTCTATGTTTAGCTGATGACTGCAACACGAATATAAAATTATATTAGTCTATTTGAAAAAAAAAACTAAATTCCGAATATTGAAACGTAGCCTACAAAAATATTGTGACCAGTTTATTTCTTATTACTATTGTTCTCATTTAGACACGTATTCGCGTCTAATTTCCTAATTGAAAATTCAGAAGAGCGAATTTTTTTTATTGTTTATGTCCTTAAACGCGGTTTCAAAATTCTATATGTTTTGAGTGTTGCGAGTATAACAAAGTTTCATAGCAGCGATTTTTCGAAAAACACTCAAAATCTCAAAATAACATACTCGTATTGGTAGTTAAATCGTTTTCTCTTGAAAGCACTAATATGTAGTCAAAGGCTGTTATCGTATAATAAAAATTTTAAGTCGAATAAACGTTTTGCCTACAGATTTATTGTTATAAAAAGTTTTGTTTTGATTAAATAGGTGTTTCTGTAAAAGTTTGGTTAATATTTAATTTTTAATTTGTTCCGCAAAAATCCTAAATAATCATCTTATTCCATATCCTGGTGACGAACGCCGAAATAGCTTTCCCGTAATTAAATTTTTTATTTGTTACGTTAGCTGTGCTTTCTATGTTAGCTCGGGGAAAGTTTTTGGTATAAAAAGGCGGAATGTGAGTTCAAATTCTTGTAGAGTATCGAAAAATCATCGCTTTGGTGGAATATGCTCTATATAGAAGCTGTTGCGCTATATTTTCTGTGTAAATATAGGTATAGCAGCCTTTAATCAACTTCACGTTAGTTAAATTAACATATAAGAACTGGAATCGCAGCAAAGCTTTATATAAAGTTAATAATTTTGAAAAAATAAATAAAATCAAGCGTACTCTAATCGTTTTCAGCGGGATTTGAAATCAATACAGAAACCGTGTTCTAAATAAAGGCGATAATTCTATTTGAAATTATTCCTTTTTTAATTAACTACTTAAATAAGAAAGTTATTTATGGATTCAACTTGCGCTGGCAGATGGTGCAAAATCTACATATTTCAAGCTGAAACTGTTAAACACGTAATCGGATTTTAACAGCTGAATTTTGGAATTACAATTGAAAAAAAGTACACGTCTATTATTTAATGCAAGTACAACTGCTAAAAATGGTATCAGCGAAAGCATTGTTTGGTGGAAATAATCTTTAACAATACAACAATGAGTCGACACATTTTTTGTCACACTTTTAGAAAAACGTAAAATCGACATTTTCAACGAGTGTAAAATCAAGTTTTTAACAGGAGGAAGAGCAGTTTGCCCCATTATCTTTGAAGTAACACAAAGGTCGAAGGAAAAAAATGGTAACGTAGAAAAAATATTTTTAAATGCGTAAAACCAGGCTTTTGGAAGGAGAGGCTCAAATTAGAATTTGATGAAAAAGTGATTTTTTTTATTTTCTAGTTGTTTTCGTTGCAATGATAAATTTGGAAATAACGAGTTCTCACAGAAGCAAATCGTCTGAACTTAACTCTTCGCTCATAAAGATACCAAGATCATCTCCTGTTTATCTTTAGAGGGTTATTTAAAATATATTTTGTTTTTTCCTCGGCAAGCGTTTTATGTTTCTTTCGACTCAGTTTTTTTTTCCTGTAGACAATATAGGACTTGGTGATATCAACAAATGTTGGTAGTTTCCCGGGATATTTTTCTTGTATGGTATAATCGCATGCTGAAGTAAGAACATTTTCAATAACAAATTTTTTTTTGTGTTCATACACAGATAAGAAGTTTATTCTGTTGTGTGAGTTATAATCTAATCGGATGTTAAAGTGTGTAAAATTTTCGAGACTCACAGGTCCATGGGAGGGGGAGGTGCAAGAAGGCATGGCTCAACTCTGTCCACATTTTATACTCAATTGGAAGCTACAAGCATGTTAATTCAGTAGCGGAACATTGAGTAGGATGTTATAGTGTGATAAAATTTCAAGGACCCTTATTTTATTTGTGTATTAGATATCAGAAACTTTGATCGGGTTGGGCCTAAATTTTGGTTTTTTCTATGCAATTACATATATATGCCGATCATACATATCAATATAACAATAGAATGCGTATTAGCTCACTGAATGCGAGATCTCCGATATCCCGCTTCTGAGATGCGGGGGAGTTTATCTTTTAATAAAATAAATTCCCTCGTATCCTCAGAGTTCAATTGGTAGTCGGATATGCTACTTGTGTATTACAATGATATTGAATTTCTAGCTGGAAACACAGAGGTAGATGTTTGTTTAGTGAGTTATTCTTGATTATACAAAAATTATAAACAAAGACCGTGACCTGCACTATCTGAAATAATGAATGTTAGAAATTGTTAAAAAAGAACGTTATTAGGAAAATGCAGATATCTGTGGAAATAAGGATTGGACGTTAAACCGATAACTAATTTGATAGATATATCAAGTCATTGATCAGACGTGATCAATTCAGGAATTGTTGAAAAAGTATTCTTTGCACATTAAGTGTTTCGAGCGTGGAAATATTTTCTTCATTTCTGAATTCATATCTGAATTATGATTTGAGATATCTAATGCCACAGGGGAATTCATTTAAGATTTATGGCACATTTTTAAACTATCAGTACCAGTTTCAGAAACGCTTCAACATTTTTTGTGAGATTTCGCCCACTTTGACCTACAATAAAAGATTCTCCATTTTACCTTTAAAGATGTTTTTGAAAACTTTCTAATGTCGATTTTTTTAATATTTGTTATAATCCAAGTTTTTACTGTAGAACTTTTTTGATCAAAATCATATTACAATTTAATCCAGCTGTACGAGAGATCGAAATACCAAATGCTTTATTTAGAGTGTTTTTTCAAACTTTTTATGGCACTTGTCAACATTTTATTTTCCTATTATAACTTTAGCCTATTTTTTTTTTTTTTTTTTGTCAATGCATGAACATTTTTAGGAGGTACATCTTTCTTCCAAGATTCTGGGAACTTTGTTCTCCGTACAAATTTGCCTCCATACTATAGTTTTCTATCGAGAAATTCCGTCCCAACTTGTTAGGGATACCTCGGTCATTTTTCGGTTTTACAGTTTCGGAAAATTCGAGTAGAAATTCCTGAGATTTTAATTTTCTTTAGCAAGGCTTTAGTTAAATGTGTATTCTGTCATGTCAGATAAGGAGTGAGCCTCCGAAATTCGAAATTTAAAAGTTGTTTTACACGAAAATAAAGATTGCTTTGCAAGTAACAAATTTTCGAAATATTAAAAAAATGCTAACAAAACATTCAAGGATATTGAAATTGGAACCTAATAATGATAGTTTTTAATTGAAGATTTTACAATACTGACTGTATTTTTTGAGATGTCAGGGCAAACATTTCTGAAAAGCTATGTAATACATGAGGTATACAGGAAAAACTTTCGATTTTGCCAGGATGCCATATTTGAAGGCTCTTTTAAGTGGCCAATATTGTAAAATATTTGAGACACCTCTTGAACAGAAGCCAATGCAAATAAATTGAAAGTAGTTTTGAGATCTAAAATTTAATATTATCTTCGAGTGCTTTTTATACCTTTATTCGAAGGAGTACTTTCATTAAAGTAAAGTAAAAATGGTTTTAGGGAACGGAAAACTAAGGAAAAAGGACCCAAAGTTTCCGTAAATCTCATGCGATTGAAAGAATGCTCAATTATTATCTATTTCGATTTGCATTTATTTCACTCTCTGTTGTTTTCCTTTAAATTGCCCACATATTTCTCGGTTCCAAAGCTCAAATTCTTTTCTCTTTCATTAAAATTCGTGGCACGAGAACGCTATTAAGACTACTGAAAGTCTAATACCTAGTAGAAAATTATATGCGCTAGAGCTGGAATTATTATAAACTGTATTCCCGATAATTCAAGGACTACTAAGTCCGCATAAATAATGGACTTGGTTGTGAACAATTTGGAACAACATTTCGAATGAGAGTGTAAAACGTTTTGGCTTTTTAAAGCCAAAATCTTTAAATAAAATTTGATATTTCAAATTATAATTATATAATTTATATAATTAATAGTATGTAATATATATTATATAATTATATATTTGGTCTTATTTTTTGTTCATTTAAAAAGTACCTTTAAAAAGTATACCTGTTGTAATGTATTTTTTACTAAACTGCTGTAAGTTTCTAATTAAAATATGAGTAGGCGGTTGACGTTCTTATTCAGAGGAAATTTCTGCGTTCTCGAGATATTTTACATTCAAATATGTACACCAAAATCAGTAATTTTTCGAATATTTCATAGCAACTAATATTGCTATCAACAATGCCAGAACCGGCCATAGAGGTCTATCGTGTATATTAAAGTTATTTTGGCAAAGGTCTAGAAACTGTGTAATACGTAACAACTGGGCTTACATTTAGGATGTGAGATAAAATAAGAAATATTTTTGCATGTTATTGAAAAATGCACATTTATTGGAACGCCCTAATACTTGCCACCAATATTTAAATCGCTTGAGGCAAGATTTAATAATTTTAAACTATTTATTTATTTACTTATTTTTTTTTTGTAATTTAACAAAAATTTCCAACATTTCATAAATTACCGTTGTTGGTAAATACGCGATGGGGGGCAAGAACAACACATTCCAAATGAATTCTGAAGCTCTAATCATGTTAATTGGACGTTTACCTATAATATGTGGCCGTATTTGCGCTTACCGCTTATAGTTCTCAGTATTTTGCTTTTTCCCAGCGAATGAGAGTTATGGCAAAGACAGAACGTTATGAAACAGTTTTTTTGTTTGTCAATTCATTGTATTCCTATTTTACGAGCCCTGCGATGACATCAGAGTGGTAGACAAACCGACTTTGGACGTGGTAGAAAATGCATACGGAAACATGTCTTTGTATCTCAACCGATTGATAGTTATCGACATATCATGCAACGAAATATTGAAAACTTTAATTCTTCGATTAAATGTTGATTGCCTAATTTGAGGATTATCGCGCGACTATCGTGCATATGGTCGAAGCTTCGAAGCCTAATATAACCATCAAATCACTGTTTGAGTAGTCAAGTAATTAAGAAGCATGGCGAAAACTTCTCAATCTGACGTTCGGAATTGTAGATAAGGTTTAGATCCCATTCAATGAATCTAAAAAGAATGCCAACCACTGAATGCAAGGATATTATTTCATTTGATTTCAGTAAACTATTATTTAGGCGCTTGAAAAGTGATTTTATGGTGTTTGTGCGAATATAGTTGATCGGTTCTATGGGATGGCTGATGGATGTTGCTTCTTTAAGAAAATCAAATATTTTTTTTTTAATTTACATAAATTGTTTTTTTGTTATTAAGTTTTTTTAATGGTTTTTAAAGATAATTGAATTTAAATAAAGCTGTAGTTTTTTTTAATCGGCTGGTTGGAGCGTTTTAACTACGTACATTTTCCACGTAGTGCTGGTATGTACAACTCTCTCAACATCTTTAAATATTGTCTTGGTAGCAACATCCATCAGCCACCCTACATTTGTTTCACATAACAAGGCAGCCAAAATATGTTCATCTGTAGGTCGTCAAGGAGTTTTATCATTATATTTAATTAGACAATAATTAACAATATCGTTAATAAAACAACAACTAACTTAACAAAACAAATACCTGCAATGGTTTATATTTTTGGTCATTTTTATAGATCATATAAAAATATGAATGTAATCCGAGATATAAGTATGAAATGCCAGTTTTTTTTTTTTGCAAAAGAAAATTATCTTAAGGATGGATTGCTGTCATGTTATGTAACTTATTAGTATATATTACACTTTGAAATGTACTTCATATCGAAAAATGAGGAGAAATTTGTCGAATTTTTAAAATTTGCATTTGTCTAAATGGATTTGAGTGTGGTGAACATAGGCGTTTCTCGTACAAAGTGATTTGAATGCATCTTACCCTAGTCATGTTAAACAGAAACCTGCTTAATTTGGAAAGCTTTAACTCAACTGAACGTTGAATAATCGATCCACTGTCTGTGCAATATCAGTGTACCGATTACCTTGTTACCGAATTGCAGATTTATTAATCCTTTCTCATCTTCACAAACAGGCTCAAACTCAGGTTTACAAGGAGAAAATTCATGAATTAGAATCAAAAATACGAGAACTGTCTTCTGGTACGTATTGCTCTTCTGATTCTCCCACGCTAAGTGATTCATTGGCTATTTTATACTTTTTAGGAAAATCTTCGGCGGATGAGAGCAGCGCAGTGCTGAGCGAGAAACTTGTTCAACAGTCCAGACAGTTTGAAACCCAGCTGTCAGAAAATCAGGATGAACAAACGCGTCTACAGGAAAATATTGAGTATCTGAAGAAACAGATTGAATCGCTGCAACATGAACTGGTGGCGAAGGATCAAAGTCTCGAAAAATTCTCGCTTTCCGAGTGTGGCATTGAAAACATGCGCAAAGAGTTGGCCATGGTCAAGGAGGAGAATGAAAAGGAGCGCGCTCAAGCCCATGCTGAATTTGCGCTGAAAATGGAAGAAAAGACGCTTGAGATACAGCGTTTGCAAGAACAAAACACGATGCTCAAAGCTTCCGTGGACGGCGTCGAGAGTGATCGCGTTAACCTAGAAGATGAATGTCGAATATTGCGAGAAGAGTGCAAATCCCGTGACGGACAAATTGCCGACTCTAATGCCCGGTTAGCCAAACTAGAAGCAGAGTTATCAATGAAGATGGCTGAGTGTGCCACTCTGGACGAACTTGTGAAAGCTCAACAGGCAAGCAGCTGCGAAGAGCAGAGCAAACTCAAAGAGAAGGATGCTGAGATTGCAAGGCTGAGACAAGAGGTTGCTAGTCTTCAAGAGTTAAAGAGCACATTGGAGTCGAGTCTACAAAAGGCCCATGAAGAGATTAAAAAACTAGCCGAATTGCAAAGCGGTATCGATGCTAAATTAAAAGAAGCTTTTAGTCAAGACGAAGCCAGGACCGAGACAACTAGGGCCCTGGAAAATGTTATTGCGGATTTGCGTCGGGAATGTGAGAAGGTGAATAATGAGAACCAAGAACTTCATATCAAAATTCAAGCTCTTTCCCACGGTTTAGAACAAGAAAAGGCAGCTAAAGAATCATGCAATACAACAATAGCCGAAAAAGAGAAACTTTATGCTGAGTGTAACTACAATTTGAAATCCGCCCAGGAAACCATAGCCGAATTACAAAATGGCTTGCAGAAAGCTCTAAAAGATAATGAACAAATGCTCGCCACCAAAGCCCAGGAGAATAGTGAGCTGAAGGATGAAATAGAAAAAATACGTAGTAAAGCAACGGCTTTGGCAGGAGAATCATCGGTGGCCATGCAGCAAATGGCCGCCAAACTAACCAATCTGGAAAGCCAAAATAAACGACTGGAAGATGATTTAAAGAACTCAAATGCCACAGTCGAAGACCAACGACTGAAATCCATCCAAAAAGACGAGCTCTTAATATCAAAACTCTCTGAACTCAAATCAACTACAAACGCCTTAGAAAGTACCTCGAAATTGTTGGAAAAACTTCGAGCCGAACATGATGCTGTAACCAGCAGAAAACTAGAACTAGAGAACGAACTTAAGAAGAGTGAGGATAAGAATACTCAACAACAACTGGATTTGGGAGACCTCACTCGTAAATTGGAAAGCTCCATTAGCAAATGTGATAATCTTCGCCAACAGAATGAATCATTGCAGCAAGAAATTCTCGAAGTTCGATCATCCAACTCCATGGTTCACAATGAAATCAAAAAACTGAATGATGAAATTCAACAGAAACAAAACGACTTCAACAACTTACTCAATACAACCGATAAAGAACGCATTCAAATGGCGGGTCAGCTTGAGGAACTGCAGCAAAAACTGACAAACAGCACTAAAAGTTACAACGAACTTAAGGATAACGTCCAAAAATACAAGGAAGACATTGCCAAGAAGTCGCAACTGATAACCGAATTGGAGGAACTAATAATCAGGCAGGAACTAATAATCAGCGACAAACACCACCAACAAGAAAACCTACAATCCAAATACGATGCATTGGCTAAACAAAATAAGAGCTTGCAGAATGACATCACTACGCTTAGAACATCCACTACCGATTTTAATGCGGAACTTGCAAAACTTTCTCAAGAAGTTTCCAACAAACAGAAAGCTCATGATGAGCTATTGGACAGATCAAGTGCGGTGCGATCGTCTTTGGAAAGCCAGTTGCAAGCCAGCCAACGAAGAATCGATAGATTGTGCAGCCAAATAGAAACCTTAACCCAAGAGCTTAAAACTGTGACTGAAGAAAGCTTTAGCCGTTTCGAACAGCTGAAACAAGAACAGGAGAAATGTGGTAAGCAAGAACTTCACATGGGCGACCTGCAACGCAAAATCGACAGCTACGTCTCTAAAAACGAAAGTCTAGAGGAGCAGAATAAAGCGTTACAAATTGACTTGAATAACTTACGCCTTGCTTCGACCGGTTCAAATGCCGAGGTAGTAAAACTTAGCGAAGAATTGGCACAGAAACAAAAACAACTTCAGGAAATATCTGACAAATCCAATAATGATAGACTTTTGTTCGAAGGACAATTGCAAGAGGCTAATCAAAGCATTCAATCATACAAATCGGAAGTGGAAACGTTGCGCTCTCATTTGCAGGCTGTTGAGTTATCAAAGCAGGAACAAATTGTTGCATTTGAAAATACCAAGAAGGAGATTGAAGCAAAGGCTCTAGTTGAAATAACGGAGCTTAAGGAGGCGGAGACTGCAAAACAGAAAACCATTATCGAAAGCTTTGAGGCTCAACTTAAAAATTCAGAACAATCAAAATCAACATTGGACGAAGCGATTAGCAGCCTCCAGAAGCAAATCCAATTATTGCAAGACGAGTTGTTAAAATCACAGTTGGACTTTAAAGCCAAAGAGGCCGACATGCTGAAACAAATTGAAGCCTTTAAATTGGAGAAGGACAAGCTCCATACCAGTTTACAAAAAGTCCAAAGCGACGGATCATCTGTTATAGCCAATTTGCAGCTAGAAAACTCTAAGCTCTTACAGTGTATAGAGAAACTTACGCAAGAGCTCAAGGAAAAAGAAGATGTCGTGGTCAAAGCCACCAGCGAGGCGGAGCAGTTGCGCATTATGCAGTCGAACACGAAGTCCGAACTCGACTTGGAACTGCAAAAACTCAGAAATGCCCTAGAAATTGCAGGTGCAGATTCTGAGCACAAATCCAAGATTGCCGAGGACGACAGAAAGAAAGTCGAAGATCTTAAAGCCATGATCGAGGCATTGAAAGTGGCAAACGAGACGATGTCAGCCACCAATGCTCAGTTAGCTGAGGCTCTAGAACTGCAAGAGCAAGAGAAATGTGAAACTGCTCACATTTTTGAGCTCTTTGAAATGGAGTCCGACACTAATACAGAAAAGTTGATCGAAAAACTGTCCAGTCTCAAAGGAGAACTTGCCTCCGCACATGAACAGCTGCGCACAAAAGACGTCGAACTGAATAAAAAACAAGAACATATAAATGCAGTTGAGAATACTTTGCTACAAGCTCAAACTTCCTTGGATGCATCTCAATCCCAAGTACTGGAGAACAAAACCCAACTGGATGAATTGCAACATGTTAATGAAGAGCTTCGCACGTTGCAAAAGGAAATGGAAGAGAAACTGAAAAAACAAGTGGAGTTTGAGCAACAGCTAGAGGAATACAAGAAGATAATCGATGAAATAGACGACACGGTTACAGCGAAATCAACAAAAATTCAACAACTAGAATCACATATCGCCCTACTACAGCAGGAACAATCGAATGCTCTTATTAGAGAACAGACTTTGAACACAGAATGTGCCACTTTACAGCGGAAACAGGAAGTGACGGAAATGGAAAAGACCAAGGAGATAGTGGCACTAAAACAACGCATCAACGAGTTGCAGTCCATTAGCAAGTTGAAACAGAATGGCGCTAGTGACAATTCTGCTCCAGAGGTAAACTTCTTTTCCTTACATCCTTCTCGTTGGTTCCTTTCATATTTCATTTACAGATTGCCTTTATTGTTTCAGATCATAACAGCTGATGACAGCACAGCACAAATTAACTTCCTCAATTCCATAATAGCCGATATGCAAAAGAAAAATGACACTCTGAAAGCTAAAATCGAAGCTTTAGAGGCATTACCAACAGACTTTACCAAGTAAGTACCTACAAAGTACTGGTGTTGGTCTGGAAAAACAGGATAGGCTTTCACGTATCTCATTTGACGGAAATTTATAAGTGATGAATAAATGACTGATAGTTCATGCACACACCAGGATCACCTTTTTGAACACAGAACATAGCACGTTTATTTGTCAATCATCTGTTGCACAGATCTGTTAATGATCTGTTAATGGTGGAAAAACGGTTTTGGTTAAGTTTAATTCTGTCTATACAAGGGATTCCATTATGGCGAGCTTTTTTCATTCGAATCCCGTCCGACTAAAGGATGATATAGGCGGTAACGTTCAGTCCCGGATATACTTGAATGATAACCTTACATCTGCTGCTTTAATATTAGTCTAGGTTTGCAAAAGGCTACGAGGGTGTGGCAAAGTAAGAAAGTATGGTTTAATTAATGGTGACATACCAAATGCACGAATTACGTTGGTCAATGCGTTGACGAAAGTATTGGATGCTAGCCAATGTGTGAGGTTGCTTACTGATGAGTGTCAAGATCCACCTGCTGTTGAAGTAGTACTTCCTGATTGTTAGGATAACTTTTGTGTTGTAACATTTTTGTATATTTATTTTATTGTATATTTATTTTAATTAATTTTTTTGGTATTTATGTCAGGTTATTCATATTTTTTGCTATGAATAATTGTGTATTAAGAAATATTATTCATGATAATTCGTATCTACGCTTAAAACTTAGTGCATTCGTAAGCAATTTAAATATAGGTCACTTCAATTGCCAAAGTTTTAACCTTTGCGAAAGATCCACTAAACTTTCGGAAATTAAAAATATCTTTGAGGAATGCTCGCTAGATGTCATTGGTGTTAGTGAGACTTGGTTAAAACCGTCTGTACCATCTAGCAAAATATCTATCTCTAGATATTCTAGTTGTCGGAATGATCGTCCCAGCCAAAGAGGTGGTAGAGTAGCACTATGTGTTTCAAACTCCGTTAAATATAAAGTAGTTTTAAGGAGCGACAACTATGGTGTACTTGCATGCTTGTTTGTGGAATTGTTGCTTGGTAGGAGAAAAGTATTAGTT
>JAHXMU010000826.1:4069307-4154285 GCA_019455685.1 Philornis downsi
GCATGGTGATTTTGAACTATTTGGGAACTATATTTCCGACTTGCTGGTTCAGTACTCAGATGTTATTATAATGGGTGATTTTAATTGTAATTTGTTTGATATTGTGAAGTCGCATGGTGTTAGAGAAGCAAGCAGTAGGATAAATATCGTGGTTAGACATAATTCTTTGCCTACACATTTTAATGTATCTCATAATCTACTTCGCTTATCGATTTTTTTCTTATTTCGTCACCAGATCTTATAGCTGATTGTGGTCAATTCATTTGCTCAAACATTTCTAACCGTGCTTGTATTTTTATTTCCATTGATATAGCTGTTAGAAACAAGGAATATTTTTATGAATTTATTGACTACAAAGCTGTTAATTCGGATACCTTGCGTGATTTCATAGGTTCCATAGATTTTTCATAATTGTACACTACAAACAATGTCGACATGCAACTTAATGTTTTTATTTCTTGCCTGTCATCGATACCTACTATTTTCCCACTTAAAAGAAAAATAGTTCCTGCTTTTAAGGATAACTGGATTAACTCCCCAAATTTAACGTATTGTGCGTCAATTCGCTATCTGGCTTATAAGGCATATTTTGAAGATAAAACAGAAATTAATTGGAAAATATTTTGCAGGACAATGAATAAGGCTAAATCTGTGATCAGAAAGGGAAAGATTGATGCACATTCCAGTGCACTTAGGTGTAAATCGACGAAAGGTTTGTGGAATTTTTTAACAACTAATGGGTTTCCTTCAGACAAATCTTTTCCGAGTGACGATATGGTGATAATGTTATGAATTTCCCGCAGCGGGAGAGTGGTTTTTCGTTTCAATGTGTTGAGCTATGGGACTTAGAGAAAGCGTTTCTAATGATTAAGTCTAATGCAGCCGGCTGTGACCCAACCCATTTCCTATATATTGTTAACAACATCTTGACTACATCTGAGTATCCATCAGCATGGAAATTAGCAAAAATAGTCCCTGTGGTAAAAAAAAGGACTCAACACAGTCTGTGGCCAGTTATAGGCCAATTTCAGTTTTGCAAATTTTCATCAATGATAGTGGAGCATATTTTAAAGATCCAATTAACCAAATATCTTGAGGTTAGGTCTTTTTTGAATGATTGTCAATGTGGATTCAGAAAGGATAGAAGCACTACTTCTTTGTTACTAGGTCTGACTGATAGTATTCGGGAAAATTTCAATGGGAGCAAATTATGTATATTGGTGTCATTGGATCTGGAAAAAGCGTTTGATCGAGTGGATCATACATTTTTGATTTAATAGTTTAATTTACTCCTACCTTTTAGGAAGGAAGCAACAAGTTTGTGCCAATGGTAGATATAGTAATGTGCTCAGCGTAAAGAGTGGGGTGCCGCAAGCTTCAGTTTTGGGCCCGATTCTCTTCACTCTTTACATCAACTATCTTTTCCCAAAATTTGATACTCTGTGTAAACCGTATGTCTTTGCTGATGATATTCAGTTGCTATTTAAAGGGGATTTCCAGTTTCTAGACGTTCTTCAGGAGAAAATTAATTATGTGCTTGATAGGTTACGTGATTGGATGTCAGAACCAAACTGAAGTGGGTTTGCGAGTAGTTTATAATGGTTCTAATTTACAGTTTGTGCATGGCATGAAATGTTTGGGAGTCTTATTAGACGATAAGCTGCGCTTTAAGAAACACATTAATCACGCTGTTTTAAGTGCTAACTATGCATTGAGGCAATTATACACAACTAATTTGTCGCTCCCGCTTTATGTGAGAAAGTAACTGGTTCATGCCCTAGTTATGCCAAGTATTGTGTACTGCTTAGAGATATACTCTGCTACTAGTCCAAATTATATGAAACTCCTTCAATTATCTTTGAATAGAGGTGTTCGCTACATCTTTTCCCTCAAGAGACGTGTACATATAATACCTTATGTGATTAAAATTCTGGAATGTTCATTTCCTGCATTTATCGATGTACGATTGTTGTTATATTTTTATATATTCTATGAAACTATTAAATTTGGTCATTCCGTTCGTAGAAGGCAATTGGTTATCCCCAAACTTTGCCATCTTACAGCACGATCTTTTAATGTAAGAGGAGGTCGTAGCTATAATGCATTGTCAAATGAGCTTAGAAATTTAAATGTATCATACGCAATATTTCGTAATAGACTTATCTATCATATGCAGTTGACGTAGGTGAATATATCATTCGTAAATGTAAGCATTAAGATGTAAAACTTAATGCTTACATTTACGAATGATATTTGTTAATTATCGGTTTATTTATTGGTTGATGTAAAATATATGATTTTATGTGATCAATTTTTATTTTATATACACTTTTACATTTACTTTGGAGTAGCATTTATTTCAATTTATGCATATTGTGATTTACTAACCAGTTTGGAATTGTAAAATTGTTACCTTGGTTAAAAAAAAATACTTGCAATTTGGGCTGACCTATATATATCATTCGATATTTACTTTATCGCCTACTTTTTGGTGCACTTTAATTTCATCTTTATAGATTAATAGTTACTAGTTAATTTGATGTTATATTCTAAGTTATATTTTGTTTTTGTTTTTCAATTCCAGTAGTATTTATTTTATGCATTTTGTAATTTGCTTAATATTGGCCAAAAGGCTTTAAATTACAAGGCTGCTCAATAAATGAAAATGAAAATGAATTGTAGAACATGACTACTTCATCTGCAGAGTTCCGGACAATCGGGCTCCTAACAGTATATTTACCATGAATCTTTTCAAAATCCTAGGAGCAACAATCGCAACAATCTGCAAAAGAAGAACAAGGGCTTCGGCCCCACGCCCTGGCCGATCTTTAGTAGATTTTGTAGTGTCTGCGCGTTCTGTGGTCATTCACAAGATGTACTGATGGGACTAAAAACCTTTTAAAACAATACCTTTGAATTATCTTTGGAAAGATATTTCCCGACATGTCTTGTTCTGTTGATATGAAAACTGAACATGTGATTAAAACATCTGAAATGTTACACCATTATCTCCATCGACATGAATGTTATGAGTGTGTAGCGTTTATTCTCTCATTATTTTTTTAGGGAAGTCTCCATCACCACTTCTTCGATAATTGTAGTTGTTTGAAAAGTCATTCTCGAAATTACAGTAACTTCTCAGTTCTACCTGATAAGAATATTATTTGTGTTACGTAACTTATCTAATTGGAATTAAATTCAGAAATTGTTAGCTGGAAGTTAATTTTAGTGAGGTGGAAAAACGGAAGCACTTTAGAAAGATTGTTGAGCACAAGGAGATGATAGGTGTTTGGACCCTCTTCCATCGTAGCTCGCCCATAATCTTTGAACAGGAGTCATATTCCTGCATGTTTCGTGGAATTCAAATTATTTCATTTCAAAATCATAGATGTATTTAAAAGCGAATCAAACCACACGAATATCTTAATATTTTAGATGTATCCAAATTATATACATTTTATTTGTAATTTAAAAAAGGAAAGCTGTATGCAGATGGAAATAGAAATATAAAATTAGGATAAGAGTTTTCAAGTTATGGTATCGTTTCGAATTCAAATATAAAAATATTAAAAAAGGATTAATGAAAACTGACTATAACAACTAGCACAGTAATAGGGTAGAGCTGATAATAAAAATGTTGTATCGTATATTATAATAGAAAGTGTAAAGTTGTAACATTGTTCGAGTTTAAATGAATGTGCTCCTAATAATTTTAATAGTTGCTTCGCTTTTGTGATGTTGAAATTTGAGTAAATTTACATGACAGTTTAGCACTGGCCAACCCTTTTCGGTAATGGGTCACAGAAACATATTTCCGAGCAAATACTGTGGCCTGCATAAGTATTTTGACTAACAAAATATCGTCTTTCTGAAATTATAAAGTTTCAAAAGAAATAGGGATGAAACTGGCTTAGCTATTTTGAATAATGAGTATTTGAGCTGTAATACTGAACAAAAATATTTGTCTCCATTAATTAACAAATGATGTTTCTAAAGTATTCATATCCAGCTACACAGCATTTTGCAAAGAAAAAAATATAAATAAATCTGAAGTAATATCGAAACCAGAGACACGATTTTTGAAAAGTATAACTCAAAACGATCGGTTGAAAACATTTATATCAGAATCTGAAACTGTCCAAACAAACGGTATATTATCAAATCAACGAACTTCTAATTAATGTCTCTGTCGCAAATAAACGCCATTCAGATAGAGGAAGAAAACCCATTAACGGAAGGCAATTAAATTTTGAAGGCATCGAAGAAATATTCGTACTAACTTCCAACAAAATGAATATATGTAGGAATTAAGAATTGTAATGTAACTCATCTTAAGAAATGTCTACAGAATGCAATTTCCACACTTTTTAATTTCTCGGTGCATCGCGAAGCATATTTAAATTTGCCGGGATTTCGAGAATCCTCGTAAAAAATAAAATACAATATATCTTGCAATTTGTAATACCAGATGCAATACAATTTGTATTCTTGTTTTTTCAATTCAGCGGTGTTAATAAAATTTTCTGTCAAATAGCCTATGGTTCAAAAGAAGAAATAAAAAGAAATCCATAACAGTGAAATAAATAAATAAATACAAATAATTAAACCCTAATTTTTTCCAAATCATAGTTATGAACTTCGAAGCTTCGGTTCAAGTTTGAGGGGTGATTAAAGATTAGATCCTGATGCGGCTTTGTTTATCAATATTATTATTCCGCATATTATCAAGCTCGATCTATGGTATCAGATTCAAAAAAAAGGAATCTGATTTGCGTTATTGGCTTCTAGACCAGCCAATAAAGATTGAAAGGTCAAACGAATGTTGAATCATTCTAATAAATTATGCTTAATCAGTTAGAAAAGTCATTTCCAAACTTGGGATGTGGGATGAAATGATTTAGCTTTAGAACCAGTTATGCTTTATATTTTACAAACCTTTGTGAAAAGTTCATAAACAAATTTCAAGTGTTCTTACGATTGCCTTTCTAGAAGCAAAATGTAAATTTTTTTTAAGGTTTGAAAATTTCCAAAAATTTGAACTGAAATGGAGAATGGAATATTTTCAGAAATTTGGGCAAATTCTAAATCCAAAAAATCCAGAAATATTTAAAAGCCAAAAGGCTTCAAAATTGTTTACAAATATTTTTCTCTTTGTGAATGATTCGGAAATGATTTTATGACTCTCTTAAAAATATAGACGGATTTTGAATAGTGCAACTCTTTTTTTAATTCTCGAAAAGTTGAAAAAATTTAGAAAATATAATAAATTTCTTAGCAATAATTTGGAATTTATTAAAATTTCAGAAAACTTTCAAAGCGCGGGAAAACTAAAACGTGAAAAAAAGTTAGGAAAATTACAGATTTTACGAAATATCAAAAATTAATAAAATCAAAGAAATGTAAAAAAATGTTAGTAGATCTAGAAAAATTTGCTAATAAAATTCCGAGAAGTTTAAAAACAAAGAACTTTATACGAATTTTAAATTTACAAAAAGGATTTGAAAAGATTTCTTAAACATTTAAACATCATTTTTGGAACGAATTTTTAATTGAATTTTTACACTAACATTTAGACAATTTTATTATTTATTTATTTATTTATATACAGTATTTTTTATAAATTAATTTACAAAATATTAATTTAAGTCGCCAGGTGACTACGATCATATATTTCACGCATTATAATCAGTTTCGGAGGTTCGCTCTACAACAGCGAAGGACGTTCTCACTCCATCCAAAGAGCCGTCAGTACAGAGAATTATGTCAGGTCCGAACGACTAAATCCTTTCCGCAAGTAGCGGTTTGAAAGCGGACGGGTTTGTAGAATCCTTCCTGTTCGCACTGATAGCGAAATCTATCGTTAGA
Organism: Philornis downsi; assembly: GCA_019455685.1. Classification (NCBI taxonomy): domain Eukaryota; kingdom Metazoa; phylum Arthropoda; class Insecta; order Diptera; family Muscidae; genus Philornis; species Philornis downsi. The sequence goes on from JAHXMU010000826.1 coordinate 4,075,173, forward strand.
GCGAGGCTATCAGCTGCGTTAACAACCAGCACAAACGGAATTCTGATATTCATTTCCCCCAGCAAACGCAAAATGCGCGTTATAGAAGAGACATGGTTATACTGAACATTATCGATATGTCTCCAAAAGTGTCATGGAAAGCCTCCGCTGGCAGAGTAATTCTTCGAACTTAATTCTTTCGAACTCAACCCTCAGATAATCAATTGGAATTGACCATAGTAGGCCACTTACCATCCTGAAACATTTGTTAACAGCAACGTCCATCTGTAGATGGAAATCCCATGGGATATGATACCAATGAACAAAGTCTTGCAAATATCCACCGCTGTATCTATGTATTTGAGGGCCTCTCTTCCTAGAGCAATAAGCCTTAGTAGATTATTTATTCTACTCAATTTAGTTGTCAGCAAATTAACATGTTGATTCCATAGAAGGCTACCAGAAAATGTTATGCGAAACACCCTCATGTGTGAATCAATCCTTACCGGGTTTGTTCCAAAGTAATAACGTTGCAAGAACATCCCTTTTTCTACAAACATGAAGTATTTCCGCCTTGTTTTCCGGTACAACAGCCACAAAATATGTCGTCCAACGTTGAATTCTGTTGTTCAAATCGGAGATATTATGAAGGGCCTACTCTGGGTTTCCAGAGGCGACAGCAAAAATATTGTCCGCAGAAATTTCAATAAAGTCAATCCCAGGGGTATTCTCAATTGTCTGTCCAAAGAATTAGCGTATACATTGTAAAGGACCTCCGATAGTGGTGACCCTTGTGGTATCCCATTGTCAAGGGGAAAAGGCCTAGAGAGACGTCCGCCTACTTTAACCAACATTCCCTGTTAGTAAGGAAAGATAAAATAAGCTTAAGGGTTCCTAAAGGAACACCTCATCTTTTTAGTTCAATTAAAACCCGTGTGACACCACTTAATCGAAAGCCTTTTCTAAATTCTCGGGTAAGACCAAGCTGTGTTTGCCCGTAGACAGATTACTACGGAGGATGTCCTCCAACATGTGACGTAGTGAATGAACACCGCGTCTAGGTAAAAAAGCACATTGTAGAGGAGAAAACATGGACTGCACATTGGGACGTTAACTGATGCAAGAGTGTGGCGCGTGCTGAGCAGGGTTGGTGAGCCATCATTCAAAATTACAAAATGATGATCCTAAGCAAATTCCTCCCATATCTTACCTTCCTGTGACGTATATGAAGAACCCCAAGTGGTGCTCTGCGCATTCAGGTCACCAGCTGACCAGCCTGGACTAGGCCTATGCCATCAGTCATGCCAGAGTCTAGAATTACATCATGTTCTCTACAAATATTCGCAACAATGAGCATATACCCAAAATCGATCGTCAAAGTCTGAAATAGCACTTGTTCACGAGATGTAATGTGAGAAGAGATATTCAAATTGTTGTTCACAAAAATTGCCAAGACAGCCTTGGCATACTTATAATCTTTGTTATTTCAAGAGTGCCTTCTGTTATATGTGTCTCTTGGAGCACAATAATGTTCGGCTTGTGCACATGTATAAGAAGCTCCAAGGCATACTTGTTATCCAAGAAGCCTTGAGTATTCCCCTGAAGTATTGAAGTCTTTGGATCAGCGATCATCATTAAGATATAAGAAAACTAAGAAAGGAAGGGAAAAATGATTAAGGCGAATTAGTGAAGGAGTTTGGAGCAGTTCTTCTGTATGTATCAGGAGTTGTATTAACATTGAGGTTAGTACATTTTTTATATGCTCGAGTACAAGAAGATATATTTTCATCCAGGTCAGTGTGATCCGAATGGTTTGGGAAGTATAGGATTTCTTCAGTTTCCATGTTGCCTGTGTTTATTGCAGACATGATAGATGTTTCCGATGGTCCGCTGCCAAGATATTCTGATATTTTCTTGTTGTTTGTCTTGGTGGATGTTAGGGTTGAAGGAGAGTTGTTTAGAGGTGCGGTTGAATTGCCATTTTGTAAGATTTTTGTCGAGATAGATGATTCTTGTTCTTTGACTGATTTGTTAGGATCATAGGATGTTGGGGCTTGATTTTTGTTAGAGCTATTTTGACTTTGTCCATGAGAAGATATGGTGCTGTTTTCAAATGAAGGGGATTGGTATATGGGGAATTGTTAATTATTCTTGTTTATAAGCGTGAAATGAATGGGTGTGAGAGTGAATTCAATGACTGATGATGAATTCGTTGGTGCATGAGGTTGTTCTGGTAACGAATTGGTTGCAGAAACAGAATTCTTGAATTCCTAGTAGGATGAGGTGAATATCCAGGTTCTCATTAAAAATTTGCCAGGCGTCATGAGCAGTACATCTATATTTGATTTTTATTTTATTTACACATTTATGTTTAAGGAATAAAGCGCAATGAGGATCGTCAGATTGATAACAATCATTATTGCAGTTGACGCAAAATTTGTCTAAACATGTATCATGAGGAGGTGGTGAGCCACATATTCTGTTCAACACTATTCAACTCGTTTGCAGTGGTTTTTGGTGTGCCCCAGACGTTGGCAATTTCTCCATCTTAAAGGATTTGGAATGTGTTCTTGAACGGAACAAGTCCTCCAACCGGTTTCGATGAAAGATGGTGGGTGAATGCTGTTAAAAGTTATGATAGCAGCACCATTAGCTGTTAAATTTTCCCCATTCTTTAATAGTATTTTTTAACATCCAGTACATCATATTTGTCTTTGAGTTTTAATAGTTCATTTTCGGGAATATTAATGATCTTGTTGCAATATATTCTGCCATATGAAGAGTTGAGTGTTTTGTGAAGCGTGATTTTTACAGGAACACAATCAATAAATTTGGCAGAAAGGAATTTTTCAGCCGTCTTTAGGTTGTCAGTTTTAATTAAAAGATCACCATTCTTCAATTCTGTGACTTTACGATAGTTTTTGCATACGTTTTTAAGTCGTTTCCCAATTTGGAAGACATTGTAAGCTGATAATGGGGACTTGCAACAAAATTAGGAATGATTCTGATTCAGTTTATGAATCGACTTATTCGTGTTTTATTTGGAAATTTTCAATGCGGAGAATGTGAGTGTCTGATTACGTTTCAAGTAAGAAACTAATCGAAAAATGAATTCAAAGCTTATTTCAATTATGAATCAAAACACACTCCCAATGTACACTCAAATAAAATTATAAAATCAGAGCCGAAACGCAACCGAACTGTTGTTAATGTCGCTGAAAAATACCTTTGGTTTTGTGTAATAGGTGCCATTTTTCTAGATATTCTCATTTACTCTAAGAATTAATTTGATATCATGGCATAGTGTACATATATATATATATATGTATATATATATCGAAATTTTCCGATTTTCTAGATTCAATAACATTAAATTCAGTAGTTAGCAAGCATCAGACATTTAGTAAACTTAATTCTGCTAATGAAAGTGGGTTACATTCAAAGTATAGGACTTCAGAAAATTATAACTTCTTTTATTGCAGATTTTTGTACAAGAATGTAGTTATGTTCCCGCAAAGGGAAATTGGTACTCGAATCAGTTGTTAGCTAAGTCTTTGAGAGCCATCTAGAATTAGTCTTAAGTACATTAATCTGTTAACTTCGGCATTGCACATCCCTGATGGATGGGCCTCAAATTGGGACTGCGTAACTGAGTACTAACAAAGGCTTCTCTGTTATTGAGTGAAAATGCATCATTTGCTGTAGGGTTAGATGAACATATATTCTTATAAAATATACATTAACACTTTTTTCTTTGCAAATGCACCATTTCTTTTCTGGTCCACGAAAATGTTGAACTTCACTGGTTAAGAGTAACACTCATAAAAGGTTACACTGTGGCAAGCAAAATTTTTCTCAGAAGCGAAATCATAATAGATCATTTTACTAAACATAAATTTTTAAGGGCTTTCAAAATAGTTAATTTAGCAACATTTCTGGAAAGATTCTGCCACATGTGTCTACAGGGCTGATTAGTGTCTACGTTACATCTTCGATGATGCATGTACGACATTATTATTTATTACTGCTTGGAAGGTTGCAGCGGGAATTGCCCCAATTGTCGTTCGAATGCATTGCTTTATATAATTCAAATTGTTAATTTTCTTATGCAAACTTTCTGTTTGCAATAACCCACAAGAAGAAATCAAGTTCGGTAAGGTCCGGAGACATTTAGGGGCAACAGAAATTTTCGCTACAAATCTGCCATAATAGGCCGGAATACGTAATAAAAGCAGCACCTGTTTGAAACCCCGCAGAATTGAAAGATATTCTCTTTCGGCATAATTCTGGAAAGAAAAACTCTTTCAGCATATTTAAGTAACAACTTGATAGCAACATTCAACAGCCACCCTGTACTTCATTTGTATGCACATTGTAAATGAACCCAACTTATGGTAACCGAAGGTACCTTTAAAATATAGATATTTTTTTTTAAGAACCCAGCATTAAAATTTAGGTTACAAAATCCAGGTGGCCCATAACGGATCTGAATAAAAGTCTCGTCCGCTTTCAAACGTTCTTGATCTCTCAATAGCAACATTCCTAACAAATCAGGAAGTATCGAATTCAGCTGCCTTACGACAAGAACGTGAGGCAAGAAAAGTTAATTGTCTAACGATTAGTACCTCAGAGCTAAGTACGTACTGCTTTCTTTATTTATTAATACGAAGCCTTTTCTACAAACCATATTATACTGTTTCCATTACTTTCATTATTCTGTTTCACATTACCCTCCATTTTCTTCTAGGCCAAAAGCATTTGAATTAATAGCCAAACGGAAGCCAGCACCTCGTATGTTTTGTGATATCTGCGATGAGTTCGATAAGCATGAAACCGAAGACTGTCCACTACAGGCTTCTGATGACAGGGACTACTCCCCTCCTCCAAGGACCGAAAGAAATAATAATGAGAAGGAAAGAAAACTCCCAGAGCCAAGAAAATATTGTGAATCCTGTGAAGGTTTGTAACATTTAGCACAGGCTCATGCTTGGGAAGTAAACTTAAAGATTCCCATTTTGATTGTCTTTACAGTGTTTGGCCACGAGACCGGGGAATGTGATGATGAATGTTATTAATATGGTTGATTTATCTAGATTATTGCTATATGTATATTTGTGTTTAAGATAATTTCGTTTAAATAACTAATGGTCTTGTGAATTATACTCTTACTTGATCGATCGATCAAGGATTTACTAACTCTATGTTTGTATTATTTTCATTACGGATGTGACTTTTGTAACTTTGTAAATTAGCTTCTGTTGTGTTTACTGTGCAGATTCATTGGAACTATACAATATCTTTATTTATATGAATACGTTTGTTAGATAAATTGTCAACTAATAACAAATAAGATTTTCAATTGCAAAATAACACCAACGACTTTATTTAACTCGAAAATGGGGAATTGAATTGTAAGAACGGTAAGTTTCGAAATATTTACCTAAATCATGCGGACAATCGCCGACTGGCTTATTGCCATGATATTTAAGACCGCAAACCATCAAACCAGATATTTTCCCTGAAATCGAAAGCCAATTTTTTCCAAAATACCATTTTCGTACATTTTTTTTTTCATTTAGGCTAAAAATTACCAAAATACATAAATACCATTGCGATAATTAGGAATCGACAAAATATAACTTTTGGGTTTCAGCCATAAGTCTGAATATTGTTTCTGATGGATTCTAATGTACGGTTTTTCATAAGTTTGCCGGAAATTTTAGATTAGGTCGGTGTTATGAAATGTTAAATACCAAAATTCCGACAAATTACTAATCTCTGAGTATTTAAAATATAACAAAAGTTGGTTTTATTTATTTAGTGGAACTGCAACTCATTCTACCAGAAAAAAAAATTGTTGTTTGTTGGGATCATGAGAATTTTAAAAATTAATTTTTGATTAGGTCATAGGTGTTGTTCTGGTGCTATTGCAGATTGGTGCAGATTGGTTGCTATTCCACCATGAGAAAACAATATTTCAGTCTCTTTGGCTGCTTTCCAAACATATGGACATTGGTTCTTTTATGACTTGCCAAATGATAAATGGATAAAAAGGATAGTTTTTCGACTAGCAATTGTACAATATAGAGGCGGAGAAAACGAAACACAAAAATTAAATCGTGGTATGTGTGCGGAAAAGCTGAAGTTTGCAATTTAAGTATTTTCCTATAAAATCTCTTTCTCCAGTAAATATTTTTAGAGTCGTTACACCTTTGCCAGAAAGGATGAAGGTAAATATGCTTAATACCAATATTCAAATTCTTCATCGAAATTTCTATTTAAAAGTAGAAATTGTACACATTGCATTGCTTTTTAACGCTTCGTAGCGTTTTTTGGTTGTTTCCTTACAAATTGATCAGCCTAGTAAAAAGCGTTTCCATAACTTCTGAGCCCAAGTCTCAGCAGGCTAAAATTTCGTTTTGTTACATTTCATTAATTCGACGAATTAAAATGTATTGAGCGCAGAGTAATATTTAAAGTGAGTTGCTTTTGCAAAGACGAATTGTAATTATTGATAGAAACGCTACCAATACTTTGCTGAAAATCTCGAATGCTACATTTCGTTGCAAACAAAAACGCTTAAAAAAATTAAAACAAAAGTTTACTTTTACAACGCAAAAGTCGACTTTTTCCTACAAAAGCGTATTATTGAAATTCGCTTCAAATTTTTTAATTTCAATTCATTTATTAATCAAAAAAAAAAAAAAAAAAAATATACATATATATATATATACATTATATATACATTATATATACCTATATATATGTTGCTTAAATCTATTACCTACCAAAAAAACCTTAACCGTAACGCACATCTTTCCAACCAAAAACCAACAATATTTTATAAGTTAAACATTTACACGGTTTATTGTGTAAAAAATATAACTTTATTGAATTGAATCCAAAATACAACTGATTTTACATTTTCTATCTTTACTTAACGATACTTTGATACTTATTATTTATTGCTTAATTAACGGATATTTCGGCTGTTCCCAGAATGCTGTTGCAAATGTCACTGACATGTTGATATTCCGTCTATGTGGAATCGGTGTCCGTAGTTTGCACAGTTGGGTCATCGTCATTCATGGAACTGATGATTTGCTGACTTTTATTAATAATCCTAAAGTTCAATGATTTCGGTCTTAACACTGACTTACATATCATTACAAATAACAATAAAATGTTTTTATTGTTTGCATACATATAACCAAATATCACGAAAAAAAACAAGAAGCAAAGAAATCTTCATACAAATCAAAGCAAATCTTGGTGCTCATGAAGAGTATAATATTGCATTATATTAATTATATAATTAATATTATATTATCGTTTAAAACTTGCGGGACTAGCTGAGAAATTCTTCAACGCAGCAGGTAGAGTATTCCACAATCGCGCTACACGAACAACAAATGATCCTTCTATAAAAAAAACAATGGAAAGATTCAATACAAATTTGTGCATTTCTGCGTGAATGCAAAAAATGAAATAATCTTACGATAATTCGGTTCACCAAATTTAATAATACAGAAGAACATATAGGAGTACAAGCATCTTAGTTGTAAATAGGAAATATATTTGATACTGTATATAATTACGCCTACACCTACCACCATAAACACCTCAAATTTTATGGAAGCACACATGGCTAGAAATATTGGCCGGACTTGTTTCAGTATATAATTCTAGCCCGTAAATGATGCAGGACATAGTAACACATGACCCTGTTTATATTTTACATGAATTGGTATAAATACGTTTAAGTATACATATAGACGTTTTAAAATTAGATAGGTACGAGACAGATACGAGCAATGTAACCAGTGAATTTCAGATGGGAGTCAATTTCAAATCCAAATCAAAGAATTAGAGAATTGACAGTATTTTACACTACAATGTTTTGCTAGCAACAATTTTACAACCATGTTGGAATACAACAAACTTGGTTTTATTAATATTGATTTGTATGCGGTTTCTAACAGCCCAGCTACGAATACGACCAACATCGTCATCAAGATCCGACATACAGTTATAAATTAACAATTGAATATCATCGGCATAAATACTAAGCAATCTTTGACTTACATCAAATACAAAAGTGGGCTTAAAATTGATCCTTGCGGTATACTTGATACAACATGACGTGAATCGGAGCTACGGCCACTGCAGACAGTAAATTGACGGCAACCACATAAGAAAGAAGAAACAAGTTTGCATGAAAAGTGCGATAGATTGAAATAAGTTTATACAAGAGTACAGGACAGTCTATGAAATCAAATATGTAATTCCAATACAGCGACAATTTCTGGATGCATTCTGTTAATAGATTATCTAATGTTGTCTTTTAGACAAAGCATAAAAAAAGAAGAAAACCAGATTGACAATTTTCTAATAAACGGAAGCTTTCCAAGTGAGTGTTTATCTGATCCTTTATCACGATTTCAAGAATTTTAGACAATGCTGGTAATATAGAAATAGGACGGAAATCATCACAACTTGTCCTAGATTTATCCTTTTTCCGAAGTGGTATAATTTTAGCTAATTTCCATGTCACAGAAAATTTGCATGTAGTTATTATCGAGTTTATTAGGTACACAATATTCGGCTTTATAAAGGGAAAAATTAATTTAATAAAGCGGATTGGAATTACAAATAACGCACTTGCAGTTTCTAATTCACTAACATTTCTAAATTGCAAACTGCTATCGCGGGGTCCCGTGAACAACATATTGAGATCAATAGAAGCAGAATTAGATGTTGAGGTAAGAACTTAATTGCACCAAAAGAAGCGCGGATTATAAATATAGCGAAACATTCGAACACCGTTCAAACGTTTAGCTCGCTGTATTACATTATGAGCATTTTTACAATAAATCTTATGAATAGATTTATTTTTATTTTATAACTTTTGTTTTGCAAATAGGCCGCGCATGCAAGATCCCTGTTTGTGATAGCTTCACGAACAGTTGGACTGGTGAACCATCGCATGCGATTGCTGTTGTTTTAGATCTTTCAAGTACATGTAACAAAAACGGAGATTTTAAAATATTATTAAGAATGTCTAACTGGTCGTTAGTATTGTATTGTCGCCTGTATTGAAAAAAACATAAAGGCTTGAGAAGAGTTAAATACTGAGAAGTAAAATTGGCTACTACTAGTAATAGCTTAAGTGTTGCCAACAAGAGCAAAATCAATTAATGAAATAGAGTTCCAATATAAACCAAAATGGGTAGGTATGTTATTATGTAATACAGACAAATTACATCTAGTGAGCAAATGACGAAAAGAATTGCATTTATGTGCTTGCAATATTGTAATTATAATCGACAACTATGATAATGGCATTATATCTAGCACAAATATCAATTATAAAAGCCTCCAAAGCATCAATATTTCCCCTTGGTAAGCTGTCCCAACAACTTAACTGGAGGCTTTTGAAGTCCACACATGCAAAAAGAGGTTCACATAACCCTATATCATAAATTTTAGAAATAACTCTAGTCTTGAGATTAGACGACACATATAACGCAGCGCCATCACCTCGAATATCCGGACGGGCATTGCGAAAGATACATATTATATCCCGGAACACTTACAGCCTTATTGCTTGTATATGATTTAAGCCAGATTTCTGTTACACCAACAACATAAAGAAAATTGTGGTAAAGTACATATATATTCTTTAGCTCATCAAATTTGGTGGAATTAATATTTGAGTTTAACGATTGTGCGTTAAAGTAACCAACATTAAGCCAGTCGTGAGATGAGAAGAATCTTCTTATATAGCTAGCGTCACTGACAATCCTGCCTATTCGACTACCTATATTCATTTAAATATCTCGGAAAAGAGTCCATTTGAAAATAATAAATGAATACTAAAACATTACAAACAATACAATTCAATTTTAACAATTGTTAATACGGGGGGTTGATCGGACAGTGTTTTTATTTCATATGAAAGAGAATGAGAAAAACGGGGGGTTAGAAGTCGAATAACTTCAATTTATTGGCAAGGTTTTACCTTTTATTTCTGGGGTTTATAAAATGGAGTTTCTTTACCAAGCAGGGACCTTAAACGTTCAAATAAGTAGTTTATAGGTATATATCGAGTGTAAAATGAGTACTGATACTTGGGCGAGAGTTAGAAGACCGCTTTATTACACTGCTAGAATGGTAGAGTGAAAGCTCTTTTCCTGACCGTGCTGGGCGTGTACTTAAAAATTAAAACTTACAACTATCAGGGTAAGGAAAACTTGTGCACGTAAACAACAATAATAATATCTGGCTAAAAGCATTAAAAAAGAGATTAAACCAAATGTAAAATCCCTGTACTAATCGAGTTATAATATTTCACCATCTTTTTTTAACCCACCCTCCCATCCATTACGTAAAAATTTCTATAAGCCCAAATTAGGCGTACGAAACGTTGGAGTATCGTGTGGGTCGGTTACTATGATTACGAGCCATCAAATTCATCATTACGTTCAGGAAGTTGTTCAGGCCGCAGTAATTTTGTGGACCGTTGTGAAAAACGACCTTGGCTGCTGGGATTTATGGTAACATTCTACAGCTTTTAATTTTCTTATTTTTCACCAATTGATGACGAGCATTTTTTTGTGATATTGGCAAGTGGGGGCAAATTGTCGTTCAGGTAAATCCTCGAATCGATGTTCGTAGTAGTTATGACAATGTGGGGAACTAGGAAACTTTTAAGTTTCTTGGAGCGAAAGTTGGCTTCTGGTTTATACTTGTGCGAGCCAGAAATATCACAAATAAATGTGTAGTATTTCTCACAAATTATTTACCGATGGTAGAAATATAAAGAAAAAGGAAAACACCAAGAATTAGAATGTTGGATTTGAACGATATCTTTTTTTTTATTTGAACTTAACGATTTGTGCGGAAGTTTACCAAATGAACTAGAATGTCTGAACTTACAGTAACAAGTGAAGTTTGGTTTCAGATTTTCGTAATGGCAAAGCGACGAAGAGAATATATAAGACCGATCGTAGCCATTTTTAAAACAATCGGTAACACACACCACTCAAACTTTTAAAGTCTGAGTTGATGTGTGAATTACGCGGTCAAGCTATGAATATTCGGCGAATTAACATTAGGGTGGCCAGGCGGATGGTCAGCTAGGGTGAATATGAAATTGATCAAAAATACCGTAGTATATTTTGGCATCAACACTTGGCAAAGTTTAATATTCTTTCCGGCTATATATTTTTTCATCACGGTATAACGCTTAAGAATTGAGCAGAACATGACTACCAGCGTCTTTTTATATCTTCTAAGCCAGCAATACGACTGTGACTTTAGCTGGCAAACCTGATACTAAAATATCAGTCCGACAGATTTGATGACGAATCCTCTGATTTTCTCTGTCCAATCGCCTAATGTCACCTTCCAACTTAGAAAGTACATCATCGCATTTGCTTTTTTCTTTATCCTTCCTTTAATTTTGATATGCACGCTTCTACTTCTACTTTTATTTTCGCTGATAGTAAGGAAATCAAGCTGTCCACTTTATCTGCCAATTTATTAATGGCATCCCAAACGCGGTCATTACTGTCTGCGTTTCATCTCCAACGTATTAATCCTTTTTTTTTTGTTTTGTTTTTTTTTTTTTTTTACCAAAAATCGTGAAAAAAACGCTTTAAGATAGAACCAGCGTTCACATATAAAACTACTAACGCTTCCACTTTTTACTATATTTTTTGCGCAGACCGGGCAAGTTGTTATTTGGCGGCATTTTAATAGCGAATCAAAACAAAAAGCAAAATGAAGATTAGAAGCCGAAGTTTGGTTTATTAATGATTTCACGATTTTGTTGGTTATTAATTGATGTTTTCTGGATGCCAGCAGTGTTTTGCAATTGCTTTATAACAATTTTGAGTAATTTAAATACATAAATTTTTGTATTATAAAAACAGAAAATTTTCCAGCGAAGTAAAGTTTGCTACTGTAGTATTCTGTGTGACAAACATATTTAACGATTTTTTTATTCGAAAGAGGAAAATATTTGTGGAAAGGTGCATAATAATTCTTTCAAAGTCGTTTACATTATACTACTGCATTAATACCTTATATTGGCCGTAAGTCCCGCTCACTGTTTGCTTCTGCAGTACAGGGAAATTATGCAGCAATTCCCATCAATGTTAGTATATATAGGCTGGTTGATATGTATAGATATATGTATAATAATAACGGAGCCACCAAAATTCGATAATTGGTGGAACAAAACCCTTTGCATGCAATATTATACAGCGTTTTATAACATCAGATTAACTTTATTTTGCAAGAGATTTGAGGCCGAAATTTGAATAACAAAGTTTAGATCTCATTTTTAGAATATTACGTCAAATTAAAAAAATTCGTTGGCATATTAACTGCGGAATTAACACGACGTAACCGCATCGAGAAGATTGTTATGCTAACGTTGGTTACAATAAATGCAATATCAGCTACGGCTAAAAAATATATGTATATACAGGGTGGGCCATATGAGTGTTGGCGATTTAATTCTTCAATTTCTCGGTAACGCGCGGCGCGGGGTGGCGGGGGGATATGTTGTTCGCTGCGCCGCTTCCTGGAAATTTAGTCGCCATGGAGCCGTACACGGGAGTGCAGCTTGCATTTTGTGTCCGAGCGTATTACGAAAACAATAAATCAGTGATTACTGCACGACGTTTGTATCGGCATGAACACGATTTACACGATTTGAGTGAAGTTCCAAGCGCCAATGTGATACGAAAATGGATCAGAATGTTCGAAACAACCGGCTCAACGGTACCAATTACGGTTCGTGGTCGCCCAGTTTCTGCAAGATCAGCCGACATTGTGGAGCGTGTTCGTGTTTCAGTTCAGCGAAATCCGCAACAGTCAACACGTAAGAGAAGTCAGTCTTTGGATGTCAAAAGAACAACTTTACGACGAATTTTGAAACGTGATTTGCATTTGAAGACTTATAAGATTCAGATAGTCCGGCTAGGGTATCCATAGAGCTGCTGAAAAATGCTTTTCCTGGAAAACTCATTTCGAAAAGGGGGATATTGAATGGCCCCCACGTAGCCCCGATCTCTCTCCATGCGATTATTTTCTATGGGGCTACCTCAAATCGGTAGTCTACGAGAATAATCCGACCAATTTAGAGCAGTTGAAGAGGAACATTATTCAGGAAAGTAACAAAATACCGAAAACAACTTTTCAACGAGTTTTCCAAATTTTGCGACTTCGGTTCCAAGAGTGTCAAGCAGCCGAGGGAAGCCATTTGGACAACATTATTTTTAAGTCTTAAAAATTCCCATGCTTCTACTTTTTAAAAATACAAATATATTTTTTTTATGTTTCGTAGTTTTTTTTTAATTGAATATTTAAACCGCCAACACCCTTATGGCCCACCCTGTATATGTACATATGTTAATATCAAAAATGTTTACGCTACTAAAAGATCTTATTTCTTGTTGTTGACAAAAAGTGCAGACAGAATTCAAAGAATTATTAATTATTAATACTGAATCTAAATAAATAAATAACACTGAATCAAAATAAAGCGGACAGCGAAGTCCAATAAAATAAAAATGTATTAATCATTTAACTGGCGCCTAACGAAAGATAAGCACCCCACAAGCTGCAAGACAAGAAGTAAAAGCACCCCACAGGCTGGAAGACATTAAGTAAAGCACCCCACAGTCTGCAGGACACTCAAGAAAGCACCTCAAAGGCTGCAAGACACCCAAATAGGCTGCAAAACACCCCATAGGCTGCAAATAACCAGCGAGGTACGAGAAGCTGAATAAACTCAACTCACATAACCACTTCAAAACGTAAGAACCCGAGTACTAGCTGAAAGGGACGAACCTGAAATTTGAGGCTACGATTCTCGCGCTGTAAGTAGTTATAAGAACAAATTATTAATTAAAAGTAAATTAAACTAAATTAATTAATTAATTAAAAAGAAATTTAAGAAAAGAAGAAAAGATTAGTGAAATGAATATAATTTAAAGAAATACAATCGCTCTAATTAATCGAAAGCTAACTAAAGAGAAGTTGAAATAAAATAATTTTAAGTGAACAAAACTTAACTAAAAAAATCGGAAAAAAAAACAATTACTAAATTAAACTAAATACAATCATTCTAAGTGATCAAAACCTAACTAAAGATAAATTGAAATTTTAAGTGATCAAAATTTAACTAAAAAAGATTTTTAATAAATAAAGATCGATTTAAGTGAACAAAACTGAAATAAGTTAGAAAATTAATTATTAATTAATAATTAATTAATTAATTATTAATAGTACAGTTTCCAAGAAATTTAAAATGATGGCTAACCCAAATGACCTCATCAGGCCCCCAATTTTAAACGCTCCTAATCCTCCCAACGCTCCTATTGCTCCCTATAACATACCCAGTCTTAATCCGATAGATTTTGAAAACAATATTACTTGAATATGTGAACAACAGTGTAAAAAAATAGTGAAACAAATATTGAATCCTAACGCTGACATTGCGGGAATAGATCAAGATATTATTAAAAATTTCAGAGCAAACTTGGCAGAACTTGACAAGATTCCAGATGTAGTGCGGTGCCTTAGGGAATTTTCTGGAAACCCGTCAGAATACAGCTCGTGAAAGAAAAGTGTAGACCGAGTACTGAAATTATACGAATCTTCCAAGGGAACACCAAAATATTTCCGTATTTTAAATGTAATAAGAAATAAAGTAATTGGCAGTGCCGATGCTGCATTAGAATCTTATAATACCCCATTATGCATTATGCGGATAAGAGGGATTTGTCTACCCTTGAGTATCAAATGACATCTTTGATGCAAGGAAATGCTACCGCTCAAGAGTTTTATCAAGTAGTTTATGCACATTTATCCTTGATAATGAACAAATTATCATGCATGGATATCACACGAGAATCCATGGGCCTTTTAACTCAAACTTGCATAGACAAAGCTCTCGACACGTTTGTAAGAGGACTCAAAGGAGATTTGCCTAGGATACTATTTCTTACACTTGTGTTAAAAATTAGAAAACCAAAATTATAGAACACAATACACAAACTTACAGGCGATTACTAGGATAAAATTATCTCCTCAAATGCCTCCACGCCAATACTATCAAAACTATAATCCATTCCTCAATTGTCCTTCATGCCACAACATCCTCAAAACGGATATTTTATTCCTTTGCAGCAACAACAACAACAACAACAGCAACGCTTTAACAATCAAATGCCCCAAAGGCCATTGCTCCAAGCTATGTCCTTTCCTCCACGTAGACCCGTGGCACCTAAACCACAACATGCCATGGACACTGATAATTTCATACAGACTAGGAAGATCAACTATATGAACAGACCTGCGCAAGACGATAGATTCTTCGGAGAAAGACCGACAAATTATTCTACTCAATTACATCAACCAGCAAAACTTCAGAGAAACTTTCATTTGAACGAGAATATTTTCATTGTCAACTCTGTTGAAGGCAAAACCAAGATTTCACATCATACATCTCTAAAATTTTTTCGTTCAGACTTTGAAAAAATTACATTTTTCCTATTACCTTCTTTAAAAATATTTCATGCTATTTTTGGGAAATGACACTGCCGAAAATATTATGATCATAGATAACAAAATTAAAATAAAAATAAAACAACATGTTTCACAATCTGTCAACACTATAAATATTAGATCGGATCATATGACAAATTATCAAAAAAAAAGTTTGTATGAGATAATTAAAAAACATAAAAACCTATTTAGTACCCCAAATGAAAAACTGACTTATACAACAACAGTAGTAGCTGAAATAAATACTAAGGATGAAAATCCTGTATACTCTCGTTATTATCCTTATCTTATACATCTGAAAGATGAAATCGATCAACAAATTAGAGAACTACTTGATCACGGCATTATAGGACCATCGCGGTCTTCATGTTGTACGAAAAAAGAATGACGCTTCTGGAATTCAGAAATATAGAATGGTTATCGACTACAGAAAACTAAATGAAGTCACTATCCCTGACAAGTATTGTATTCCCGTCATTAACGATGTTCTACCCCAGTTGGGAAAGAAAAATTTGTTCACCGTAATAAATTTGAAAAAACGAATTTACTCGATTACCATTCGGAGTTAAAACACTCCTTCTATCTTTCAAAGAACCTTGGATGATATACTACGGAAACACATAGGGAAAATTTGCTTCGTTTATATCGATGATATTATTATATTTGAGAAAGACGAGAAAGCTCACCTCAAGAACATCCAAACTGTATTCGAAACATTCGAAAAAGCCAACATGAAAGTCCAGCTAGACAAATGTGAATTTCTAAAAAAATAAATTGAATTTTTGGGATTCATTGTTTCCGATTCTGGAATTAAGTCTAACCCAAAAAGAGTAGAAGGAATTGCAAATTTTCCACTTCCACGGACATTGAAGAATCTTAGATCGTTCCTCGGACTTGCCAATTTCTACAGACTCTTTATCAGGGATTTTTCGAAAATAGCCAAACCCCTGACAAGACAAAAATATACACAGATCATCTATCTCTCACCTACACTTTGTATAACAAAAACTCGAACTTCAAACTGAAAAGGTGGAATGCATTTCTTGAGGACTTTAAATGCGAATTATTGTACAAACCCGGTAGTTCGAATATTGTCGCTGACACATTGTCAACGCCTCCACAGGAGATTTCGCACATCAACTCATTGACTGGAACTCAACACAGTAACGAAAGTTCGTCAAATAATCTCATACAATTTACAGATGCCCCCATTAACGTTTTCAAAAACCAAATTATTCTGGCTTCAAGCGAAAACACATCTTTCAATTCTGAAGTAGTTTTTCCTACTTATCACAGACATACAATTCAAGAACCACATTTTACCATAGGAAATTTGACGAACATTATGAACAAAACTTTAAATCATTCAGTTACAAATTGTAAATACAACCGATGTTATTCTAGGAAAACTCCTAGAAATACTCAAAACCCATTTCAATCGGTAGAAGGTCAAGTACACAAGAAATATGGTAACTGACTGAAGAAGACCAGGAGCAAGAAATCATTAACGACCACAACAGAGCCATAGAAGTAGTTCTGAAAATAAAGCACAAATTCTATTAAAGTTCTATTTTCCACAGATGCATTCAAAGATTAAAAAGGTTACTAAATTATGCAAAATATGCAAAGAAAACAAATATGAGCGTCATCCTAATAAAATAATTCTACAAGAAACACCCATCCCACAAATCCCAGGTCAAATTGTGCATTTAGATATCTATATCACTGGCAAAAAAAAACCTATTCTTACAGCCATAGACAAATTTTCAAAATACGCGAAAGCAAGAGTATTAACGTAAAGAGCTACAGAAGATGTCAAAGATACTTTACGAGAGATATTGTTGTCATTCGGAATGCCAGAAATGATAGTTATAGACAATGAAAAATCTTTTAATTCTGAGCCAATTGTGTTTATGCTTGAGAATCAATATAATGTCAAGATATTTAAGATCCCACCTTATGCAAGTTCGGTCAACGGACAAATAGAAAGATTTCACTCGACTTTGTCCGAGGTAATGAGATGTCTGGGGTCAGAAAATGTGCACAGCACACCCTCAGAATTACTAGACAGATCCGTTTATGAATACAACAACTCTGTACACTCCACAACTATGAGGAAACCAGTAGAAGCTTTCTTTGGAAGACGAATCTTTACCGAGCCCACCGATCGATTGGACATTGTTGGACGCATAAAAGAGAAATAAAAACAAGATCGTAACTATCATAGCAAAAACAAATCACCATCGAAAACATGTGAAGTGGGGCAAACAGTATATGTGAAACAGAACAAAAGACTTATAACAAAATTAAGTAAAACCTAGAAACCGGAAATTGTTAGGGGATGCAAGATGTCATCGATGATATTCAAATGAATATAAATCACAACGTTAGCAGATCCCATCCTGTTTATTCCTTCCTATACCACGAACTAAATCAACTTCAAAGCCATTTAGATGGACTGAAACCAAGAATTAAAAGATCGTTGAATTTTATAGGCTCTACATGGAAATGGATTGGTGGAAGTTCTGACCATGACGATTTTGAAATCATTGAACAGAAGATCAGTAACGCATTGGATAATAACAATGAACAGGTTATTATTAATAAATTATCCATCGAAAAAATTAATGAATTAGCTAAAACAACAAACGACATTGTAAAATTTGTAAAATCTAATGATATTTTAAAGGAAACATTTATATCAAATTTAAAATATAAATTAGACATACTCAAAGAAGAATTGTTATATATCCAATATGTCATTCACTTGGCAAAAGTAGGAGTAATAAATTAATTTGTACTCTCCAATAGCGAGATCAATATTCTCAAGAACATTTTTGCTAAAGAATCGATTCCATTTATAAACTTAGAGGAAACATTTGAATTTTCTGAAATTAAGGTTGCCTCAAATAATGGTTCAATAATTTACATTATAAGCATTCCTACAACTGATGCTAACTCATGTAACAAAATAGTAATTAAGCCCACAAAATTTGGAAAGTTTGTCAACAAAATAACATATGAAGAAATTTGAAATTGTAACAATAGTCAAACCCTGTAAAATTGTAACAAAATAACAATCTGTAATAGAAACAATATCCGCAATATCGACAATGACATTTGTTTAATTAACCTCCTACATAGCCACTCATCAAACTGTACTCTGATAAACAACAGGAACATTTCAACTGTTGATGGAATTACCACTGGAATGATTTTATTAAATCAATTTAACGATACATTCATTCTGCAATATAACAATGCTTCTATCGAAATATCGAATATGACGTTCTACTATTTTCAAACGATAGACATGCAGCTACTTCCAGTCATTCTACAACCAAGAATTTCTGGAGGTCAAATCGAGGAAACATTAACCTTGGAATCAATGCAAGAATTGCACTTGGAAAATACTAGAGCAATTAAAATATTGGACATTGAAAATAAATGGACGTCTACTATTTTGCTTGTCTGCCTGCACTGGCAATAACAATCCTAATAATAATCATCAAAAAAATGCATTACCCTAGAGAAATGGAAATAACACGACCTGCAGCAATGCAAGTGTCAGTACCCTACGTCATTATCACAGACAATTGTGGAACACCTCGAATTTCACAAATTCCATATTTTTAACTAATGATGAAGAAAACACCAAGATCGGGACGCCTTTATTTCAGAGGGGAAGTGTTAACATCAAAAATGTTTACGCTACTAAATGATCTTATTTCTTGTTGTTGACAAAAAGTGCAAACAGAATTCCAAGAAATCTATTACTCGCGGCGGATGTTGGTTGTGCAAAACAATTGTGCATCGTCGACACTTTAGACACATATTAATACTTGTTGATAATTTTATATGTCATTCTGAATACTGAATCAAAATAAAGCGGACAGCGAAGTCCAACAAAATAAAAATGTATTAATCATTGAACTTATATATCTTAGTTTTTATTGGTGGAGATATCAGCTTCGAACTAGAGATACCCTCCTCGATAAAAGTGTGAGCAATAAAATAAACTCAAGAGATTATGGTTTTCAGAAAATTCCGTTTTATTCCACTTTTACAGGGGAACTTAACAGGTTTTATGCCGAGAATTATGACGACTACAGTCAGTAACTGACCTGTCACTGATGCAATTAGTGGTTCCCGTAATTAAATTATCTAGTGTGACAATTGAAGGACTTCAAATTCAGCTGAGATAATGAATTTTGTATAGGATTTAGATAGTTTCTCACTGCATTGCTATGGCGTTTTAAAGAATCTGTACAATGTAACGTTGGTTTTGTTTAGAAATTACGATATACGCTGCGCTCGTCTCAAGCGTTCTTTGACTACTTCCTTCAAATATGGTTCTTGACATTAACATGTACCTATATAATCTAGCATGTTTATTTACCCATTATTGCGAGTCAAAATACGAATTAGTTGGCAATCCAGACTTTTCTAACGTTACTCTCTTTTCTCATCTTAGTTTAACTTTTCTCTCAATATTTTAATCATCTTTTGGATCCCGATCACACAACACACTACCCCTGTTTAAAGGCATGGTATAAGAATATAAGGTAACGCAAATGAGAAACAAAAATATTTAGTTCTGCGCAGATGACGTCACTCGGCTTTGTGTGCTTTTGGTTTAGAATATGTAGGTATATGAATGTAAGATTATAGAGACAAATTATGCTGATATACATTTTTCTGAAATAAATCTAAATTATTTAAACAATATGCTTTGTGTAAAAGACACGAAGAAGCTTTTTATTCATTTTATAATTTTGTTTATTTTTCGTCGTTTTTGGTAGGCCGTGTTTTTAATATTTTCATTTAATTTACGTATTGTAAAATACATACGGGACCTAATTAGTTCAAATTATTATTACTTTTTCACTTAAATTCACTGTTGTTTAACGTTCCGTATAGCCGAGTGACGTCATTCCTTTCTTTGTTTACATTTCTCAAGAATAACGGACATGCGCAATGCGTACTCTCTTTATATCATTCTTGGTTTAAAGGTAATATTGTTTGCCCAATAAAAACGCCATTGTTTTTATACAAAAATTCCAATTCCCCAAGGTTTTTGTTTTTTGTTTTTTTTACAAACAACTTCTTCGCATTTTGTCCATTGTTCTTTATGTTGATGCTGATCAAGGACAAGTGAAACAAACGCATCCAAATTGTTCTTGGGCGAGCACTTCGGAATAAGTTTTGGGATGAGTGTATAACATTGACTATCTCAGGTAGTAAATTCTCACAAAATTAGTACGTGTGTGCGTTTACAAAACCTATGACTTATTTTATTGGATAATTCGTTAATACTGTACTCGTAAGAAGTACATCTGTTAGACCGCATTTTTTTTATTAAACAAATATTAATTTAATACAATTTGCCAAACGATATTATTTAGCTTTAACTCTCGTGCTTCCGAAAATTTGGAAGATCGGTACCGTTTTCATGGGAAATACCAGAAAAAAAAATATAATTACCACGCAGCTGCTCCCCTATATTCTTTTGCGATCACTTGTATAGTCCTTTTTAAACCAGTCAATTTTCCATTTTTATTACATATTTTTCATTTGTTTTGATAGACTCCGAGTATTCGAATAAACAAGATTTTCATAACATATTGTAATATTCATAGAACTCTCACCGTTTTTTTTTTTTTTTTTTTCGAGTGTACTTTATTGGGTATGACCAAAAAAAATATTTACAGGCCCTAATCCAAGTCAGAACTTGAATATCTCAAAATTGGGGGTTTACAGAGGAAAACTACTTTCTACACAGTGGGTCCCGTGGTTGTCGCTCTCAATAGCTGAGAAGAAAGGCAATCCGCTTCTTTTGGCGTCGATTCCCATAAAGCTCATCTCAAAATTTATTTTCTATTATTTATTGACAAATTTGAATTAATGTTAAAAACTTATTGCGAAATGTATCTTAGACTAATCTCCACCCTCCTTCTTTTCCTTGATGGCATCCTAAAAGATTTATAATACAACCAATTACTACACTAGAACTTCCGAAAGATTTGCTCTCGTCTTACCTTAAATCTTTCTTCAAACAATGACAACTCTGCTAACAAATCAGTTATCGCATTCATGAGAGCTTCATGTGGCGAATAGTCGGCAGTCGTCTGAATGCGAATAACAATTTTATGTTCCAATGGATGAGGATTTTTATATCCAGTAAACAAAACATTGGGATCTTTCAACAGTTGGCTGAAGAAAAAGAAAGCGTTACCTCAATGGACGATTGCTTGTTCGATTGGGAGCACCACCAAGCGACTTTTCGCACAACTTACTTTCTGATCATGTTGCCCAAAGTGTGATCTTCCTTGTTGACGGTGAAGATGGCCGCATTCGTTACTTTGGTGTCCAACTCCTTGATGATTCTAAAAATAAAAATGGACGCTGAGACTAAATTCAAATTATTATGCAATTGCCTTACTTTTTTTCACCCTCATATAGTAAAAATGATTCAAATGTTGGTGGTGCATTCATTTTTCTAGAATAACTGACCAAACAAATTCAACAAATCCGCAGCTACCTCAAACTGGTCTGAAACATGCACAACACATGATGTATTCTTCTTCTTGATGTATTTGCGCTTTGTGTCAAAGCTTGATAACGCGGATAACGGAGCCGAAGAAAAAATTATTTACGGCGGAAAACTAGTCACATCTCTTTCAAGGGTTCATGAAATTCGAAAAAATGAAAATGCTAAAAGTCTCTCAAGGAGGACTTGGATTTTATCAGTACAGAAAGGAGCTAAAAATATACAGCACCATTACCTACATATAATAAAATGGTAAATTGCAACCTAAACAAATCCAACTTAAACTATACGTATCACAGATTCAAACATATGTTTGACAAAATACTTTTGATTTTATTCGCAAAAAAATCGATCAGTGCAAATGAATTCGAAGCCAACTGTGCAGTTAAAACACACACTTTCCGCAGGATGCTTAGAATGCATTGTGTGTCGTTCAATACAAACCTTGCTCGGGCTGCTTGATGGTCCTCAAAGCTATTGGTATAATTATAGAAGACGGTATAATTATACTAGGTATAATAAACTTAGTATGATTATAGAATACGGTATTGCAGATGAAAATTTCAACAAAATTAACAAATATATCCTCTGTTTGCTGCCCATATCATGGGTTGCTCTTTAATGAACAATTAGGCTGCTTTACCTTACCTTACAGTTTTCCCTGATGCTAACCTTCACTATCATATCACGGTCAAAGATGTGTTTATGCAAACACATCATATATTTCGGAGTACCTGTGTAGAGAAATACGCAGGTAATCAAAAGACATTTGTTTTTCAAAAAGCACTGATTTCTGGGTTTAGATCTCTCCTGTCCAGACATCAATGTAATCAATAGACTTCGTTTCGGACGTTTTCAAATGTCTCTTATACCTGCAACTGATGTCACACTTCAATTTCGAGCAACTTAAATCATTTGTCATTTCTATCAAATAAAGCAACTACATTTTTTCATTTAACTTTTTTAGTCTATAATTTTCACTCGTTAAGCTTCACTTTTAAGTTTTCTGCTTGAGATAATAAATGTTACGTATTTGCATATATTATCCTCATTTTTAAATGCTAATAATATAAATACTCTAATATAAACATATAAATATTTAAGGTACCTGCTCTTAACATATTTTTAATATATCTATACAGTTATCCTCCTTTGTACACATTCGGGTTTATGTTTTTTTGTTTACACAAATAAAAAATCAGTTGGCCTAGAATCCGCAAAAATAGATACTAAGCACCTCTCACCTAATGAACACTATATTTCCGGAGTTGCCCAAACAATTTCTCATCGTTCGGTTCCCATGGCCTTACTTTCTGTATATTGCCTTAAGTTCATCAACTTTACTTTGTTCATTGTACTCTTTTTTTTAGCTAACATCGCTGCTTTGAAATAAAACAGATGTTTGATAATCGATTTTTGAACATGTGGCAAGCTTTTACATGTGTAGGATTCCAAAAATGAAAATGTGGTTACAATGGTAATTTTTTTCTTTTTTTATTTTAATTTCTATCATTGTTACAAAATTTAAAATATAATTAATATTTACAATGTTTGAGTTTTTACATTAAGTATTACAGCAAAGTTTAAACTAATATTTCGACATAAAAACATAAATTATTCTAAAGATTGGGGTAAAAAGATAGAGAAAAACTTTCTAAAATGAAAAGAAACTTTAAGTCAGCCTATTCTATTAGCTTCGATGCGAAGCTAATGAATGAGGCTAATTATACAAATTCCTTATTGACTCGTGTATTGAAGATCTACATTTATCTTCGAAGCTATGAGTTAGACTGTGGAATGTGGTATCAAGATATTCGATTTTGCAAAGATTATGTACCATATATGTAGGGTATCTTCTAGGTAAATTACGAATTATTTTTACGTTTTTGTTTTGTATTATTTGTAGCTTCCTACGATTGGTTTTAGTACTTTTCAGAAACCAAATCTGACACTCATACGTCATTATCGGAGGTATACACATTTTGTAAATGAGCATTTTATTTTGAACATTTAACAACGATTTTTTATTTAATAATGGATATAATGCTCTTCCACATTTTAGTGCTTTATCATGGGCGTTCCAAATATGTTCTTTAAAATTCAGCTTCTATTCCAATATAACTCCGAGGTAATTTACAGAATTTTGAATTGGTACGTCTGATCCCTGTATTGAAAGAATTTCAGTAGGTATACGAGAAATTAATGCAACCTCAGAAGTTTCCTGTTTGTTTGCCTTTTTGTTCCGTTCGTCTTTATGGTATACTCTTCTTCCTCTTATTGCAATCAGCTAGTTTTATAATTTTTGGTCACAAAAATTGTATGGCAACATGAAGAATTTCCAATTTGCCAAATTTGTCAAAAGGATGTGGCTATAGGATATCAAGAAAACGCATCGAAGGTCAGCAAATTAACCCGGTACAAATGTAGCGATTTTGCCATTTTTTTATTTCATTACATGGTGTTTTTTGTGAACATATTTCTCTAATTACATTCACTCGAAAATCATTCACTTTTGCAATTGTCGTTTTCCATAAAAATATAACGATTTTTTTATAACTTTTATCACTGTTAGCTTATATGGAATAGCATTTGTATGGCGAAACAAGTTTAAGCTACCAAAAAAACTCAAGTTCGTTCAAGTAGAAAATGCTTCTTAAATTAAAGCGCTGCTACTATGCTGACTTTTGATGGTGAAATTCCATATAAAAAAATGGTCGTGAAATGTGAAACTAAATTATTGTATTAAATTTTTTTTTCGCAAGGAAAAGTTTCTTAAGTGGCAAAGCCAACATCTTTTTTTTTTGTGAACCTGCAAATGAATTAGTAATAAAAAAACACGTAACTTACAATTTCACAAAAATAAAAACAGTTTTACAAATATGTTATCAAACACATTTTGATGTGAAAACATCAGCAGTTCTAATTTCAAGTTTTGAAATTAATACAAGAAAAGCTTACAATACAGCTAAGTTTCTTCACGTGCAAACAATGTTTCGCAGAATTTGTTTCTCGTGAAAAGAACATAGTACCTGGCATATATTTAACCAAGTAACTCACAAAATTGGGTTGAATCTGTCAGATTAAGTGGTTTAAGCAGAACCAACTGATAGGCATTGAGTTAAGACGAATGTTCGTCTCCCATTTGTATTTTCCCTTGGGTTGAGGCTGTGGGGCAAAATTACAACTGCGATATGGCAACGATGTGATGTATGCTTCTTCTTTGTAAAACGAAGAATGCAATTTTTTTTAATATAAGTACTTTTAGTATAATTGTTTGCAAGTATATTTACGCTAGATATTCCGTTTCGCAGACTATACATTAATTAATTTATATAGTGTTGTCACAAAAATCAGTCAAATTGAGTCCAAATCGCGTACACAATTTCATGTTGCGATGTGTATTTTAAAATTTTAACGAATGCAACCCTGTAACTGGCTACAACCCGCTAAAGACAACTGTGTTTTGTTGTTATTGTTGCAAATTTGTAGTTTGCCCTCGAGTAGAGAAATTTTACATTTACAGGCGAAATTTCAGCGTAATAAGTCGGAGTTATTGAAGTTTGGAGGTGACTGATTCGAATGAAATTAAATCCGTAACAAAGAAAAATGGCAAATGTTGACGGTGGAAACAGTTCCAATGGTGTTGAAGAATCCACCTACGTTGACTCCAAAGGGGCTTTGGAAGAGTCCAGTGTCACCATGTTAGATATTCTGGAGGAAGAAAAAGAGCTGGAGGAGGAATACGCGGCAGTCCTGGGAGCCTCTGACGACAAGGTGTGCACTTACGCGCAAGGTGCTGTAAAACGCCAGGCTTTGTACTCATGTCTAACTTGCTGCCCCGAGGCAAGGAACGATTTGTCCAAAAGTGCGGGTATTTGTTTGGCTTGCACGTACCAGTGCCACGAAAATCACGAGTTGGTTGAGTTGTATACCAAGAGGAATTTCCGCTGTGACTGTCCAACGGAGCGAATGGGCAATTCTAACAAATGCCGGTTAAATGCGGGTCTGAAACAGCCGGTATCTGCGAATAAGGAAAACATATACAATCAAAATTTCCAAGGCCTGTATTGCAACTGCCACCGGCCCTATCCAGACCCCGAACGCACGACAGAGGAAGTGATGTTGCAATGCGCTCTCTGCGAAGACTGGTATCACTTGCAGCATTTGGATGCTCTACCAAATGCCCAAAAACTGATGGAGATGTGTTGTGAAATGGTTTGCAATGGATGCATGAGTAGTCATGAATTTCTGCGTAGCTACACAGGACTGTCATTGAAAACAGTGGATCATCCGGAAGAGTCTGTAGTAGATAGAAATGTGTCTTTGGGAGAAGACAATGACGACAACAAATTGAAGAGCGATTTGGACAAGAGCATTTCCGAGATTATGAATATGAGCGAAACCGAAGGTGTCGCCGATGGCATTGCGGGGGAGCCGTCAGCTAAAAGGCTTAAAACTGACGAAAATCAAATCGAGGAGGAAAAATGCCGTCGTCCCGTTAACAATTGCGACTACGAAAAAGGTTAGTAATTGTCTATGTAGATGTTGAAATAAATAGGAATTAAATTAACACTTTTCGGTCCCGAAGCAGATTAGGCTCAGGGAGCAGCGGTTTGAATGGGAAAATTTCCGGGACGACCGTTGCTACAGTGCGCACAAGATACAATACGCCATTCAGCATAACCACTGCTGTGTAAAATAGCAACTTTAATCCAAATGACAATTGATCATGGAGTGCTAATTGGAGTGGCAATGCTTCGCCTTCCATTAATGTCTTGTATGTTGTGTCGCTGCTAATTCGTTATACATTTATGCATATTCGCTGTCCGGTAAAAAAATAAGAAATCTCGCGAAAAAGTTTTATCGCCGACTAAAGTAATTAATCAATTTCAGCAGGTCGACCTTATTCGGAAAGCGTCGAGATATTGACGCAACTGTATAATGGCTTAGATAGCAAAATGTTGTTATTGTTACAATTGTCCTTGGTAAAATGTTATCTTGTTATCTTGTATCAGTACACAAGTACAAGAGGTACACAAAATCATTATAACAGGTTTCTTAGCCATTATTTATAGTTCACACGAATGTCGAATCATATTAATTTCCAAACGATTTATTAAAAAGCAGGGTACATGTTGGTAGAATTGCAAATGAGTTAGGTTGACTAACAGCTAAATATGAAACTAACACATATTTTTTTGAAACAAATATTTTACAATTTTACATATAATATTTTACTGTAGGTATTTAGCAGACGCAAAGTTATGTTGGATGATATATTGTTCCACTTTTTGTACAATGTTCATTCATACTATACTATAGGTATTCAAAAACACTGGTATTGTAGCTATCTATTCTTACAGTAGGCAGTTTTGTTGTATTTATTAATATATTTTAATGTTCCAGCAAAGTACGTGATAAGACAATTTACATGAAAAACTTTCAATCTATAAAAATACAACAATTCCTTCGCATCTCACTATTCAGAGTCTATGAAACGGGCCTGCTGACACCGATTTCTCTATTACTTGACGACGAAAAAGAGTTCGTCTGCGATAGCCGCGTGTACTGGCCATTGTTATGTATTAGTTTGGATGCATTACATAAGTAACTTGTAATTAGTGACGTCCTTTTGCTTTTCGTCCATAAAATTCATTGCGATCGTAGAGGTCTAATATTTTTATGGACACGTACTTTGGAGCAATGTATCGGAACAACCAATTCTTTTTGGAGTTAAGCTCTTTTGCATTCTAGGTGGCAATTTGTGTCATTAAAATAACATGGACCAAGGCATGTTTTATATATAGTGATAATATAACGCATGGATTTTATACTATTCTCAGATTAAAATGTAATGGCAATAGATACACTACTTAGTTGGGGAAATGTTTAATTTTCTATCTTCACATTTTTGGCAGTATATCGTGGAAGATAACTATGACATTTTGAAAAGCTATAGTTTACCAATGTCCTTTGAAATACGATGCACTTTGTTTTAACGACATTAATGCTTATGTTTCGACTGTGCCACTATGTAGGACGGTAATACTGCTGATAACGCACGTTACCAAAAAATTGTATTCCCATTGGAGTAAAATGACTTACTCAGATGCATTATAGCCATGAAAACTGGATGTTTCTTGCCGAAGGAATAAAGTATTTTTCTATCCTATTCTGATCATCAGATTGGCATGTACTCACTAACGATTTTTTGCCTACTAAATAATAGTAATAATCCAATAAAAATTTCTGTCATTTGCGACAGAACCGTCAGTATAAGTAATGATTTTTAACCAGCGTAGCTTAAAGTGATTGTGGCTTTCTTCTTACAGTTTTTAATGTTGAGGAAAATTACAGTAGTAACTATGGAATTTACCGGCGCGCGAAGGAGTAACAGTTTTTTTTTTTGATTATTTTGAAATACATTTCTTTAGAATATTTTTCATTTAAAATCTAACCATAACCTAATAAGAGTTATACGGAGGATAACGCCCAATTTTTAAATATCACAACCTGTTTAGTATAATAGTAGTCTAAAAATTTGTTGTATTACGCACAAAATTTACAATACATTACATATATTGCTTTTAGCAATTGATAAAATGAATAATCCGAATATTTGCCCTATATTATTGGTAATTCCATCAACATTTATAATAAAGGAAAAATAGTTTTTATGAACATATACCCATTGGGTATTGCATGCGGTCTCAATAATATATATTCTATATAGATTACCAAGATCTGTCTATCCATAATGGAAACAGTTTCGGCTATTAGTATTTGCATGTGAAATCGATGTAAAAATATATTTAAAATAACCTATATAAAATTGATTTCACCATTACAAAATTAGTAAAATTAGTTTATCCATGGATGGTCATAAATCGACGCAAAAATTCGGCTTTATTGCGTTGAAACATTGCTAAACATTCTACTGAAACATCTTCACGACGCTGTTTTTTCAAGCGCGGCACCCATTTTGAGCTCGGCTGTTTCATCTCTAAATCATCGGTCAAAATACAATGTATATTACTTTAAAACGCCTATCATTTCAGTTAGCTCACGCACCTTCAGCCGACGATCATCCAATACCATTTTGTGAATTTTCTTAGCCGAGCCGGCGTGGACAATCAATTGGTCAACCAATACGGTGTTCGTCTTGGCAGCCAGTACGGAATCGTTTAAACTCTGCTATGCTAGCCCGGCTTTAATACTCGTTAGACTAAGACCTTTCAAATGGAAATATTGAATTACATAACATTGACCAAGTTTTCCATGTTTACAAATTCACTGAGATCGTTTACTTTTGATGGCTCAAATAAAAATACTTAACAACGTAGTGCCTTCAAACTTAACATATGTTTTATAAGGTTGCCACTTTTCAAAGAACTGGCACCATCTATACGTCATGTCGGGTAGTGTTGGAACCGCCCTCGTATACCTTTTTGGTCTAATTCTTCACCTAAAATTTTTTCAGATTTTTGACTCGAGTTCAATGCAAAAATAAGGATAAACCGATATCAGCTCTTTTGAGAAAATTGAACAATGAACCGCATTCGAACAACGTTAAAAGAAAAAATAATTTATTATTTGTAGATCTATCCGGTATTATAATTTCCTGATTTTATTTGAAAAGGTACATTTTCCATTCGATCAGGGTTGTATTTATTACAATAATACTAGATACACGTATTTCAGCGGAGATTGTACTGATTGTTTTCGATTTTTCACTGGAAAAATACCGCTTAATTTTTCTATCCACAGTCTGACGGCATCAAGTAAGAAATTGATTTTTGGTCTAAATCATAATTTGAAGAACGTTTTTTATATGACATATAATATAATAAAAGTTTTATATAGCAATTATTTTTAAGTTTTTGTGTATAGCTCATAAATATAATAATATAATTTTTATATTTATTGATTGAATTCTTTCCTTATTTTATAATATAAAAAACATGTATCAGTCTTATAAAAGATTCTTTTAATCAACAACGTTGATTTGATTAAAGAAAATAACGAACTTTTGGCCGTAATTTACTTTTTTTGCGCGGAAGTAGTTCGAAATTTTGTTGATCAAGGAACAACATATTTGTAAATGGAAAAGCTAACCCTAATTCATTTATGGATTGATCAATCGTAGAAACTGGATATCCATCTGTTAAGAAAGTCTCTACAAGGACTTCCTTCTTCGGTATGATAACTAACCAGCTGCGAACAAAACTTTGGTCACAATGATTTAGAATGTATAGAAGTAAAATGTTAAAATTTGTTTAAAATGTTAATAGTATATTGGACGCGTTTCTTTTTCTTGACTTCTGAATGGAGGATAATTTTGGTTGTATTGAATAAGATTTTAAATTTACATAAAATGTAGCATTGAAACGGCCACGAAAATGTGTATGAGACGAAGTTGCCTTGCAATATAGTTGAAAAAGTCTTATATTGCAAGAACCCAAATCTTCTCATATTAAAAGAAATCGAAAAGTATATTGTTCATATGTTCGAATGTATTTTGCATTAACTGTGGATCTTTAAGGGTAAAAATACGAAGGATATATCTGGTAGGTCACTGTATTTGTTGTTTATAAACTATACCATACGCTTTCATCACCGTAAATAAATTCGCATCACTTTACACCAGTTTACTGTTTATGCCATTTTTTAGATTGTTTTCAGCAAGTGATCTGTAATATAGGGTGATTTTTTAAGATTTGAGTTTTTCA
Source organism: Philornis downsi (assembly GCA_019455685.1). Taxonomy (NCBI): domain Eukaryota; kingdom Metazoa; phylum Arthropoda; class Insecta; order Diptera; family Muscidae; genus Philornis; species Philornis downsi. The sequence continues at coordinate 4,106,013 of JAHXMU010000826.1, forward strand.
AGTTGGCAGCACTGGTTGGTAATGGCGTCCAAACGTCATCTGTCAAAGTGAAAAGTGTACAGTATACTCTGCCATTTCATCATGGAATGACGAATGGTCTACCACAACGTCTAATTATTGGTGAATGGACCTTACAAAAGCTCAATGAAAATCCGTTGCTGAACGGATACGTACACAAGCAAAACTGTCGCATCTGGAGTGATGAACAGCCACATGCCATACATGAATTACCGATGCATCCCGAAAAACGAACCTGGTGCGGTCTATGGGCTGGTGGCATCATAGGTCCATTTTTCTTCAAAGACGACCGTGGAAGAAAAGTTACCGTCAACGGCGAACGATATCGAGCCATGATACGTGATTTTTTTTGCCCCAGTTGGCTGAGGTGAACTTGGTTGACATGTGGTTTCATCAGGACATGTGGTTTCAACATGCACACTGCTCGTGAAACAATGGATAATGGATTGAGGGATGAATTTGGTGAGCAGCTAGCTTATCTCTTGATTTAGCCCTGTGAGTTGGCCCCCAAGATCTTGCGATTTAACGCCTCTTGATTATTTCTTGTGGGGTTATGTCAAGTCGTTAGCCTATGTGAAGAAGCCGAAAACTATTGAAGCCTTACAGGATAAGTGACGAAAAATTGGACCTTCCGAATGGACATTTTGAGACGGAGACGCGGACAACATTTATCGATTCAATAAAAAATTTTAATATATGATGCAAATTTGAGTGTTTTATTCGATTTTTAAAAAACTACGATTAAAAAAATCAAGGTATTCCGCGTAATAGTACTATTTCAAAGAAGGATATTTTTGGTCCAGTAATTGAATTGTTTCAAGCATTTTGAAGAAGAATATCACGATGATGCTTTCAATTCGAAATACGCATCAAACAGTGACGCGTAGTGAATGTATTTATTTTTCAGCAGTAACTAAAGGATTTTCTGGTCCTCAAAAAGGACAATTTTGGCGATTTACAAAATCATTAAGATGATGATAAGCTTAATATGATTGAGACTGAGAAGTCAGCATAATCTTGTTTTCGATAATGCCGTTGTTCTTTAGTGTAGCGTTACATTTCTAATATATCTGAACGATCGGTTGTCCCGCAGTTCCGTTTTCAGCAGCTACAGCTTAAATTCAGATCTTGTGTGAAATTTGGGATGTCCTTTAAGCAACAACTACTGCAGACTGTTATAACATATTAATTAAAAAGCTGCAACTAACATTGCAATTGTTTCTCAATATGTTTATTTTACTACAAAAACTTGTCTACAAAGATTTATTATGATTTGCTGGAAATTTCGAAATAAAGTTCCATAATTTAAAGCATGAAAAGTAAATCATAATTCTTCTTCCCATCTCCTAAATAAAGGAATCCATGTTGGTGAGAATTTATTCTATGGAAAAATGTCATGCCCAGCCAATGACATGATTTGATAATAACCGAGCGTTCGTTGCCCTGCAGATTCAGCGAGAACGCATCACTTTTCGGAATAATATCATCTATAGAATCTAAAAAGTCAATTGGATAATTGTAGTCACTACGCTTGCACAGATTGTGTTTAAGTTCATTGCGCGGCAAACGGAGTATCTGATAGTACGACAAGTCCTCGCATTGCATATTGTTTAGACCACGAAACATTTGATTAGGTACTACTCTGCCATCTGTTAATTTATATAAGGATCCTCGTGGACACACTGCACATTCTTCCGTTATTATAAAGACAATGGCCGCCAATCGATCTTCTTCTTTGAGTTTAACTTCTTCAGCAAGATTGGCAGACATCACTTGATTTGCATCGATTTTGAATGATGGATCCTGAAAGTAATAGCTGCATTTGTGGTAGTCACCAATACCAATGACAATTTTATAATACTTACGAGCTTTACCGTAAGGAGAAGACTTGGATCGCCATTAAATGGTTCAAGACATAAAACAGTGGCCTGGAATGTTTTTGAGCTTTGGACAAAGGGCAGCATTAGCCATTGATAACAGTCCGTGCTGTAGAAATATTTCCTGTCCTTTAAGCAATCTCGGATGTAGCCAAATGCTATATAGTAATCATTGTTAATTCCATCAACACGTCCCCAAAAATATATGGCGGTAAACCGATTTTCATTTTGCAGACTAATTAAAGAATTCTTAATCAATATCTTCTGTTCCTGACTCAGTTTCATGCCACAATACATGAGCTGCTCCAAACCTTCATGGAAATATTCAATGTTCATTGCGGGATTAGGTTTTTGCTGCTTGTCTGTCGTAATTTGTTTAGTGTCTAACAATAATAAGTGACGATGTCAAAAATGAAAATAGACACAACTAATTGACTGTAGACATATTCAAACATTGTTTTCTACGATTCAATTAGACTTAACCGTATTTCTATACGAAATTTGGCTGTCCGTAATGCTGTAATGGTTAATGTATGAGGCTGATGTGTACAATATACGAGGTTGATGTTGCGGTTCGGTCTTCTATTTTACGCCTATCGGATGTATGGACGTTTAGAATCGTCGCTAAAATGATTCCATGTTCGGTAATATTAATGTGAATTTCATTCGCTTTGGTATGGCTCTTACCGGGAGTTTATTATTTATTTAGTATTAGATATTGTTATGCAATAATATATTAATATATTATTTTCCTTTTTAGGACCCACATTCTGGGGCAGAGACTGGCGAAATGCTCTCTGTCGCTGTTCGTCGTGCATGACCATCTACAAAAATGAACAAGTTGAATACCTTTTAGATGGCGAAGACTCAGCTAAAAGCTATGAAGAACGTGGTATAAAGCGCGCTGGCATAGAGTCTACCTATGAGCAGGGTATTCGGGCGTTGGCCTCAATTGATCGCGTCCATCAGATCGATGTGATCACTGAATACAACCGCATGAAGGACAGACTTAAGGACTATTTGCAGACGTTTGTTGCCAGCAAAAAAGTGGTCACCGAGGAAGATATTAATCGGTTCTTCAGCGACATTCGCAATGAGAAAAACGTTGAGGTCGGTATACCACATTTCTGTCGTTAGTCATGAACGTAATATATGTATATACACATTTCAAGCTATGTAAAATCATCGATATATATATTTACAAGTGTCTTGTCTTCATGTCTGTGTTGTTATATGTTATTATTTACACTACATTCCAATTTCCAATTTCCAATAAAATTTATACCTATAGTATTGAAATATTCTCTCCGTACATGAATTTTAAATTATTAAGAAGTGTAAAATTTGCTCCGATTTATTGTATATTCATTACTTACCTGCTGCAACTGCAAATACTTGTTACATAAAATAAACCGTTCAATTTCTTTATTAAGCAACATAAAAACAAATATCATTTGGTAATACATTTCATGAGTTTTCAAATAAACCGTATGTCTGTCCAATGTAAGTGACTCAAGGACTCAATAATACACATACACTACGAGTGTTATCGTTGTTCCGAAATGATTACGTCTTTAAAAAGGTGGTATTACGTGGTATTTTATTACAATCATTGTTGGCATAAACGAATCAAATTGATGGTGTACAGAAGAATTTGCACCAAGTTAGTTGTAAAGTACACATTTCCAAATTGAAAATGTTTTGAAGTACTAGGTTGGAGTAACAGTCAATTCAATAATCACCCGCATTGATAACTCGTTTCGGTCTCCGCGACAAATTCATCTTCAGATTCCTTTGAACTGAATTGATGCTCTGGGTTCATCATCAGTTATGTATATATTTACTTGCAAGCAGATTATGCATGTGTGAAGTAGATATCATCCGAAAATATCCTACTTTTGATTCACGGAACTTTTTCCATTACACCAACCAACAAATTTCATTCATCAAATTCCTGTAATGCTGCTTATTTTATTTTTTAAGTAAATTCGACAAGAACAGAGTTTCAACTTGGAATAATAGTGGCCAATATAAAGACGGCAGGCAAAGTGAGCGGAACTGGCAAAGCTTGCACGGATGTCTATTCTGATTACAAATTCAATATTAATCAGTGCGTGACGAATCGGTCGGTTCTTAACAACGGCCGGTTCTGAGAAAACGCATAATGAAAGAAGCTTAATAATACAATTGAAGGCTTCCATCATTAGAAATTGTAGGGAAAACAATATTTTTTGCGTGTCAGTCGGTTTGTATGGGACGTACTCTAAAGGGTACTAAATTTATTAATCGCCTGATACGTGCTAAATTATACTAAACTTAGTGCAATTGAGAGGGCGGTAGAAACCTAGGAAATTAGAATCGATTTTTTATCATTTGACTAGCTTTATAAAACAACACAATACACAGTACAATAATGGCTGAATTTTTCTTAATTTTTTTTTTTTTTTTGTAAATTGTTGCAGCCCTTATATTAGAAATGGCTGAAGCAACACTGAATTTTGGTGCCATGACCAATTTATATGACAATTCAGAAGTTGAAGTTCAGAAATTGAGAATTCAGAATCTAAGAAATATGGACTAAATCAATCATTTCACAAATGGAGGCACCAGAGAAGTCTTAGTTATATAATAATAGAGCGATTTTTCTTAAGCTATGTATAGTACTATTAATATATACCTTAGTTGACAAAATAAATTTTGGTTACTTGAAATTACAGAGAAAAATCTAGAATTTCGGCAACGATATACATAAGCTATTTATACAATAGATATATAGTGTTTATACAATACGTATATAAAACTTTCGTTCTTTCTGGTGAAGGTACAAATTAATAGCACAATGATACGAAAGGAACTCCCGGTTGTTACAGATAATCATACATATATACCGACATATAATCTGTATCTAATAGGGTAAGCAGGGCAAAGTAACGTTTTAACTAAGTATTTTTCGACAGTATCTTAATCTGAAAATTTGGGTCTATGATCACACACCTGCTAATGCTTTCAGAAGTGGTACGTCTGTACATTTGTCATAGCTCGATATATATGCATCCCCTGAAAGATAGCTAAATAAAGGGTGAATGAAGGCACATACATGGCTGCTCAGTCTTCATTAGGTTTTACCGACTATTCTAATGTTGGCATTTTTTGGAAAGATTTGGAACTTCACTTTCATTTAATAAACAAATTCCTAGGAATGAGAAAGCTTTTCGCGTTCAGTATTCACGTATTCTATTTTTAGAGTCACTTAACGGGTCCAAAAGTTCAACGACGCTTCCGAACGTCACAGTTTGAGAAAAATTCCAAGACTTGTCGAATTGAAGTGTTAGTCAGACATATTGAAGTGACCGCCGCTTAAATAACAATAGGTGGCTATATGCATGATAGAACCCGGAAACATACGAACGATAGCCGTGTGTACTAATCATCCCACCACGGTCTTTCATTTATATTAAATCAATTTAATTTTTATACTCGAAATTTGGCAATGCAAATATACTTAACCACTACTTAAATTTCCTCCGAATGAATTGATACTCTTTGCAAATTTTATATGTATTATATGTATATGTATATATACACATTTAGAGATTGTAACACTATCATTTATTCTTCTAGGCAAGAATTCGCAAATTTCGTCAAAGCTCAAATGCCACTGCCACATTATATTATAGGAAAATGTTGGATTCATTTATATTTTTGTACTGCGTTTGACGTTGAGTAGAATGCATCTGTTGTTGAATATGATGTTGGCGTTGTTGTATTTCTTGATGTTGTGATTGAACGTTTTGTTGATATAACTGGGAATCTAGGCTCAGACTCATCGATTTTTGTTGTAATTGAAAGGATTGCTGAACAAATGCCGGTTGAATTTGCTTATATTGTTGGTTTTGATGTTTCAAAACTTGAAATTCTGGTAGTTCATTTTGAGGGTCATGCATCTGCCGTTGCTGTTGAATTTGCCCTAGCACTTGGTTACACCTGGCTAGACTTATTATTTCTTCCTGACATTGATTTCTTTGATATGATTGCAAGACTTGATGCTCTTGCTCCGTTTCTTGTTGTGGTTTGAGACAAACCGTGCGTTGTGTGTTTTCTTGTGCATATTGTCCTGGAGTTAAATATTGTCCATTTAGTTTATCAATTTCCACTAGTTGCGGAAAATTTGAAAATTGGCCTTCTGCTTGATTAACTGGATGTTGCATTTGCAGCTGGGAAGATTGATTGGTTTGTAACTGGTATTGCTGTTGCTCCACTTGAGATAGCTGCACTGACTGCAATTGAGGAAATTGGTGACGCTTCTGCACTATCGTTCCTTGAAAATTATGTGGGGATTGATTCATATTTTCCACTGACGGTAAACGATCAGATAGATTCGGAGAACGCATCTGGATTAGCTGTGGGCAATAAGAAGCATGTGCTGATGGTTGTTGTTGGGGGGTTTCTTCGCGAACAGAGTGGCAAATTTGCATAAATTCGTCGACTGCTAAATTCCACAAATTGTCATTCGCTAATGATTTTGCTTCGCTCGGTGTGCTACGCGTATTATCATTATCATTATATTCTCCGATTGTACTAGACTGTGCTTCACTCTGGGACATTAGAGCTGGATGAAAAACTTATATAGATAGATATACTCGTAGATATAAATAAGATACTGAACTTACCGCTATCAGAGTCAATCATCCTTTGTACCCAATTTTGTACGCCTTCCATTTTTCTCTCAAGTCGTAACTGTTTGCATCTACCTTAAAAGAATTGGTGGAGTATTGGAGAGGGAGATTGAATTCAATTCAATGTTTAATAAATATAATAATAGCTGGAATATGTACATTTTATTACAAAGAGGAGGAACAATTTTTATGAACTGGTAAACATTTTTAACAAAACATTTTACGGATTAAAAAGGACTGTATGTCATACTTAAACATGCCCAAATTGCAAGAGAGTACGGAATAAGGGCGTTTTTATATTATATTTTCAATTGAATATTAAGCGGCTGAAGGTATTTTTGAAATTCTATTTTAATATCCTTTGAAATATTAGCACTTTTATAGTTATGATCTTAGTCGTTTTGTATTATTATAGGTATACTGAAAAACTTAGGTAGTGGATATCAGAGTTAAATTACTATGTCGTAGGTAGATTGGTGCAAACTAGTTGATGTTAAGTAACTATATATAAAAAACACAATTTAATTGCGAGTGTAACTGTAAGTTGCCGATCCAATGGTACTTAATGTAAAACAAACAATAGTGGTATTTAACAGTCAATCCATTTCTATTTAGAATATACATTGTAAAACTCGTATTTGTTAAAACAAATACAACATTTCAGAAACATTGAGACACCATCCAAAGGTGGTGCCTACAAATGAAATAACTAATAATACACTCTTCTATGTAAAAAGCCTATTCAAAGTCAAATAATTTTGAAAACATTTTCGCTAATAAAAATAATTTTCCATCAGGAATTTTTCTCCAAAGTGATGTTTATATGGAATTTCTCCAATATTTTCAAAGAAACTTTTTCATATCAACAAGTATATTCCAAGATAATTCTTCAGACGAAAAGTTAAAGTTGCTTCATAAACATTGTTCAATGTTTGCAGCAGACTCACCAATACCTGCCAAAGACAGTCCGTCTCCTCGAAAAAAATTAATAATATATGAAGATTTTTTTTTACTTTGCTTTTCTTAATTCAAGCTATTTAAGCTATTTTAGCGTTTTGCATAGCACGGTTTAGAAAAAGAAGTTTTAGTAAGTTTTGCAAAAAGCTAAAATTTTTCTTGAGCTTGAACAACCAAAAAACAAAGTGCTAACACACAGACCGAACTAAAAGTAAACAAGTGAATAGTTTTTATTACACTTACGTTATTACATTTGCCTTCAAAAGTTTTCTACGCGTGTGAAATTGTATGACGTTTTGTTTTATTATAACAAAATAATATAACAGTTTCTTTATAATTCCACCAATAAAAATCATACGAGCATAGCAACCAATAGAGTGATTGTCAGTAATTAGAATAGTTAATTCAAATATGTGGAAATTATCTACAGTTTTCGTTAAAAACAAAAACATTTTCGAAAACGGGATAACAGATCATTCTATACGTTAGCGCATCGAAATAAGTTGCAATCTGTAAAGGCTACAAGTGCGGTAACATCTTTCTAATCAAAATTACCAAATTCAACACTTTACAAATCACCATGCCTTGGTAGAGAAGCTGATGTAATTCCTGAAAGACTGTGATATCCATAGCCGGAAAATTTTCATTGCCAGCGAAATTCTATTATCAATCAATCGTATCAATATTTTCTCTATCATAAATCAAACAATTGTAATGAAATCGCATTATATATTCAAAAGACTATCTGTTGGTTGGTTTCAAAAATCACTTGTTTACACAAAATGTAATTTTTATAATAAAAAAATACGACATTTTTTCATCGAAGAATGTAAAATGTTAATAGTTATTTAATACAATAATGATATGATTTTTTCAATAGAGAAATTGTTGCAATTTTATTACAAATGTTAATTGTAGTGATTTCAATTTCAATAAAATTTTTAATTATAATGAAATTAACGATGATTGGTCTAGAAACCATTAATATTGGTACAAGTGAAGGTAACTGGAAAGAATATCATTACAACTGGTTAAAAATAATTGTACTGAAATCCCCAACTAATGGTCCCACAAATGAGTACGCCCACTTCAACAGGTATATTCAGTAGTTTGCCACCTATTTCTATTAAAGCTACTGTGCTCTTCTTTGCCCATCATATTTATTTATATTCGGCCTATCTGGGCCAATTGTGAAAATACTACATGCAAGGGAAGAGCCTGTAATAGAAAGTTTTTCATAAAATTAATTATTTTACTTTTATTCCGAATTACTCGCTTTAAAATGAGTGCTACTACCAGTGCTGTTCTAAGTTCCAACATTCCAAAATTAGCCACAGCGGTACCTGTAAAAATATATGCTCTTATCTGACGAATTTCATCCTGTCAATTGAATTATCAAAATGACAAAATCTGTGGTGGAATAAAAACGTATATTTATATCTTGTAAAAATGATAAAATTCAGCTAAATGGCATAAAATTATGTACATAGATTCTTATGAAAATATTTAGGGTAGATCGATATGAATTGCAAGTTTATAGCGTTTATACAGTTTTTTTTGAATGATTTTTTGGTAATGTGAAATCAAAACATATATTTTGTTTGAACGCATAATCATAAAGAACTGAATTAATAAATAGAAAGAAAATTGTAATCTTGACTAACATTTCAGTTATTAAAAATGTTAAAATGTGAAACGATTGCAAATTTTCCACCCAATTATGATGTTTAATGCCAAGCGGCAACGACAAAAAATATTTTTATATAAATAACAATGTGTTTCTCACCCAGAAGTTGCCATTTACCTATACATAGTTGAAACATTTTGTCGTGTCACATTGGCATAAATACAGGGTGGCACTCGAATCGTGCTACGGTGTAACAGTAACTGTCAATGGGGACGGTTATTTAAAGAGGTTGAAGGAGTTTTTTTTTTACCCAGAACTGAGCCGAAGACGTATCCGCTTCAACAGCATTTATTTCCAGCAAGATGGAGTAATTGCACACTGCCAGACTGGTTATGGCGGAGCTTCAACGAAAATTCCATTTGTAACTCAACTTTCTGCTGGTCCCCAAGGTCACCTGACCTGAGCAAGGAATTTAACTGAAACGAAGCAGGGAATTTGACTGAATTGAAGCAGTCCATTAAAACTATAATTGAGGCGATCCCGTATGAAACATTTTCTGGTCAAATGTGGCATATGCATGAATGAGCACGGAGGCCATTTACGGTCTATCATTATTAAAACCAATTAGTTATATATAGGTAAAATAAAACTGAATTTTCTATACAATAAAAAAACAAAAACAAAAAAATTAAAATAAAAATAAATGAAATACATTGATTAAAAAAAAGTTATTTTAATTTCTTACTGTAGGACAATTTCAGCAATAAAAATTTTAAAGTTTAAAAAATAGGTTTAGGAGGAAGTATCTAAGAAGACACTTTTCATATGAAGGAATGTCTTGGAAGACACCTTTCATATGGAGGACTATGGTGAAAAAGATTTTCCATTTTCTTTGTCTGAATAACCACAAGAGTCATGGAAAACATTTTGTGTATAGAAAGTGTCTGGTAGGATCCTTTTTTCATATAGCAAAATACAACTTTTAAGAGTAAGAAGTGTTCCGAGTCAGTTTTCATATTTTTCACATAAGCGAAGACTATCGATAAGGGAATTTTCTCGAAGAATGTCTTTCCAAAACATTCTTCTTTATGGAAAGTTTCATGAAAGTTATGCTCCTTTATGTACATATATAATATGGAAATATTATTTCACGGTATTTCTCTATATGAAGAATTTATTTTATTGTAAATATAGTAAAGTGTGTTTCAAGAATCTTTTCATACAGAGAGTTATCTAGGAATAAAGTGTACTGGCATTAGTTTGTTACATGGAAAATGTCTTTCAATTATAGTTCTTAAGGGGTTTCTATTTGGGATGGACATATTTAATACTAATTATCTTATATAATATAATTATATAATAATAATTGTATAATTTTCTTCATGACAATTGACCTTACTATATGACAAATGCCATTTAAGGGGTTTTTATATTTGAAAATTGTCTTGTAAGATTTAATATATGGACACGGTCAGCTAGAAGGATTTAGTAAGAAGAAAATTGCCGTACAGAAACGTATTTCTGAAGACATTTTTTATATAGAACAGTGCATAATTGGCCATTCCATTTTTAGGTGTACAAAATTCTCGGTATGTGTCGTTACTGCCTTTGGATGAAAGCTCATTATTTCTGAAGATGAACATAACATTATATTTATTGTAATAAACAAAAGTTTTAAATAATTATTTGATGTTTTATTTATTATTCCCAATATAAAGTATCAAACAACAACATACGATCGAAATAGAAAGGGATTGGTCGTTGATTACAAGTAATTGTTGTATTACAATTATCATCGAACTATTTTCATATTCACTTTTTCATTTAATTTGGCAAAAAAGATGTAAATTTATTAAAATATATTTCAATCTAATCTTCAAAATTTAAATAAAATTTAAAATTACGACGTTTCGCAATGAGTCTCGAATATAACCCTATTTCGTAATTTGCATTATATATGTATATTATATTATTGAACGCATCTTTTATCAAAATATTGTTCCTTGTTGTATATGTCGTGAAATTCGGCAATAATTGTCGTAATCTATGGATGGCTAAGCCGCAAAATTTAAAAATTAGAAAATATCGATGGACAATATCTTTCGTTTGAACAAATATACGAACTAAAAACATTTGACAGCAGCGTCTTTTTATAGAAAAAGTATTTCATTTCCGTACTTCCCAACACGGTCACATTGAATGAAGTGCACCCTGTAAAATTAATTTCCAGCATCCCAATATGCTTCAGTGAGATTTGCATTGCTACTACTGGCCATAATGTTTTGACCATGTTTTAACGTCATAAACATTTAACAGTATGTTAGTATCAATTGCGAAATTGTCATATGCCGTATTAGGTTAAGATCGAAAAAGGGGCGCGGAAAAGCGGGGTGTAACATAATCCAATCTGCGGTAGTTTAATGTAGGTCTCGCTATGAAAGCCCTGCTAACGGTGTGCCATCACATATGGGACTGTTTTTATTTGCATTTGCGACAACCAGCGCCTCTTTGAGGGCTCAAGTATTATATATATAAAGATTTAGTATGTATATGTTACTGATATAGAAAGGAATATGTCCTAGGAAAAACTTTAAAATAAGGTATAGCAGCATTTCTATCATTCAAGAAATTGTCATATATCAAACAGGTTAACAGTAACATTTTTAATTACCATACCTTATGCACTATTACAAATTTAAATAGAAAATTTGATACGTACTATTCCAGAAGTGAATATGTCCTAGCAAAAAGAAATGTCCGGTGCCACTTCTCTTCTTAAAAAACGTTGTAGCGGCCAAGGCAAAGAACCGATCGTGATGAAAATTTAAGAGTATGTTGTTATCAATCACGAAATTGTTCTATACTACCTTAGGTTATGATTGCAAAAAAAGGGAAAGTAACATCGCCTATTCAGTACACAGGTTTAGATGATCATGTCGTATAAACAATTGAAAATAATAATACAAGATTTTTACACACATATGTTATCGATGTGGACAGATGTACGTCCAGGACACTACGTAGTCGCGGCATTGTCTGTCCAATGCAGGCTGTGTTTTAGATAGGAAACTGAGTGTTAATAGAGTTTTAAAGTTGTTGAAAATGTTTTTTATTGTATATTTAAAACGGCGTTGCACGAGCTGGGTCGGCTAGTTATTTATATATAGGTATATATTATAAGTCTGGTTAAGAACGGTTTGAGCTTAATTCATGAATAAATGTGCAAGACACAAAAAAATAGAACAATATTACATAGAATTTGAAATTGTAATATATTAAACAGGATTGTTAAATCGACAATTTTTCGCTAAACTTGGAGATTTTCAAATCGGTTTGCGATTTTGATTTGCCTATGTTTTTTTGCGATTTATAAAATTGATTGCAGTTCTATTCTGCGTTTTTTTCTCCAAGTGTTTTTTTCCAAGCGTTTTTTTCCAGAAAGATCATTAAGTGGAACCAATGATCTTTCCCTTCTCTTATGTAAATAAGAACATTCTAGAAGTAAGGTTTTGTTAAGCAACACTATTCTGTAGATATTCGTATGTATTGTTTTAAATCTTTTAGTGTTTTCTAGAATAAGTAATTTTACTATTAATAGAGGGACTTTGTGTTTTTGGATAAAATTGATAAAGTTGACGTTCAAGTGGAAATACATTCCACGATTCTGAAATGTACTATTTTTTAAAAACAATAATTTTAATTTAATGAAATTTTATTAAATTATTTTAATATTATTTTATTAAAATTTATAACCGTACAATTCTTATAATTTCTTAGGTGTGGCAAAAATAGAGAAGACAAAACAAACAAGCTGTTGTTTATTTTAATTGAAGTCGGTTCAAAAACATGACTCCATTTTCTACCAATTCAAATGTTTACCGTAACAAGTTTGAGTTAAGAGCTATGCATATATTATTTGAATAAGAAGCATTTTTGTTTGTGAATAGAATTGAAAAGTGCATTTGCTGTAATTTTTGTTCATAAAATGTGGATATTAAAACTTAAAGAAAATAAATAAGATCAACATAAAATGTTTTGGCAGCCTTTTTTATCATAAAACAAATCCGTTTCTTTTTAATTTTTCAAGAAAAACTAAATGAAATATTTTAGCGACATTTCGATACATAGAATTTGTCGATGGATAATACTGTAGACTGGGCATAAGTTTCTAGATATGAATGGGCATAAGTTTCTAGATAACTAACTTTAACTAGATTATTTCAATCAACCGATTTGTAAATGAAATTGCAAAAAAAAAAACAACTAAATTCAATAACAAAAGCATTCACGTTGAAAATGTTACACTTACATGTTACACACTAGCAAATTTGTTGCGGCAATTTAGTTTGTAAATTATTCAAAACTGATAAAGTCATGCTCGGCGGACAGAGCGTGTAAAGTTCAAATAGCGGAACATGAATTAAGCGCAATTTAATCCATTTATTAATATATTATATATGTTTTGTTAAGCCAAATTTTATGTGTAGACGATTTGAAATTATTTGGCAAAATATACATCTATGTGACATTTTTGATTTTCAAACTGATTTGAAGTAGTACTTGAGGTACTGCCGACTGCAAAATACAGGGTGTGCGTCGGGAAGGTATACTACTTTGTTTTGCCGCCATTTTGGTAATAATTAGTCTTGACAGTTCATATTTGGTGAAGTAGAGACGGGTCAAATTTATTATGGAAAATATTCGATAAACTAACGTGTTTAATCGTTAAAACATTTTATCAAAATCAATCATCGATTACTGTGACAATGAGAAAGTTACGTGAAATTTTTGGGAGAAACAATGTGCCAACAGGACGCACTATTTATCGTGTAGTGAATGATTTCGAATAGAAAGAGTAAGGAGCTTCGTCTTCAAAGAACAACTTTGGCTACAATTTTGCACCAGGATTTGCATTTGTTTCCATTTAAAATTCAGTTGACACAAGAGCTTCTTCCACAAGACCATTTACGCCGCCGTACATATCACATCAGTAACCTTTGCATAAAAGTGACAGTCTGGTATGCAATTTGGTCAGAAGGAATCATTGGACTTTACTTCTTTGAAAAAATATTCTTCTTTGAAAATGGCGTAACGGTAACTGTGAATGAGGAGCGATATCGTGATATGATTGAAAACTTTTCAACGCCACATCTGCATGCTTTGGGCTTGATTAACATGTGGTATCAACAAGATGGTGCCACATCGCATACAGCCAGGATTACAATGGAATTACTGCGAGACCTCTTTCCACAACAAGTTATTTCAAGAAATGGTGATGTTGATTGGCACCCACGGTCGCCTGATTTGACTGCTCCGGACTTCTTTTTGTGGGGATATCTGAAAAACAATGTTTATGCAAACAAACCAGAAACGCTTGAGCAACTCAACCTAAATATTCGTGATGAAATTAATGAAATACCGCGTAAAATGTCTCACATATGTAATTAAAAATGTGCTCAAAAGGGCTCGCATTTGTGAGGCTAACAGAGGCGGACATTTATCTGATATTGTATTCCATGCATAATTGCCGACATTAAATAAAACATTTATCAACATAAGATCCACTCTCTTTCATTTAATCAAAAATTATAAACAAAGTAATATATCTTCCCGACGGACACTCTGTATTTAAAATGGTACAAAAAAGTACTGATTTTTATCCGATATTCTGATATACTGATCTGATTATCATCCGAATCAATGAAGGTATATGGAATCAACCGTCTAAAGTACCAAACATCTTTTGACCAAATATGTTTTAGGACTTTTTAAGTAGATTGTGCCATGTCCGTCTGTCTGCGTGACTTGCTGGTAGACATGACAACTGCAGTAAATCTTCATGAAACTACTTGTAACTAATATTCCACCAGAACATCCTTTTTGATATCTCCCATACAATCTGACCTATTTTTCGAAATTCAGATTGGCCGATTTTCTGAAATTCATTCTATCCTCTGTAAATTGTACCTAGTGGGATGGAATAACAAAGGTTTTTGCTCGTTGTATAAATTATAACATTTTTCAAAGTTAAAAAAGTCGATTGGTTAACTATGGCCCTTCTTGTGCTTCCCATAGAAATGTCTGATTTGATTCATATAGGCATAGGTTCATATATTTTATCAAGTTATTCTAAATCCAGTAAAATTTGGTACATGTGAACATCTGGGAATGAAAATATACAGCATTGTCACGCTGACCGATTTTCTGAAATGCAATGTTATTCCCCATAACTCCTAATTCTTAGATTCCGGTAACCTTAATTTTTGTTCTACGAGTTAATTTATAAGGCCTGATAAAGCTTGCAAAAACCCGACCAAGTGATTACGCCCCTTCTTGAACGTACAAATGGCCGGTTTACACTATGTATTCTTAGCACCATGTATTCCCAGAAGGTGCACATAATTCAGTCACGCTCTTTCTGGGAGCACCCATATAGACTGACCGATTTTCTGAATTTCAATTGTAATTGATTTAAACCATGTGTTTTAAAAAGTTGCACATAATTTTGCCAAATTTGGGAAATAAAGCGTTTGACAAATTGGCTCTGAGAAAGAAAATCGACTGCATTGCCAAATCTGTTCAGTTACCTCCTAATTGACCGATTTATCGAAATTTAATTTCTAACTACTAATTCGTAGATTGCAGTTTCTTAAATGGTTGTTAATTACATTTATATGGGCAAATATAAAAAAATCGGCTAGATAACCAGCTCCCATGCAAAGTAAACAATTTGAGAAAAAAGAATAATTTATCAATAATTCCTAAGCGGAAGATGGTAGTTAACTTATAAATAATTAAGTTCAGTAAGTTATAATTTTCACATTTTATATTGCGTTAATTCACAGCATTTATTGACAGGAACGGAGTTATTTACCACGCCCCTTCTGACGTTCCGCACGCTTTTGCAACACCGTACAAATGGGTTGGTTAAGTCGTTTCCGTAGCAGACAAAAAAAGGCGAATTTTTTTTTTAAATATAAAATAATGGAAAAACATGACGGCCCCTTATCAGGTAATAGGCGCACCAGAGTACAGAAATTGCGTTCACTGGGTTATGTGGCGCTCCAGACGAAAAGTCCTCGGTAATGGATTCGATGAGCGACGCAGAATGACGAAATCAAAACTTCATTGAAAAACAAAGTTTAGAAAACCATTTCGATGCATAACTCAAGAACTGTTATGTCGGACTAAATATTGTGACACCCTAATGTTCATATATTTTTTCTTGTATTTTTGTTTGTGTATTATGTAGTTCTCTTGTAATTACTTCTAGTCCATGACAACAATTTATTACCTGGATCTGGGTAGTAATCAAATGGTAACGGCTCACTATGTTCACAAAGTTCAGGTTGATTTTGGAAAGATGTAGAGGCTTGGATGGATAACCTAACGAGCTGAACAAACACCTGAATAATGTATAACAAACAAATAAGTAATATATCTAAAAAACTAAAAAGAATACCGCTTAAATTATTTTTACCTTGACCGACTTCTCAATATTGGCGTCTCTGTATGGCGGAGTTTTAAATGCGATTCCACACCTCAAGTGAACGTCAGTTTTTTGAAACTCAGCATAAGCCTCCCAAATGAGCCGGTCGTCTTTTTCCTCATAGAATCGAATTTGTACATTTGCGCTTGGCAATGGACTACAGAACATAAATATCCCGCTTCCACCGATGGCTTTATCAGAACAACTGCACAGTCGGGTTATTTCCAATTTGTATACATGTTTCTTATCGGTAATGGGTTCTGAAACAACAGGCGGAAGTTTGTAGTAGCTCTTTGGTCCATTTGGAATAAGACTTTGGAAACAAAGGCGCACTGCGCTCAGGTTGAACTGATAGTCCACATTGTCGAAACCACCTGGTAAATAGATAATTTCTAAAGGAATAATTCTTACAACTTTATGATTTTTCCCACTTACCACCAAATGGATCGAATCTGACTTTCTTGCGATCTTTTAGGGACTGCGAGATGCCATCCTTTTTTACGCACCTTATTCCCACATTGTTCAAAGCTGCTTGCATGGAAGGACCTTTTAATTGCAGAATGTAGACCCCGTGCTTTGCACCTTTTTTGCTCACCAAGTTGTGCGGATGTTGAAGGTACGGCTTTTCAACAGTGACGCATGAAACCAAGATTTCTACATAGCCCCTGTAGTTAACCACTTCAATGGAGGGGAACGTTTTAGCGACGCCCATCGTATTAATGCCCGGTATCGAACCGGCGAGTTGGCCCTCAGATTTATAACGAAATCGGTACAACGTTGGATGGGGTTGCTCAATAATACGTATATATGGATTACCCTCTATCCATGGCCTCGTTGTAGATGAGGCGATCATCGCTCTTGCACGTAACGCACATTGGGACTGCGTGTCTGTGCTATCATTGGAGTTGCTTTCTAAGAAGTGAGCTTCAAAAGAAAGGTAACATAGAATACGAGTACACGTAACTGTAATTTATGCGCTGATCGTAAAATGATTAAAATAAAAGTTTCTCACAGGGAGAGAATTCTATTTAATGTAGCACTATATTTTGCTACAGTTGGCAAAAAAAAAAAACACTGTGCCAGTGGACAAGCTGGGAAAAGAAGTATTAGGCATATTTCTCTCAGACAGAAAATCTAATAGACAGTTTATAAGAGAGTTTTAAACGTCAGATTTAGACGCAGTATCAAAAAAAAAAAAAAACTCCATTTATTGAAATTACTTTTGCAAGATCCTTTTCGAATAAAAAGGATACAGTTTCATCATAATTGGTTGAACAGTATGGTGATTATACTGAAATGACCGATTTATAAGTTATATGTATATATAATGAAGAGCAGATGTGGACACATCGTGATCAAATTTAGTTTTAAGTAGCTGTAAAACTTTTAAAAACGGAGCTATAGAAACATATTTATTCTAAACACTTTGTTAAACCTAAAAAAACTGATGAAATAAAAAAATTCTCCGCTATTTAAAGAAAAACTGAAATTTTAAAGCCTTTGATGATATCAAATGTATCCATTTTTGCATGTTTAAAAATTATTTATTATAAATCATGTTTTTAGTATTTTGTCCATAAGCTTTTTGTTTTAATGGGGTTTTTAACCCTCTTGAACATACTTCCAACCAGCTTCTCAATATTGGGCCACTTCATTTGAAATCGAGACCAAAGTTCGTTTAAATTATGAGGTGCATTATCACTTTTCTCAATAAAGATCATATATTTTCAACCGTATTGTTTGAGATTTTTAGTTAGAAATATGATTTTTAATAATTGTAAGCATATGCTTAGGGTCACTATCCTGCTGAAAAATAACTTCTTTTTTTGGATAGATGCTTTCACTCACAAAATCTATTAGATTGGGCTTCAAAATATGAAATGCGACATTGTACTGTATTAATAGGAAGTGATATTGAAGTGATTAAGTGTTGATAGATTTATTATTGTGCACAGTGCTTGAATATATTATGCATTCTATAATAGCATGACGATCACTGATTTTTGTGTTTATTATTATTATTATTATTATTATTGTGTTATTTCTTCGACTTGGTGCTTTTTCCACATTTGATATTATTGTTCAATCATGTTAACTTCTTCCAGTCATCGGGGGTTCATTCTGCATTTTCTAATTTGAAAAAAAATGACCAACGTTTTAGCAATTTTACCTGCAGACGCATCGATTTTCTACTATAAGTCAACGACTCTGTTTTCAAGTTGTCATATATTTTCTTAATTTTTGCTCGAAAATGGAATTTTTGTCAGAAAATGGAGCTGTTTGCTAAGAAATCTATTCACTTTGGCTTAAAATGTTTGATTTGTTGAACTTGACAATAATGCAAGTACAGTAAATATCTGCAATGGCTTTGAGTCATACATCAGGTCCTGCTTTTTTTCGTTAAATGCTTTAAAAAATTGATTTCGATTGTTTTATATTTGAGAGTTTTGCAGTGCAAAAGCCAAACTTGGTCATTATGTATCCGCATGTGCTATTCACTGTAGATATGAGAAAAATATGTATTTAACACATTATTAACATAACATATTAACACTTCTAAAATCGTAATGTATACCGAGTACAAGTTGCACGTTGAAAGCAATTCCAAGTACTCTGCTGTTCCGCTCTGATTTTTCAATTTTTGGAAAGGTCTCAAAAAATAGCCCTTTCAATGGAGATTTGGTCGCCCTCTTCCGTATCGCTAGCCGCGTTCATTGTCAAAGACTGGAGCGTTTTAGTCCATTCGCTTAACAAAATCCAACTAACGCAATCGCTGTATTTTGATGAACTTCACCACGTCTATCGGTATACAGTTTACACAACTCCCAATTCGCTCGACACCGGCGCTTTCCGTTAATACGATGGTTCCATATATTTTACGGAGTGTTCTCTCAGAACTGATTCATATTCTTGTTTTATAATCGAGGACTCAGTGCTGCACAGAAAGGCAGGTAGGATTAATGTCTGGTACAGTTGAATTTTTTGCTGAGTATATAGCAGGATCTGTTTGCAAGCAATACTCTTCTAATTTCCAGGTTAACATCATAATATTATAAATTGTAGAGCCATTCACTTGAAAACATCTACTACTCACATAGAGTAAAGTAGACTTTGAATTTTCTGAATTGGACTGGTAGTCAGTCATTATCATTAACTACTATTGATTTATACTAATTTTGCCATTAACAAATCAGGAACGTAACTGAATTATGAGTAAGATAGTAAAAGAGATAACTTCACTAGCAGCAATATTGCTAACAACCATTACAATGTCTTTGTCCGTATTAATTACAACTGTTTGAAACCAAAACCTGCTGAGGATGGCATCTTTGTTTGGATCAGAACATCGCGGCTTAAAAAGTGGAAGTTCTCCGAATAAGAGAAATGTAACAAGATACATTTAATTGGCACCCAAATCTGTTGTCAGGATAGCTAGCTAACTGCAGAAGCAGTACCTCTTAAGACGAAAAGACCTGCGGCTATATAAGTTTTCTCATTTGTAATAGTAATTCCACAGTAAAACAAAATTACCATTAGGATTCCTTTCGCCATAGTTAGTGCATTTTTCACATCGATATTAAAACAACTTACACACTTTTATCCATAGAAGTACATTTATGGAAGTACTCACCCATCGTTTCATCTGGTTCCATGTTTCGTATTTTCACAAATATTCTCGAATGCTCAAAAATTACTAAAGTTCTTAATCGATTTAAATATAATATTTTAAAATAATTTAAAAAGTGTATTTCTTCCAGTTTATGCGAACGCTCGCTGTTTCATTCTCCGTGCAGTCTGTGGGGCGTTTCAAAAACAATTACAGTTTTCGCGACGTTTTTATGTGCTCAAGATTCTTAACTGAACTTGTCTGTCTGTTCGTTTCGTTCGCTTTGTAGTTCAAATGTTGTGTACAAACACTGGAGGTAGATAACCTTGTGACTAGGGAAGTCCACTTTCCCTTTGTCATTTCAAATCACTTTGTTTATTTGATGTATTTAGGAAATTCACTGTTTTCATCTGTTACGTGATAGTACTCTGGAGTCTCACGAGTCAAGTAATTCATTCACCAAGTATTTTTCAGATAATTTAAGCAATTGGACCTGCAAGTTATATATTTTTGTCGTATGTCGTTTTATTAAACATTGATCGTAATCATGCCATTTATCAAAAAAAAATCGTATTACTTATTAAAGTACATCATTTGGGAATTTATTTCGCGGGACTCATTTTGGAGAACAGTAAAATTTCTTATAATGGTTCGGCATGTAGATTCGACGGTGGCTGCCATTGCAAGGCAGATATTTTCTCTCACGCGCCAGGACAGTCGGTTTGTTAGCGTAATCTTTAGATTTGAGACAACTCCATGGAACACCATGGAGGCTAATTAATATCACCTATACTGGAGATAAGACCAACCGTGGCGTGATGGTAAGTATAGGTACATGCGGCTATCGTCCGCATGATTCCAGGTTCAACCCTGTATTATCCCCTGTCGAACAATTTCGAGTAATCGAATATCGACAAGTCTGGTAAACGCTCCTCATACTATGGTGTCCAGAATCGTCCTTAAATTGTAGGTCCAGTTGAGTGAGTCTAAAAATAGAAATATAAAAATAAAAATAGCGAGGGGCTCTCCCATGTCTCATGCATGAAGTGTAAGGGAATTGTTTTTTTTTTTTTGTTTTTGCTTCGAATGTTGGAGATAAATTTGGCAGCGAAAATTTCAAGAACTCGTCGCAGAGACGTATTGGACGAGTGTCAAGTTCCTCTGTCCTCTGGTTATAGCCAGGAAATTTTTGTAGTTCAGACAACATGAAGTCGTCTAACATCTCCACAGACCACTCTAAATTCACTGTAACTACACATCCCCTTTCGTCTTTAAAATTAAAATGCCGATAATTCCACACGACGGAATCGAACATATATGGTCACTTTAAGAGAATGATGGGGATTTGAATGCTTACGTTCTGGATTTGTTGCACCTCGATGAGTTGCGGCAAGTTCTGCTTACTTAGATAAAAGTGAGTTTCATCCCAAAGCAAGGTGTTGATAAATTTTGTAAACCTGATTTATGAGATCAAGGTTCTGACTGACATACTGGGGATTTAATTCCTACACCAATTGAATTTTGAGGGAGAGCACAGTTGAAATACTTGTGAGCTTCCGCATTAAAGCTACGGAACAGACTGATCTATATTCTCTGCATTTTTCACCGTTCTAGATGACTTTGGTCGCCCAGACTTGTACCGGTCTCTTCAAACTTTTTGACCCATTTTCGTATAAGAGGAATGGTTGGCGCATCATTTAAGGGGGACGAAAACCTGTGGTCCGCTCCTCACAACCGTTCCGTACAAAATTTTGTCTTTATAAGATTTGCAAAATTTTGTCTTCATAAGGTTTGCAAAATTTGAGAAAAATCGGTAGAGTAACCATTCCCTTTCTTTTACATTCCATTCAATTTTGGTAAATTTAACCAAATTTACACTGGCCAAGATTTTAGTAAATTTATTATTTAGAATAAAAATGGACTAATGGATTAAATGGACACCAACCTTTTCCCTATAATTTTAATATGTTAGCCTCCTATAACCTCCACTTTCGCCATATGTATTTCTTTATATAGGTTTATCCATTTAGTAGTTTCATAGCCACCGGTCTGACAAGGCTGCCAGCTGTTAAATACCTGTCATCTGAATTGTTATTTATTTAGTGAAAAGTTTGCCGTTAACGAATATGGTTAGTTTAACAACCGGAGAAATAGTAAAACTTATTTAAAGTAAATTTTTTATAGTAAAATTTATTTAAAAATAGTTAAAACTTATTACAAGAATTGTGGTTCAAACGTGATTCAACACCATTGATTTTGAAGTTTCTAGAAAGCGTAATTTCACATTTTGGCGACGTCAATTGGCTACCAAGTACATTCAATTTTTGTGGGCTACGTCAAAGACCGTGTTTACGCGGATAATCGCCGAACGTAGCGCCCGAAATGTGTGAACAAGTGGTCGAAAACTATCTCAAAAGAATCCAGCGGTGGTTTTTAAATGGCATTGTATTTCATACATAATGGCAAGGTCCAAGCATTATAGTGAAATAAAAGTCTCATCGAAATCATACCTTTTACATACACTTTAATTCTTCATAAAATGTTGACAAAATACTCCAGACAATCACGTTTATTCTGATATCTCTCACATAAATATCATGTATGTATTTGGTTCGTATCTTCTCACTCTATTGCATTAAATTCTGTAGACTTTAGTATAAATCAAGCGTTTGGTAAAATTAGGGCTGCAAAAGGCAACTGAGCAGCATTGTTATACCCCTTCCGATATCATCATCAAATATTCACTGATTTACCGAAATTCGGCTTTCCCCCGCAGTTTCAAATCAATAGGTTGCAGTAATCCACATTTTCATCAGTGCTTTATCATGCTTGGAAAACTTAAATAAGTCCACTAAATAACCACCTTTTTTCGGGTATCTCCCATACAAATGTTTTCTGTATAATACAAACGCAAACTGTTGCTCCAATGCGAAAGGATATTGGGTGAAAGTACGCCTATTTTAGTTCACCTATTAGACATTTTTGTATTCGAACTGTATAGTTTTTTTGTTTTTTTTGACAAATGCGATAAGGCTAGGAATCATCATAGTTTTGCCACTTGAAATACCACTAAGTTTTCATCAGACAGAAGTCAAATTTGGAATAAATGTTATTTAGTTCTAAAATTTGTTATGGAGCATTACACATGAATCATCATAGTTTTGGGTAAAGTTACATTTTGTCATGACAAGACGAACAAAAATGTGCCATTTAAAGCCCAGGTGATCTACAGAGCGAAACTATAGAGCATCTTTTACAACTATTTTTCATGGTTTTGTATTATGCAAAGGCATAAACTGAAGCGCCAATATCGAATCACTTTTCATGAATTACCCAAGCGGTTATATACTCGTATAGGCCATGTTCAGTGTATGGACATCGCACTAAAAGTCATTGATATTCTCTTTAAGGAAGTGCGAAAAATCAATTAGATAAGAATCGGACAGATCCGTATCTTTGAAAAGAGCCATAGCTAATGTAAAAGCTATTATAATTAATTAATTATGGATTATAACATATTAAAAGGATACCAAAAATGAAACACATTTTGAGCATAGGAATATTTTACATTTTTGCTAAATGAATATTGGAAAATTATTTTTATTTAAAGGTATATTTCTTCATAGTGGCCAGTAATTAATTTGGAGTACAATTTAGTTCGATTCGATTGGTAGTCGTTGTTAATACAAATTGAAAAACTGGTAAAAAATGCAATATAGATAAGTAATTTTAATATTCATATCAGTTCATATATATAAAATGTTATATATTTTTAATATTTCGTTAGATTTTACATACAAATACTGATTTTATGAGTAAGCAAGCTGGTTCTTTGAACTAGAAGTTACGTTCTTTTCACGAAGAAAAAATTCTACGAGACATTGTTTTTTCGTAGAAAATGTAACTGTGTTGACAATTTGATTATGTTGGTTTTCAACACTTAAATCTTAAAAAGGAATGTTTTTACTTCATAATACAGATTTGCAAAATTGTAAAATTTTGTCTTTTTCGTATTGTAATTTAATTTCACAAGTTTACAAATATATTATCGAACATATTGTAATGTCAAAAAGAAAGTCGTCCCGATTTCAGGGATGGAAACTGGCAAAAAAAGGGAATTGTTGCTTATTATTAGTAAATATTTGGTCACGACTCTATATATCAATATATCTGTTGCCATCAGCCGAATTATTTTCTAACGCCCTCCATTTCGTTCAAGAATAGTCCGGTGTGAAGCACGATATAATTGAAGTAACAGAGTCGATTGGCTTCGCAGATATTCTGCCAACTCAATTTCCCAAGAACATATCTACTGTTTCAGTTCACAACAAATGATTGCTCCGGTAATGATTGCATTGCTGAGTGGAATGACATTTGCAGCAGCATTTGTAACAGAATGAAAATTGTTTAAACAATTTCAAACAATAATATACATTAGACCAGTTCAAAAATGTATGGGAAAAATTTTGTGTCTTATTTTCTTCGGTGCGCGTCCATTTTCTGAAAGTTCTAGCCCTAACGAGATGAAAAATATTTCAAGACCCCAAAAATTTTGATCCCTAGGTATTCCGAAAATCGTTTTAAGGTCATTTTTTGACTGTTTGCGGCTTAAAACCTTTAAAAAAATGTGTGGTCCAAACCAAATGATATATGGATAAAATTTTTATGGCAGATCATTAATAATAATCCAGGCAATTTTTGGTTTTTTAAATTTTTTAAAAAAACAATGTCCGCTATTTTTGGCGGAATATTTAATCTGCAATTTAACCCATAAACTAACATTATCGGTTTTCCACATCAATTTTTTTTATTTTTTTGTTCTAGCAAAAAAAAGTTAGAATTTTTGTATTTTTGGGTGAAGATTGGCCTTTCTAACGGTATATAATGTTCTACATTCTTTGGACCATAAAAATAAAAAAACAAAAAAATAAATTGTAAGTATTTTATTTTTTGAAAATTTTTGGAAATTTTTTCTATGGTTATCTACAACCTGCAGCAAATTTTATTTCTATCACCTTAACCGGGTGTAAGTTGGCACCTAGAAACGATTTGGAGTTACTGCAGAGTCTTGAAAAGTATAAAAGCATCTAAATTTATTATTGAACTTCCTAAAGTCACATTTATTTCTTTATGCGGGTTCAAGCGTATTAATCCTCAGATAGCAGCAATTGCAAAACAAAAATTCGAGCATCACTTATGGTATCTTGGTGAAGAGCTTGTG
Source organism: Philornis downsi (assembly GCA_019455685.1). Classification (NCBI taxonomy): domain Eukaryota; kingdom Metazoa; phylum Arthropoda; class Insecta; order Diptera; family Muscidae; genus Philornis; species Philornis downsi. The sequence continues at coordinate 4,131,485 of JAHXMU010000826.1, forward strand.
GGGCTATACTTTTTCGATAGATCACTAAGTGTTGACACTCACAAAAAAATGGCGGAGTCTATTAAAAACAATCTAGGAAACGAAAAGACTTTGAAAAAGGCCACTTGTAAAGCTTCATATTTAAATGCCAATTTGTATGATTTCGTTACCATCAACACGCAGTTCTTTTTTAAAAAACTAAAAATATCTACAGATTTCCTAATGCTTGACCCTGCTGAGTGGATTAATAACAGAGATTATGTTAGTGGTCTTCAAATTGTGACACAGCTTAATGTCATTAACGATTCAGCAGGAAGATGTGTGGCCTTAATAACTGATTTTAATAAATCAATAACATCTAATGAAGAGCAAAAACAATATTTGCTGCAGGTTGTAGATAACCATAGAAAAATTTCCAAAAATTTTCAAAAAATAAAATACTTACAATTTATTTTTTTGTTTTTTTATTTTTATGGTCCAAAGAATGTAGAACATTATATACCGTTAGAAAGGCCAATCTTCACCCAAAAATACAAAAATTCTAACTTTTTTTTGCTAGAACAAAAAAATAAAAAAAATTGATGTGGAAAACCGATAATGTTAGTTTATGGGTTAAATTGCAGATTAAATATTCCGCCAAAAATAGCGGACATTGTTTTTTTAAAAAATTTAAAAAACCAAAAATTGCCTGGATTATTATTAATGATCTGCCATAAAAATTTTATCCATATATCATTTGGTTTGGACCACACATTTTTTAAAGGTTTTAAGCCGCAAACAGTCAAAAAATGACCTTAAAACGATTTTCGGAATACCTAGGGATCAAAATTTTTGGGGTCTTCAAATATTTTTCATCTCGTTAGGGCTAGACCTTTCAGAAAATGGACGCGCACTAAGGAATTTGAACAATTTTGAAATTTGAACCGGTCTAATATACATACATATATTGATACGATTGCTGTTCAAATTCAAATATTTTTATACCCTCTCTCAATCGTTGATTCCCAGTTTGGTTATCAGTATATTTAACCAATCGGCGAATGAAATGGTGCTTTTTTACCCCTCTTACTTTCTGTGATATTTGCCATACCGATACATCCACGGTGAACCTCATATATTGTCACTCGTCCACTTTGAATTTCAAGTAAATCTTCCATGAGCTCCCTTAACCACATTGCTTCAGATACGGCTGAGCCTCAAAGCTATGTATTCAGTTTCATTTGACGACGTAGCGACTCTCTGCTGTTTCTTTGATGACCATGGAAGTACGCAATCATTAATTTGAGATAAGTATCCACTTATGATTTTTTTGTCTTTCGTATCATTTGCCCAGTCTGCATCTGCATGGTCGACAATCGGATTATGATCATCTTTCATTTAATATAGCTTCATTCCCTATATCCTTATGATAGCGAACAATTCTATGTAAATGCTGCCAGTGTTCTTCATTTGGGTCATGTTGAAATCGGCCCATATATGCAACAGAAAAACAAATATCGGGTCTGCAACTCTCTATATGGTTTGTTGGTCTTTTCTTTATTTCTGGTCAAAAGCTTTCCATAGGAGTTTTTACGGAATTGCAGTCTGACATTCCAAATTTATTAACTATTTTATTAGCACCTGGTTTATTCGACAGTTTTATACTTCCACTTTAATTTTCAGGATTAATATTTTAAATATTTTAAACATTTTAAAACGCCGCAGTCGTTCATTTCGAATTTTGGTCCAAGGCGTTTTTTAGTTCATATTCGATACATTGTCTTCAATTATAAATTGATCACCTACATACAAAACTACAACAATAAACTCTGTTTGATATTTTACAGTCGAGTGACAGTAGATATTCATTGAATTTGCTGTTCCAGCAGCCTGGTGACTGGTTCAGGCCACATATCGATTTGTTTAGCTTTAGAACCAAATCCTCTCTTACTTTCACCCTTTCTGGTGGTTCAAGATAGATTTATTCTTTCAAGGCGATATGAAGAAATGCTGTTTTAACATCTAATTGATGGCATTTATGCCCCCTGATGATTCAATTCGTATTGTGATTAGCTTTGCTGTTGCGTATGTCTCCTTGCAATACATTCCTTCCTTTTGCAGAAAACCTTTTGTAACCAAACGCGATTGTATTTTGTAGCATTTCCTTTTTCCGGAAAATACACTTTGATTTAATCGTCTTTACCTTAGAATTAATTTTCCGTACTAAATTATTTTCCATACTTTTCAGTTCATCGCGAATTTGCGTACAGTTGAGTATCTGGCTTACTAAAAATATCTTTACAATTTTCCAGAACCTCGTTTAAAGAAGCTTCCGCCTGTAATCCCGTAAAAAAAACCGAGAAACTTGCTCGGCAGTTTTCTATCCCTATCACCTCTTCGAATTGTTAGGTTCTCAGTTTCGCGTAAAATCGGAACAACTAGGTTTTCCAGTTTATTCATTTCTTGAACCGTACTTGAAGGTGTCTCAGCTTCAACGCTTACTGTATTTAATCGAATCAGTGAGTAGCACTACTAGAATCACCTTCCACATTTTGAAAATTACAAAAATCCTGATGAGTTACAACATCAATTTCCTCTTCATCAGCTTCCCTCTCTTGATTGTGAATTATTATTATACATTCCTTATTTTTTTCTGTATTACGTCTATCTTTGAATGGGAATTCCAATTCCTCAAACTTCACATCGCGTTCAGTGGAAACCTAAGATTTTTCAAAATCTCAAGGACGATATCAATTTGGAATACAACCAATGATTAACTTCGAATCAAGTTCCTTTCTTTGGGATCCAAGCATACGCTTTACAGCTAAGCACTCTCAGCTTGTCAAAGATCTTGTTGGACACCGGTTTATTATATAAGTTGCTGCCGAAACAGCCTCGTGCCACATGTTCTTTGGAACTTGAGAATCGATGACCATTGCTCTTACCTTTTCAACAAGGCTTTGATTGAATCTTCTAGCCACACCATTTTGCTGAGACTGTATGCCATTGCGGTTTTCACCTGAATTCTTCCCTCTCTATACCATTTATGTTGCTCATTTGAAAGGTATTTATGCCTTTGATCAATAGTGAACTTGGAATGATGTAGTTGCTGTCTCAAATTCCTTTAGTTTATCGAATACTCCAGTCGTCTCTTTAATGGGATATGTTACGATGAAATGACTAAATTCATAAAATAAGCTTTATATAAAATATCGCGATCCATCTAATGCAGTTGGGCTTAGTGGTCCGCAAACATTCGAATGAATTCGTTCCAGTAGTAACTCGACAATGTTTCGCTTCTACACAGACAACGCAGAAACCAATTGTTGTTGTTCTTTACAAGAGTATCCAAACTTGCTGGCTTATATGTCCAAAACGTCAGTGCCATAAAGTGGTTTGATTTTCACACAAATCCGCCACTGGTTTTTCAATAAAAATTTCTAATTCGTAAAGGTGACCTCGCAAATAAGCTGTAGGTAGCAACTGCCCACTTTTCATAATCAAGACTCGATTTTCCTGAAAACTCATAGAAGCACCAGCTTTAGTAAGTTTTCTAACAGAGAGAAGATTGTCTTTTAACTCAGGAGCATATCTAAAATCCTCCATCCGATCTGCCGACAATATTTCCAATTGAGTTTGCCAATATTGGCAACATTATCGCAACATTAATCTCAACAGGATTGCAAGATGTTCGCTACTCTTGTATCCAACTTAAAAATAATCTTAGAGTTTTGATAACATTTGTCAGACGCATATGCCTTAAAGCAGAAACTTTTATTTACAGCATTTGCATTGACTTACAAAATTTCGCTAGATGTCCCAACTTATTGCATTTGAAGCACTTTCCGCTAAATTTCTTTTTAAAATTTGCAAAAGTAATTTTCTTTTCTTGCAATTATTTTGCATTGCGTTCATTGATTTTTATTTCCTCTGCAAACAATCGTTCTTTTACGATGTCTATCCGTAATTTATCGTTCTCTAAATTCTGCAGTGCCGTAATCAATGGTTCAAACGTTTCCGGCAAAGATAGAAAGAGTTGGGATATTGCGTCAGCATTGTCAAGCTTTGCTCCGGCAAATTTAAGTTGCCTAATTAAATTTTCAAAATTGTGCAAATATGTTCTTGCATTATCTCCAGTTTTCACTGTTGCTAATTATTTCCACACGAGTAATTGATTTGCCACGGATTTCCTAGTGAACGGAGCCTCCAAACTGTCCCACTGTTTGCAGTTTGCAGTTTGTTTATCGCGAACGTAATTTTAACAATCGCCATGTGTATGATTTACCAAGCAATCTTTTTGCCTCTTTTTAGGAATTCTGCTCTTTCCTTGTCATCTGTTGCTGGATCGCCGGTCAGAACGTCCAAAAAATTTAAGGAGTCGAAGTGAGTTTTTATTCTAAATTGTCAGTTGTACTTACAGCTATTAAATTGTGATATACCGCTAACCAAATCGTTGTAAAGTTCATAACAGGTCCATAAGCGTCAGGATCTCGTAAAAAAATTTGTGAATAAGACTATGGCTCCTGTCTAGTTTGCGCCCAATTTCTCTTCCACTGCATCAGGCTATCGCCTGATAACGTGCCGCTATCCAAAAGATCCAAAGTGATCAATGGTACCACTGGTCCAAGGTCCTTTGCTAAGGTTGTCAAGGACAGCCTGGTGCTGGCGGTCATCAACAGGGGAGATGTGGGCGGCACCATTCCCAGGGGAAAAGAGGAGTCATGTCGAAAACGCTCTGTCTTCGGTGTACTCCCAAGTGTCAACAAAGAGGACATTCCGACCCGACCCAGGGCACATGCATGGATCCCGACGATCCCTAAAGAAGCGGAATCCATTATTCGTGAGTTCACGGAGCGTAATCTGAATCTTCCAACTCACAACTGGAAAGTTGGTCGATTGGATGAGGTCGGTGGGACTTGCAGGCATGTGGTATTTATTCTGAATGTCGAGTCCCTCTCGTGTCTTGTCGTATCCAAGGCCTACTGTCTTATGGATTCAGCCATATTCAACTGGAGGTCTACAAAAGTGACAAGCGATGCCAACCGACAGATACCGCATCGGATAACACTGATGCGACCTCCGACCTCCGAAGGAGAGGGGAACTTACCGTAATTGCCAAATGTGTGTCATTAAGGGTGCGTAGAGGGGCTCTTCAACACAAATCCGAACGAGGAAATTTGTAAGAAACAGCTTCTTGCAGACACAGAGGAGGATATGGATCTGACAGTGGTGGAGAAATATAATGGTACTTCGGTTTCTTCAGATTAACCTCCAGTACTCTAAAGCTGCATCCGCAGCTCTGATACAGCTCTGGAGCTCTGGAGAATGAAAAATTTTGGATAATCACAGCTTTTCAGATCACCGTCATATCAGCTTCTATCTGAGTGGATTGGAAAGGATTCAAAGGACTGCTTTTCCACTGAATGTCAGGAGAGCAAACATGGACAAGTATAAGGAGGCATTTAACAGGAATTTTTCAAGGATATCTGAAAAATATATTAATGCCCGGAACTTTGAGAGCATACAGCGGTCTGAATGACTCGCTGCAGCCCTCATGTACCAAGGCTAAAGCCAGAGGTAAGAAACGACCGCGATGGTGTTTGTTAGAACTTGTAGATATCAGGAAAGCTGTAGGAAGATCTTTAACAGGGCTAAGTCCACCAGAGCTTCACAGGACTGGGACATCTACAAAGAGAAATTTAAGGTGAATTATGCAACAAAGTTGAAGACACTTCCGAAGCCGCAAGGCTAAGGAAAATACTGGCCTCTACATTGTGCACCCTAGGTTATCTCAGGAAACCGCAGGATGATTGGACAACATCCAATGAAGAATCACTCTTGGATACTCATTTTTCTGGTAATTCCCGAAACGGAATTGTCGCGGAAAACACTGCGTCAAATCAACTGTTTTCTGCTGCCAGGGAAATCGTAACCAAACTCAAAATAGCGGAGGCAATCAGAAGCCTTGACCCCTTCAAGTCACCCGAACTGGACATGATTTCACCGGGTGAACTACAAGTGGTGGCTGACATGCTGATTCCATGGCTTCAGTAGCTCTATATCGGCTGTATCGACCTAACTTATATCCCTGCTATGTGGAGGGAGACCAAGGTGGTCTTTATTCCCAAAGCCGGGAAAACCACCCATATGGGACCAAATGATTTTAGATCTATCAGCCTATCATCCTTTCTCCTCAAAACACTGGAGAGACTCATTGACAGCTACCTTAGAACGAGCATAAACAACATGCTTACTGCAAGGGTATGTCCACTGAGACTGCCCTGTACTACTTGGTCGGATTCATCGAAAGCTCACTCGCCGTTAAGGAGTATACTTTGGTAGCCTTTCTAGATACTGATGCAGACTATCCCGATGCGATAGCCGCAGCACTATCAAACCTGGGAGTAGACGTCAGTATTAGGAGGCTAGTGTACGATCTTCTTACAAAAAGACGTATTAGGGCTAAATTGGGGTCGTCGGATCTGAACAGATTTGCCAGTAGGGGAATACCCCAGGCTGGTGTTCTATCGCCACTGCTATGGAACCTTGCTCTGAACAGTATTCAGTTCTCTTAAAGGAGGCTGGCATCAAGGTTGTCGCATACGCAGGCGATGTGGCAATAGCAGTTAGGAGTAAGTTTTTGAGAACGCTCAGAGACATCCTTCAAAGAGCCCTTCTCACTGTAACGAAGTGGGCGGAGAAAAACGGTCTCGGAGTATATCCAAGTAAGACCGCAGCAGACTGCCGCAACTAAGCAGTAAGACTGAGAGAGCTGTCATAGTGGTCAAACAGTGGTTATGGTCGCAGTGTCATCCTTAACGCTTTGCACTCTGGTGAACCACTGTTCGACAAGAAGTACCATACACTTATACCAGATAGAGATACAGGAAAATGTAGAACTCCTGGAGTAAGACTGTATGTCGACTGGAGCTGTAGTCCGTGGGCATGCCTCTAGCCACTTGCAAGCTCCTACTGCGAGATAAAGCATATTTAGCAGCAAATGGTAGGTGGGCGTCTGTCCAAGGCTGTAATCACACACACTTCTGTCGCTATCAAGACCTGACGTCTCATTGCTTGTATCTGTCATGACGTGACATTGTCCGATTGGAAGACATGCAGTGAGATTGAAGGTTGCGACAAGTGACTTCTGCAGGAGCTGTGGGGATAAAGAGGAGGAGGAATCCATAGAACACCTTCCCTGCAATTGTCCCGTCCTGGCGAACAGGCGGGGATCAACACTGGGCTCTTATTTCTTTAGGCACCTAGGAGACCTGAACGATATAGATATTGTCCGACTTAAGAGCTTCTTGAGGCGCTCAGGATGGTTCAATGAGGGAAACTAGGGACATCCATACCTCTAGTTTCCATGGACTACACAGTCTAAGTGAGGCTGTCTATTCAGATTGCAGTGCTGACCTAACTTAACTTACTGCTAGCTTCGAGAGGAACAAGAAGAACATTTTCAACCAAGAGCTAAGATTACAGATGAACTAATTCAAGATAATCTTTGGGATCTTTTAGATTAAATATTTTCAATAAACAAAAAAAATTTCATTTAAGAAATTCTCGTTAATATTAACTAATGAACTGGTTTTTCTTTTATATTTAGTTTCCTATGGGAAATTTTATAATTGAAACAAAACGTTTTTAAGAAAAGAAATAACAAAACGTTGTATAGTTAAACGAATGAGGCTTACTTTGCTCAATTTCAGGAAACACCATTATATTTCATATTACTTAACACAATTATATGTTATATTACTAAAAAATTGTATTTCCCATATTCAACATTTTTACAACATCAAAAATATATAAAAATATATTATTGTAACGACTTAATGCCTCTGTAGAAGTAATGTAGAACTATATTCTAAAACGCAAAGATTCAACAACATAAAGAAATTACGTAAGAAATGTTTAAAAGTTGTCAAACCAAGGTTAACTGCCTCCTATGACAAGCCAATAATAGCTGTTTCAGTCAAATTGAAACAATAAGTGTAGCAGCAGGTGCGATGATTATTGTGCCGACTAGTATGAAATGTTTTCGATGGGGTGCTTGGTATCATAAACAACGATTGTTAAGCTTACTTTTTGGTAGGGTGTACGCACAATCCCTACCGAACATATACCTTTTCACAGTGTGAGGAAGCCTCAACGTTAGATGTAAGAGTAAATTATGTGACCAACGTCAAAAATACTCGTATGCTTCAAAACGCCAAGTAAACTTACGCTGTATGTTTGTTAAATATGTCTCGACTATCACTCCACCCCAATCGCTGGATCTAGTTATTAAGCTAGAAGAAAAGGCTAGCTAGAAGAAAGATAGTTAAAAAATTTAAAAGACGTGGACCTCGGTTGTCAGGCCTGTAACCATTCAATTGGTTTTGCAAAGTAAGGGCTAAATAGAGAAGAACTGAAGAACACTAATTCATACATAAATTTTATCAATAATATATCCAACTAATGAAATGAAATCCTGGCTACAGCAATATATGCACTGCCGAAAATATCGCATTTGATACTGGAAGTATGGCGGATAATCCGAATTTGTCGATTCCACGGCATTCTCAGCAATTGGTTCTCATTATGGCGTATTTTGCACTTGACTTTGCACATCCATCAATATAGAGTCCTACTCGCGTAACAATTAATGCCTGCTGACCATTCACAACACCATAAATAGGCTGATTGGGTGATACAGCAATAGGCTTTCAATGCTGATTTCTCCAACAAAATTTTCTTCAGTAATGAAGCTCATTTCACAATCGGTTGTTACTCGGTCGGTCGGTGGTCATTGAGCCGTATTTTTTCGAAAATGACACTGGAGGAACTGTTGTCGTCATTCAGAGCGCTGTGGCCGTGACTGGTTTTTTTGGTTTGCAATTGAAATTATGAACTGGACGGTGCCACGAGGCAAGCAACACGACCAATTTTGGCTTTATTGCCTGAGAAGTTTCCAGAAAGCGTATTTCACGTTTTGTCGACGTCAATTGGCCACCAAGATCACGCTTTTTGGCGCCGTTAGAGTTTTGTTTTTGGGCTACGTCAAAGGCCGTGTTTACGTGTATAATCTCCAAACACCGGAGCATTTAAAATCCAACAAGAAAAACGTCAAATAATTGCCGAGATTCCGCCCGAAATGTGCGAAAAAGTGGTCGAAAACTACCTCAAAAGGATCCATTTCTGCAGCCAACGTAGAGGCGGTGATTTAAATAACATTGTATTTCGTATAATAATAAAGTTTCGTCGAAATCATAGCTTTATGTGTATTAAATAAAACACTTTTGAAACCGAATATTAGATAACCCATTATTTGGCGTTTATTAGCTATACAATATCAAAGTAAAAGTACACCACTGTATGTTTTCAGACGTAATATAAAATAATTTCTCTAACATTGGAACAAACCAAATGTTTGCTTGTACCTACGCAGAGTATCTGAGGTGAGCGAGTTCGCTCAGATAACCCTAGAGAAGGGTTATTCATAACAAAGTTTTTATTGGAATTCGATTACATTGATGTTATATGATCTGCCTGCATAAGGGACGAACGGTATTGAAAATAGGTCATATTGATCTCTATTTTGATATAGCCTCCATACAAACGGAGCTGCTAAATATGGCCTTGTCGGTTCCAGAAGACATAACATAATTGAACTTTTAGTACTTAAAAATGGAACGTTCATGCTTGGTATAACTGCTTCCACAAGCCATCATACTTTTTTTATTCCACAATTTATTTCAAATGATGCTTCACAGCATTTTTTAAAAAATTTGCTTCTCACCGGTACAGGTTATCATATACAGCTCATTTAAATTGGTGAAATTTAGATGTTCTGTTGTTTCCAACTGACCTATTTCGTTCATGATGGTGTGGTTATTTTAAGCCCGTTCCTGGCTGATTAAAAATAATGCCTGCCTACTTGTTTGTATTTTTTCTACGAAAAAAAAAAAATTAAATTTGCGCACCATCTAGTCTTTTACATATGAATGACCACTCTGTAATTAATAATGGCTGTCAGCTGTAATTTAATGCATTTTACAAAATTCGAATCGGTTGTCTGTGAAAGAGTTGAAGGCTGAAAACAGCGTCAAAAATTTATTACGCTATACAAAATGCAAATTGGTGAACTTCCAATCAATATAATTTATGTACATTTTTGACATGTTTTGACATTTTGATAAAGGCACATATACTACAACCCTAGTTGGATATTTTAAAAATCACTTAAATCATACATTTGAGCTAAATACCCAATTTTAATTTTTTTAGTTTTTTAATTTTTAATTCAGAAATATTTAACTTAACGTCTGTGGCAAAATATCAGGCTCGCTGAGGCATGATATATATTTTAATATCACATGGCATCCTTGTGAATGTGTGTGAAAGTAATATGCAACTGGTACTCCAAATAGGATGGGTCGATGTTGACGGCATGTGGCGACCATGTCGTTTTGCCGGCGTCTGTCTAATCTGTTGTTTATATCCACTGGTAGCAATCATCATGTAAATGATAAAATATTATTATCAAAATGAGTGTTCGTTAGTGCAAATAGAGACGTGATCGCCCTTCCGTGTCGACCCGGTCCGGTAAATAATCAGCCAACACCCGTACGTCGATTCTCCGCCATGATCAAATACTGGAACTTTTGAATACATCACCTGACGAATTTTGCGTCGAGACTTGGGCTAGCAACCTTACGAGATCCGGCTGTTCCATGAAATGTAATGGCCACAGAGAACGAAGTTTGTTTTTTGAGATGAACAATAACGACGACTTGAATGATATAAAATTGATGTTAATTAACTGCATAATATAGTCAATTCATAATCATATAAAAATTGCATTAAGTATCACGGCAAATATAAATTGAAGTTTATTTTAAGGAAAGTTGCCTTCAAAGTATAGGCAGGTAAACAAACGTACTGCCTCACATTTGGTGGTACGAAACTGCTTCCAGCTTCAGTATTTCACATGGTTCCCATGGGAAAGCACATTTTGTACGAAGTTGTAAACATTATCCGATGCAATGACAATTAATTTTTTTGCGTCACTTGCAGAGTTCAACAAACGCTTAATTTGGGATTTCTTAGATTTTATTGACGACTTTTTCACATACATATGCATCTATGAAAATTAATTATGGCGACTTTCAATGCACTGTGCACTGTCTAATTTCTGATTTCACAACACAACAGTAAATCCACCTCAACCTCCACTTTCCGCTAGTTGTTATTTTTGCCGTTGACCACGAACTGTGCCGGCGATTTAATGACGTCGTGTCTAAAAAAAAATATTGATCATCATTTTACTGATTACAATCCGAAATTACACAGTTGTAGTTAGATAGTGGAATGAATTTATTCTCATTTTAGCGGAGATTTATGGAATAGTATAATTCATATTGCGTTTTTCACACCGCGAAGGGAGCTTTAAAGAAAATTCTAAATGAAAAACTTCTCTTGTCAACTTTTTTCTAATACTTTTAAGATTTCTAACGTTTAATTTGCCCGACGATCAGATACACTCTGAGCGCGATTAAGTTGTAGTAGCCAATACAGTTTGCAATTTTCATCTAGGGGAGAACCACAGAGATGGAGTGAGAATGTGATCAATAAATCTTAATGTCTGGGTACCCTACACCTAATTGTAGTTATACTTACTTATCTAATAAAACGAATGTGATATAATTCAAATTTATTTTGTATTTTTGGAATTCCAAAGTAACTCAATTTGATGGAACCCTGACGACAAGGCGTGTAATTAAAAACTCCGATTAATCGAATAGAAATTTCAGCCAGGTGAACTGACTAACACATACCTTCACTTATACTTGCCTTATAATCCAGCATCATTTTGCTTTGGCCGTGGTGTGTCGCTCTATTCTTTAAAGAGTACTCTTCCATTTTCATTCGCAGAATTAATTAAACTAAATGCCTGATAAATTATACTGTTTTCATTCCCAGAACTTACTTTACCAAAACCATAAGATGTGCTAATTTGACTGAATTCAGTATAACTACTAGAAAGTTATGAAGCTAAAATTACATGGATTAAATCCGTAGTTTGCAATTTTTCTAGGACTTACAGAGAAGTGTAATTCAATATATTGAACAAGAACCAACGCTATCGCACCCTATCTGTTAGAACTTACGGGGGGAAAATGAATTTCGGAAATCGGCAATCTGTATGGTAAGTAATAGAAGGTAATAGAATTTTACTAAATTTAGTGCAAACATGTAAGAGATATCAGTCTAAGAATATATGGACTAAATGGGCCATTTGTACGGGAGGTGTCGTCCTAGTAGACGAATGTGAAATTGCGAAGGAAAAAACTGAATATTGTCAATTTGTATGGGGTGCGTCAATAGAGTCAATTCCAAACACCGACAACGATCTGGCAAAATATTAGGCGATGTCAAGTTTTAACATATTTATCGAGGCCATCAGCCAGCCAGCCAGCCAGACAGACGGATACCGCTCAAATGGCTTAAAAAGTTATAAAACATATTTGGTCAAAAGATATGGGATACTTTAGATGTTTTACATTAGATGTAAAAACAGTTATTTTTATGGCAGAATGCTACATTTGTATACTTCTGAAAATAACAAGTCAGTCAAGCATTTAAAGTAGGGTGCAAATAGTCTAAAAATAAATAATCGTAGAAGCAACGATGGGTGATGGACTCTTTCTAATTTGTGTTCTCTGGCTGATATTACACCAATATTAAGCCAATCATTTCAAATAGACAGAATCAGAACCCCTAAATGTGGAGAACTCCCGCAAATGTTATAAAGAACACAAGTTAAGGGATGCTCTAACAGATAAGAAAGACTCTGGAGGATGTGCTCAATATGCAAGTTCATGGTTGATATCAACGCCGACTGGTCAGAGGTGGGCACGACATAAAAACCACGACAATTGTTACAGCTGCCGTGCAGAGAAGAATGAACTTGGATGTGGAGTTATAGCTGGAAAGAGGCTTAGGCACCTTGACCTATCTTGAAAAATCAGAAGATAAAATTAGTTGAGGAAAAAATTACGTTTTATGAGTGACTGTAAGAAGTACACGAACAATGTACTGGCCGCAATATTTAAACTATTCTGTATTCTGATAGACTTTAATATCAAAAGAGAAAGTAAGTTAGCATTAGTTAGGGAATACTCGTATGTGATCGCAATCCGTAGAGCAAAATTTCCGACAAACGGGTTCAGACTGACTAGTTACCATGGTTGCAAATGGAATCGAATTGATGCATTAAAATATACTCAAGTTAATTTGAGTATATGTATGTGGGGAGCATACTTGTAGTGTAGTAGAAACACGGGGTGAACATACACAAGGATCACTCGGCTGCAGGTAAGATGCGAATTGGGCTGAGCAGAGCGCAAAATGTACGTATCCAGGTACAGGTACAGAGAAGACTAGACTTCGCAAAGCTATACCATACCACCGAAATAATCATAATACATCAAATAAAAAAAAACTGATCTCACCTGTCAGATGCCAGCTTTAGTTAGCTATAAAGCCAAAGTTATTTGAAGCCATGTCTGGGCTTGGTATTCCTGCAAAGTTTACAACTTTTTGCAAATTAACAATGACCGGCATGCAGTAATCAGTGAATATACAAAGATCTCATTTCACACCACACCAGACCTATGTGCGAAATGTACCGCGGCTTTCTAAAGCAGAAGAAGGAGACAACAAAAGCGTTTTTGGCTATAATCGGGGAACGATGAATTTACTGCATTAACCACTTGGAAGTGCTAGGTAATTTCACATACTGTGAGATTCTGTCAATTATATAAATGATGTCAACTTAAAAATGAGGCCGACAAAAATCCATCTATATTAGAGATTTTTCTATATGTCTTATTCTACAATGCAGTATCTTGGATTATGACACAAACAGATAAATTTGTTCTCGGCAAAAAGAAGCTCTGAGTGGTTTTGGAGTTATTAATGATCAAATAGGAAAAAATCATTTAGAAAAATCACGCCTTTCGCTACTATTTTTGTTGTTCCCAATCCAATGCAGTGCACAGTGGCAGTAACAAAGTCCAACCTTTATTCTTTGCAAACGTTGATCAAGCGTTTGAACGTTTCATGACTTTTTAAGCCGATTGAGCGACTCTCTTTCTTTTGGCTGGCTGATAGATACGATAACTGACGCAAATCTATAGGTATAAGCGTATCTGTCTCATGAAATTTTTCCTAACAGTTATCCTTTGGGTTCCTTTAAAACACGCAAGGACCGGCGGAGCAAGAAAAACATAGACTGAAGATATGTTTGTACTGAAAATAGAGTCATAAAGTAATTAAGATGTCGCATATCTGGTAAACGTGACTTAAATATTAGTAGAAAAGCGGAAGTCTATAAAAATGCGATATGTTTGCCATTTTGTCCTATAATTATTGACTAAGAAATGCTGAGTTACTGAATAGAAGTAGTTATTTTATAATATTCATGTCTCTGTTAATTTTTGATAAATGAAAAAACTCCATGCTTTTTGTACCATTGTATACAATTTTCTACTGGATATACACCTTTATTTACACTATTACAATTTTATTAAAAGCACATTCTCTTATCCCAAATACAGATGTCAATTCTCTTAAATTTGTTCGTCTGTAGCTCACGCAAATCGAATTGAACATCCAATGTTCTGACAACAGCTTCAGATCTATGAGAAATAATGTTCAAACTTTGGCAAATGATAACAAATATTTATCATCTTTTATCAGCTTTTCAAGATACTTTCAATGAAGATCAACATATTTTTGAATACTTTCGTACCAATTTTCGAAACACTTTCTACACTCAGATAGAGATAAATCCAGAACATGCGTTGTAAATGCGTCAACAACTTCTTCAGAATGTTGTAATGGTGGTGTACCATTCCGATTTGACCAGTGCTTTAATGCTTCAGTAAGGATATGTCCGGATTTGTCTTGTCTCTAAATATACATGCTGTCATCTGCCTTTTAGTTTCGGCCTCATATTTGTAGATCTTTGATTTGTCACATGCTACTGTCTAATAGACGTATTTTGAAGAACCGCGATCGACTATTTTCAACATGTGAAAAATCTATATACTCGTATTTTGTATTACATTGAAAGATATTAACTGGACCATGCACTAAATGTTAGAAGCCTATTAGCGAACCGTTTTAAGTCGTTTTCAGATACATGAATATGTCGAATGCAGACCTAAATGTTAAAACATTTTGTTATCGATAACGCTTTCAACAGATAAATCCGTCGCGATATTTGTGTGAATAAATGATCCTTTAGGAAAATGGTAGTTTTCTTTATTAGAATTTTACACCATCGTCTTAATATTTTAAGGTATTGGGAAAAGAAATCCATTATTGTAAGTGATTTTAATAATATGTATCTCGTCTTGAAGAAATGCGATCGGTTAACGTTAGATGGCGGTAGAAAGACAAGATCTCGTACTTAGAAAACAACGCAAACAGATTTTTGAAAGCTTGACTCTGTTTGATAAGTAAGTAAAGATAAAGCACATCATATTTTACAGTTTTTTTCGATAATTACTAGTCATTCGTAGTTTTGGTTTTATCTATCCCGTTCCGACAATTTTGATATCGAAGATGTAACACACTCTTCAAAGCAAATTGCCGATAGAATAATGGAAATCGTTAAGCTCGACCATCATGCAAGCGCTGTTTCGTTCGCCCAGGAACTAAAGAAGAAAACCGTATGGACTGAGCTTCCATCTGCGAATCTTTACCGAAAAGCAACAAAATCGACCCATTTCTAGTGCGGATGCTGATGGAAAGTGGTTGGCCCATTGAGCCGACGTAAAGTTTTGCTATCAACTATTATGAACTACTCCTCTACGAGAAAACTCTTAATTCGGACCGTCTGGAGGAAGCAGTCGTCCAGAAGCGGCCGACTTTAAACAATAGGAGAGGAATTGTGTTTCATCTGGTGATTATGATTATGATGAAAAATTCGCCTCAAGAGATGCTTGTGAAAATCGGCTACCGGCTGTTTTGCCAGTAGGGACAAAGGCTTCTGTGAGAGAGTCACAATAGAATTATCTTCAAGGTGGCACCATGTTGCATTTATGACCTAAATTGAATCATTGAATCAATGCAAAATAAAATCCTCAATTTCAAGTAGCTGAAAGCCGATGTCGTACTATATGGACCTAGAGATGTATGCTTAAATACTTACTGGACTAGAGATTAAATGCTGGAATGTGGTTTAGCTCTCACGAGATTTCAGATTAGGCTTTCGGGATTTACTAAAATGTTATTGTGAATGTATTTACGTCAATCTAAGTGACTAAGAGTAGCTGCGGAATATGATACATGAGAGTGTTTAGGAAATATTTCTTATGTTAATTAAATTCAAATTGTGGGATTCAATGAATCGGATCGAAATTAATGTGGTTTATTGTGTCACATTTCAAAGGTGTTCTGTTGTGTGTGCTTCCTATTTAGTAAAGCAAAGGGAAATTCACAGCAGCGTAAGAAAAAGGGTGGACAGCTGAAAAGTTGGATTCACGTCGTATTGTATTTGATCAAGAGTGACCATAAAATGTCCTTCATTATCAATTTTAGAATCGTTTTTTAAAAATATTAGTACGTAATGTAATTTTATCGCATTGGGATACAAGTATATAAAATGGGGAAATTTGAATGAAAATTATGGCCAGTAAAAGCGATTAATCCACGCTTGACGACTCATTTGTGTGAGGGATACATACATAAAAACATTGACCGAAAAGGTCTTTTCTCTTTAAGGTTCATCCGTGATTCAAGAAGTACAGACCGATCATGCCGGCCAGCCATAATCCACCCCAAACAGTGCATTTCTGCGGATGCATTGCCACTTGGTCAGCCTCGTGTAAATTATCATCGTCCCAAATCCAAACCAGTAAAAACAACGCAATGCGTATCGTTGCCTCAAGAGAATATCCAGCCCATTTTGATAATAAAGTTTTATCATTTGCACGTGATTTATCTTTATTGTTTAAAAATAATAAACAGGAAATTTAACAAAAGATGAAACAATATAAATCTACCTCTCCTTATTGGAATGCTCTTCATTTGAAAAGACATGCATTTGGACACTGATTGCCGCTGTTGTCAGATTGTTATAACTGTTTTTTTTTAGCGTTACACTCTGCTGCAGTAAACCAATACGAGTACATAACCTTGTATACCATTTGACGTATTTATAAAACCAGACGCAGCCACATAAATACCGATATGTGATATATTGCAGGTCATGCATTTTGCAACAGTATTTGAATTCAAACTTTCTTACATTCCCCATCGACTAAAAAAGATTTGCATGCTCTAATACTATCGAAAATAATGGGAAGTGTTTTTTTCTATACCTATAATATACGAGTATGAATATCTGTGTATGTGAATCTGTTATTGATCTGCGTGAATAGTAAATTGGGCTGCGTCAGAATAAGTTTTCGATTAATTTGAAGAGCTTTTAATTTAAATTTGTTCGATACAGAGATCAAAAATTAGCAAACCGAAGTGAAAAAATCGGTTAAACTGATTATTCGAAAATTACATTTTTGGAAAACCGACATATGATTTTGAACAAATAAAAATCGGTTTGTCAGTTTTCGGTTACAGCTTTGAATGTTCTAATTGCAACTGTGGAAAACAACATTACACTTGGTATCACAGAGATACCATCCAAATTACTCAAAAAATATTTCGAAATTGAACTTTTCGCATGAATCACTTACAACGTAGTCATTGTCTGAACTTACATGACATGGTTTTTAAAAGAGTAGACGGCAAAAACTAATTTGTTAACTCAAATACAAATATCTTACACTTTTGTAGTTTTACCGTATTTTTTTTTTTTTTTTTTTGAGAATTAAAAAACAAACGTTTAGTAAATTAGGCAATATTTTAGTTTTTCACGTAGTAGTTTTCACGTAGATATGGAACCAGTAAGCCCATGTTTTGATACAAGGCCACTTTTCAGATCGTGCATAAAGTGTTATTATATTTAAAACAGAAAGTATAATCCAAAATCGCACAACTTTTTTAATAACCACTCTAATTTTAGGCGTAATTATTGAAAATTTCTGAAAAATAGTTATTTTTACCGGTTGGTAATTTAATATACGGGATTATCCATTTTTTTTTTTTTTGGGTTTCAAAACCGCCGGTCTAGCAAAGCTGTTAGCTGTTAAATACCTATCATCAGAAGCGTTATTTATTTAGTGAAAGATTTGTCATTTGGATCGTTTATATAGTTAAAACTTACTACAAAAGTGGTGATTCAAATGTGGACCTACTGTGCTAGGAATTGGCAATATTATAACGAAATTAGAAGAGACCGGAAGCGTTATAGATGTGGTCAGGCCTGTGTATTATCGCAATGTACGCACTGCCGAAAATATTGCTTCTGCTAATGAAAGTTTAGCGGGTAATCCGAATTTAAATGCAATTTTAGATTATAAAATGGAGGATATGTGGTTTCAATAAGATGGTGCCACGAGCCGTACAACACGCCGATTTTGTTTTTTGTCGTGCCCCCTTTTTACATTGTGGAATCACTCTCGGTCTCTCATGGTGGACAACGAGCGGGCGGGTGCTAGCTGCTGGCGTTGGCTCTGGCTAAAGCTCACCGTGGTGCGATTCTTGCCCACAACATTTTCCCCAGACCAAGGACAGAAAAAAAATCAACCAGCTTAATTCTATTTAAAAATTTTTTTATTTGTTGGTCATATTCATCTACGGGGATAATAAAACAATAAAATGAAAAAAAAATCCAGGACTTTAAAATCCCACACACGCAATTTAAAGTCCTGGATGCTTGTGTTAGGAATGGTCAGCGACTATTCCGAGGCGAGCCCTCCCACCCCATGGTACACCAAAAACCTCAACTACGGAGTACCCCTTTTAGGATAGCCTCCTTTTGCCTTACCCTCAGAAACCACTTACTCTTCACATTTTTTTCTTAGCCTTTCACACTAAGCCACTTTTTTTGTTTTGTTTTCAAAAAACGTTATGAACATCAGGGTTTGTTGAAAAAAATTAGTGGGATCAATTCATATATTTTTTTTAATTAAGAAATGAAAAAAAAACTTTAAACTTTTAGCAAAATTATTCAGAAATAATTCCAAAATAAGGTGTTTTCCTTCTGTTTCTCGGTTGTAGTGGTCGCCAACTAGCTAGTTGTTGATTATATTGGCTGCTTTAACAGCTGACCATCAAAATGGTCGCTCGTTACCGCTCGTTCTAATGGGGATCTCTTTCACCAGTTAACAAGTGGTAACTCGGTCCTAACAAAATCTCTTCTAATAAAAAGTTTATTTTCCGTTTTTTTCTTTTGTTTTTCTTTCGACATTTTAATTTGTGGGGCACTTAGGGCAAACTTAGTTAAAACACCCCCAACACTAGCCTTAGCGCTCACCGTTGGTCGATGGTTTAAAACCCTTAATTTTCTACGAGAGGTCAGGTTCAAACTATGAGAAATAAATGTCTAACCCCATTCGCGCGATTATCTCATTTTAACTTTTTCTATATCTGTTTTATATTTTTTATTTTAAGAAAAATGTAAAGTCCGTCGGGCCCCAATATTTGTAATACCTGAGCACCACCAGGCTTGGTGATGCTGAACGTTATTGGTGATGACTGCTGCGGATAGATAAGTTGGCTCCCCCGATGAGGCCGCGGAGATTTTCAAAATATGATAGTCGTTAAAACGATGGTGATTTAATTCACTTTAAATTTGGTGTTGGTTTATTTTAAATTTATATTTTAAATTTATATTTACTTTCTTCTTCCTTTTTGTGGAAATATCTCTGACTATGGCCGTTGACGTCTCGAAGGAAAGAAGGACGGAACCTTCACCTAATGGCAGCCTGTTGCCTGTTACCGCCACTTGTCAAACTTTTCCCCACACTATATTTCGAAATTTTTTTTTTAAGAATTTCCCTTCTCTGAGTTCTATTTTTAGCAACTCTTCTGAAAATGGTACACTACACTTTACTGCATGAGAAGTTTATAGAAAGCGTAATTTTAGCGACGTCAATTGGCCAACAAGAGCATGCGATTTGACGCCATTAGACTTTTGTGTGGGGCTATGTCAAAGACCGTGTTTACGCGGATAATCCCCAAAACGCTGGAGCATTTGAAAATCAACATTCGTCATGCTATCGGCGAGATATCGCCCGAAATATGCGAGAAAATGGTCGAAAACTCAAAGGGACCCAACCAAAAGGATTAAAATCACACCAGAGGCTGTCATTTAAATGACATTGTATTTCGTACATAATGGCAAGATCCAAGAAAGTTTCATCGAAATCATAGCTTTATGTGTGTTTTATTTAACTTTACTTTTGAAACTTGAAAATGGATAACCTGGTATAATGAGTAAGACTTTGTTTCTGTTTTGCCTACTTGAGTGTCGATGGGTGGATGCAGCATCCATATACGCAGGTGGGCGAAATCGGCCAAATAGGAAAAGATTGCCTTTACAAGGTCTGAACCCAGGTATGAAACGATGGATGTTTTTAGTGTTTATTAAAAAATTGTACCATTTATAAAATTGTCGATATTTACATTTTGTAATTAAGATTATCAGATGATCATGTTTACAACTGATTGAGTAAGTCAATATATCTAGATATTTTGACGAATATTTAAATTTAGTTGTTCCAATATGAACCCATTCGTAACAGGTTTCAGTAAGTTTTTAAAAACCTATTAACCGAAGCGAGAAAAACAGTTGTTCTATGCTACAGCCATTACAAGACTTCCCGGCAATAACATCCTTTTGTCAGATACAGAGCTGAATAATTGGAACATGGTCATTTATAAAGTGATGCCTGTCCTACTTAGCACTTTTCCAAATTTGCGTCCGTATATTTGTGGTAAAAGTCTTTAGCCCGGTTTTTATTTACTCTTGGTCATTTTTTCACTGTTGATGATTTATACATATATAAGTTCCTGGGTACACAAATGACACCAACCAAGGCTCATGTTTACAAAATAATCTTTCATTCAAATTTGGTATAATCAGAACTTTTAATTTATTTTATTTATTTGTCTCAGTTCCTTCCCCTTTCAATTGATGTCCACATTTTGGTTGACATGATTTATAATCAAAGTAATTTTCCAACGTCGGTTATGATAAATTTGGAACTCATTTTTTATTATAATTTCGTAAAAATTAACATTTTCTTAACTAAAAAACAATCAACAGCTGGAAGGAAGTATTTCTTCGTGCAATTAACTACACACTAAGGTACATACATACGTACAGGTGAGTGTTCCACTTTATTATACAGAAAAAACAGGTATATATATATATATATATACATATACACATATTAATACACACATTTGTATGTAATTGGGTCATCTAAAAAGAAATTTAAATTTCTTACATAAAAACACAAAAATATCAACAAAAATTGAGATTCACATTGCTTAAACTGAAACCCGAATACAGACAGACTGACATGCAATCGCTTGTTTCCATACGAGTGTTCACCATTAATTTCATTCATCCTTTGGAATCGTTTATGGGTCGTGCCAACGGAGAGCTAGACGAGTTGGCCTATGTGGATATGGAAAGATTCGATAACCTCAACTCCTCTGAGTTTATGTTGACGAAATTATCACTGTCAATCTGTAGGAGAGTATTCAAAGTGACGGCTGCCTCTGTGGTATCCTCCTGCTGCTCATGTTGGGGTTGCTCTTGGTATTGATATTGCAATGGAAACTGATTGTCCACGAAGTTAAGGCCAGGCGATATTCCTGCCTGGCTATCTGAGGCTGTGGCAGCCATGTTCGAGTTATTGGTAGCGGGCTGATGGTTGGTTATGTTGAAGGAATGGAACTGTGATGTGTTCGATAAATTCGCGTTGTTCTCGTTAGGGTAGAGAGGTGTTATGCTGCCACCACTGGTGGGATTGAAGAAGTGATTCGAGGAGGAAGTGGCTGTCGGCTGCAGCTGATCGGGCTTGGTATCGTAATCGTTGCGACCATCGAGGAACGGATTTGTGGTGACATTATGAATGTTGTTGGTGCTATTAGGGGCCAACTTAAAATTCGTCTGAATCTGGTTAAAAGCATTACACATCTGTGATTGACTTTCGGCACTAGAAGTCTTCATCAAGCCCGGCGAAGGTGTTGTGCTATTACGATTCATCGGCGATGGAGGCTGGGGTGATGGTGACATTTGATACGGAGTTCTATAGGCTCCGTAGTAATTTGGCGACAAAACTGTAACAAAAGGAGAAAGAATGAAAAAAATGTAAATCTAAAAATTGAAAATTATATAGGGGCACATCAAAATAAGATTTTTGTAGGAGCCATAAATTAACAACATCATTCAGGTATGACTTCGTATCCCATTAAGGGGGCATGGGAGTTTCCCAAATTCAGTGAGCTTACACGCGTACTATATTTGTTTTTTTTTCTGTAAAATAGGAGCTCTAAGCTCAAAATGGTAGGATGGAGAGCATTAACATGTGCCATACACATTAGTTTTCGGGATGTTTCCAGATACCATAATCAGATAGCCGGTGCATAGTTGATTTCGACTACATTGCTCTCGAGTTTAAGTGATAGCCAGAAAGAATCAATATTGTTTCGATATTGTTTTTTTTGTTGTTGTTCTCAAAATGAGTTTCAAACGCAAATAATAAATCCGTTTAAAAAGATGTACATCCAGTTGAATCTAATTAGACCTATTTATATGCAATTACATCTGGCACATATCTCTATCTCTATATGTATAAAAATGACTTGATATGTTTGTTTGTGATCGCTAATCTCAAAAACTACTGCTCCGATTTGGACCAAATTTTATATG